>CM029382.1:964034-1296604 GCA_017165825.1 Hepsetus odoe
CAGCCTCCTGCCACCCATGATCAATCCACTCATCTACTGTTTACGCACAAAAGACGTTAAAGAAATCTTAATCCAGAGTTTAAGGAGATCAACATTTGTGCAGCTGGTGAAAAAAATGCTGTATTTGTCTGCCATATGTAGCTGATAATTATAACGTTTAATGTGGACACTCAATTTACTATTATGTGGGTTTTCAAAAAGGTCAAATCTCTCCAAAAGAGCTTTGATATAATCTGTGAATAATTTTTTGAAAATCTTAATGCATGTGCATTGCACGACAATATATATATTTTTCCATCTACTAACAGTAGCTTAAGAAAGAAAAAAAACGTCTTTGCATTGCCTTTTGCATTATTTCGCTTTTGCCATGCTTCATTTTGCACCTTCATATTTTGGTCCATTAGCCATGTTGTCTAATTTCTGAAAGCAAATTATCCCTTGCAATAGCAGTGCAATTTTTTCCTCAATAATTTCCTCATAGTCTCCTTTGACCCAACAATGGCAAAAAGAGGGTGTTAATCACAGGTAACTCAAGCACTGTCAGAGCAGCAATAAAAAAATTAGCAAGCAATGATTGCCAGTGATTGTGCCTTCAGTAGTAATAATGCAAAAGTGGTTGCGACTTTGAAGCTATCGTAAAGTATTTGATGTATACAGGATCACACACACACAAGTGAATAGAATTTAGTAAGTAAAACTACATACTTTTGTGAAAAACAAATGTTTGATGATTATTAAAAATTACAAATTCATTAATGTTTGTGCATTTTAACATACTGTGCTGTGTGGCTAGCTGCAAGCTAATATTCTTACATGTTTCTGTATATGCCAGATCGTCCATGATATCAAAATGTAGGACAACATAAAAATCTTTCCTTGTTTTAATAAATTATTTCTTTATATGTTATATTATCTTTTTTATGCATAACACTAACATTGTCACACCAAAACTAACAGGATCAGCAGGTCATGGGTTTGAATCCCTGAAGCCAGTGACTGACTTTCCAACAGTGCACTTTAAATATATTATAATCATACATTTAGAAATAAAGGATTTAACAAATACATTTGCAGATCTGATCACCTATCTGCTCAGGCGATTAATAAAGAGCATGTTTTACATTTAACCTGTGAAGGTCCTTTGATGCTTAGGACAAATGTTATTTTAAAGCATTAAAAACTCAAGGCTAATACTCCATTTGTACTACATGTGTTTCAGCCATTGTAGGAAATGAGGATATCTTAATTGAGTTTTAAAATGAAAAACCTTGTCATTGCGAGGTCACAGCACAGCACACAGGGAAACACAACACAATTGGACCTCTGCGTTTAACCCATGCAAAAGTGGGCAGCTATTGAAAGCGCCTGGGGAGCAGTGACGGGGATGGTACCGTGCTCAAGGGTACCGCTGGGCAACCTACTGGTGAGGGAATTGAACCCATAATCTTCTAATGCAGAAGCAACTCCCTAACCACTAGGCCACCGCTGCCCCACTGCGCTGCTTTTGTAAAAGTAAAGGAATAAAATGGGTGAGACAGTTTATGTGTCTGTAAGTAAGATTTGGCATCATAGGATTCATATAATATGACTTAGCTGGATAGGTAAAGAAATAGGTAACACACAAGTTTCAAATTTTGATTCAATCAATTAATCAATTAATCATTCAATTAATAATTAATCAATCAATTACATGGGACGGAGGTGGTCTAGTGGTAACTCATCTATGGACCAAGGGGATTATGACCCAAGTCTCAGGTTCAAATGCCACTTCCAGAACCACCACCACCACTGACCAGGTTTCTGAGCAAGACCCTTAACCTCAAGATGCTGCAGTTTTCATTAAGCAATTAAAGTCGCGCTGGATGCCATACATATTATAAGCAGCATTTTTCTTGATGAAATTAAAAGATTATGAAGAATTTTATTCATCTACAACTGAGAAATTAACTGCCTTGTACTTTCTATATCATCATAAACCCACAGCTTGAGTCTATGTACAAATCCAGAAGTTACCCATAACATTTAAACCGATTGTCAGAAATTTTGTAGATCCCACTTAGGCTGCTATGTGCTTTAACCATAGAGGTTTGTATTCAGCAACATGTGGTATATGGTACCAAGTCACAAAGTGTCATGTTGGAAAAGGGAAAATGAGGTGCATGTGCTAGGCAACAATCCAGTTCTTTTTAATAGTAAATAAACCAATAAGCAAACAGAGCCGATGCATAGAACAATGAAGTCTGATGCGGTCTGGAAATCCTTAAGTAACCAACTGGCAAGATGTGAGGAACTGAGTGTAATGAATGGATGGCGTGGTTGGTTGGAAGATCTGGTTCAGAAGTCCAGTGACCAGGACCGTGACTATGACTGGGGCTTGGTGGAGGTCTTGACAGAAAGCCACAGTAGGGTACTATCACTTGCAAAAGTAGGACAGCAGTGATGCCATGAAGCAAGTATTCTTTTATATTTGGACACATTGGAAAGGGCACCTAACTGGGAAAAGTATTGAATTCCTGCATTTCTGAATCTGCTTAATCAAGCCATGAAATGAGTCCTTAACCAAGCACCTTTCCAGTATATGTCATTTCTGCTGGCCTCAGACCTCCAACACATCTACATAAGGCAAATATAGTCTAGAAAGACGATCCTTAAAGACGATCAAAGATGCCAAGCTGTCAAAGAAAAAAAACCCTTTACATTCATTTAGACACACTCAGGGCAAGCTAACTTTATTCTTTTGTAATTTTCTTATCAAAATCTTCTTTACCTCTTGTGTTCTCAAACAGTAGATCATGGGGTTGATCATGGGAGGCAGCAAGCTATATAACATGATAATAGCTATTTGCAGATCAGTATTAAAAGTGATGCCAATATTGGCTGCCAAATAATTAAAACACCTCGGTATAAAGAAAAGAGCAATTATGATGAGTTGAGAACTACAAGTGGAGAGAATCTTTAGCCTCCCCCCAGAGCTTGACATACGTAAAGCTTCTACAATAATGCTGGAATAGGAGAACACAATAATGGCAAGGCATCCCAGCAATATTACCATGGCAAAAACAAAAGCTGGAACACTATAGGGAGCCCTATCAGTGCATGCAAGTCTTGTTATTGATATGTGATCACAGTAGCAGTGTAAAATGGTGTTGGCTCCACAATAAGGAAGCGGAAAAGCACGGATAGCCATCATTAGAATACTGGTATGAGCCACAGTCCAGGCCACCAGGCTCAGAATAAACACGTTTCTATTTGTCATAAGAGTGTGGTACTGTAGCGGGTTACAAATGGCTACGTATCGATCAATAGCCATTAGTGCCAGTGTGTAAGAATTGACTGTGCTCAAATAATGCACAAGGTACATCTGAATAAAACAGGCTACAAATGAAATGGTCCCAGTTTGGAACCAGTACCTAGCGATGGCCTTAGGTAAAGTGCTTGTGCTGAACAGTACATCAGAAATGGCAAGACTTATAAAAAAATAATATACAGGTTTATGGAGACTTCTTTCAGTTGCAAACAGAAGAAGAAATATTCCATTTCCTATCAAAGTGCACACATAAATGAAGAACATAACTGCAGACACAAGGCCATAGTAGTTAGGGTGAAGTCCAGGAAAACCAACAATGAAAAAGTCCTTCACAAAGGTCTGGTTTTGCTCCGACATCATGAGCTGATGTCCTTTAAAAAAAAAAAGAAAAAAGAAAGAAATGGACATTTGCAATCATTACAATAGCAGTAGACATTGTGCGCATGAATACTGTGAAGAATTTTGTAATAATCTTATATTTTACAGTATCTCTATCATCAATGGTCTGAAACATTAAAATGGCAAATCTTTGATTCGTGTAAAATTTGTAAATTGCTCTCTCCTTACCTAGACTGTTGGTAGTTCTGATCTGGCATAGCACATCAGGAACCGATGCGTCCATGGTCTAGGAGAATTAATTTATAATTTTCAAATTATAGATATCACATGACCAGGAGGGGAAAACACAAAAAACTCCAGGGAGCTTTCTAGAAGCAACACATCTACAATCACTGGGTGAGAATCGCAGCGTGTTATGGACAGAAAAACCTCTTGGGACAAATGATCTGACATTGATTTCTGTGGGAGTAAAGCATAAACGGTAAGAAGAAAACTAAATTACCACATTGTGTTAAGGTGAGTCAAACTCAATTTACACTGCTCTCAGTCAAGATGTGCTAAAATGATTATTTATATATTTTGACCATTGACTGCTGATTACATGATGCTTAGTGATTATGTTGATTCAGATGCATCCAATGCCTTCAAGGTCACACTGAATAGGCCTTCAGAACCTGAAGATGGTTCTTGAAGCTCTATCATTGCCTTCTATTTCATGGGTAAAACTTTCGGTGGTCATGGTTTTAGAGTCCAAATTTTCAATCACTCTTTAAATAATGATAATATAGTAGAAAGACCATATACAATAACCCCCAATCTACAGTGAAGAGTAAAGTAAATTTTATTTTTTTTATCAATAGACCTGTCATTTGACCCAAAAAGCAGTCAGATGTGATGGAAAAGACTTATGCACGTGTTCCCTGCAGCATTGAGGGAACCTGTTTACCAGTTGTCTCAGTGGATGATTGAGAAGTATCAGTCATTTTGGTGTTTAGCAGTCCAGCCTCTTCAACCATCACAGAGAGAAAAACATAAAAACTACAGTCCCATAAATTTCCATATAATTATGCAATGACATCCCTGCGATAGGCTGGCGAACTGTCCAGGGTGTGTCCCAGTCCTTCGCCCTGTGTGAGCTGGGATGGACTCCAGCACCCCCCCGCAACCCTAAATAGGACAAGTGGCTCAGAAAATGACTGACTGACTGACTATGCAATGACATATGGGCAGAACTCGAATTTCAAATGTTTGTTATCCAATGAGTGTTCAATACAGGATATATAGAAATCTGTCATAAACTCTGACTGAAGCCTGAGTTTAATGGAATTCTGTGGGTTGTGTCTTTACTGGTTTCATAAAAGCATTTAAACACTGTGCTATGTTTTAAACACAGCTTGCTTTAAATGCACAAACTACGATACAGAGTAAATGTTTCAAAAAAGGAGGTACCAGCAATACAAATACACTGTTCATCATCTAATTTGTGTTATTATGAAGTTCCAGGAGAAACTGTACTTCCTGTGCACAAGTGCCACTGATAAGGTCTTATGAGTAAAACATGGTTAACTGATCAAAACATAATTAATCAGCAAAAAAAAAAAAACTTTATTGATCCCAAGGAAACATGCTAAACTGGTTATCAACAAAGACACAGAAAAAAATACTCAGCGATTTTACCATGACGCTTAGATATGACTTGGATAGATATGATTTTATTCTGTAGTAAGTAAAGTGGAGAAGAGTGACTTGTGAATGGCCCGATGCAAAATAAAAGTAAGCACTGGCAGAGTAATGGCTGTTCATAGCACTGTGGGAGTTCTATAAAGCGTCAGTGTAGTGGTCAGCATCTAGATACCATGATCAGAAAGCTGTGGGTTCAAATCCCAGACCAGTAGGTTGCCCTGAGTTAGCCTTATGCAAGGTACCATCCCCATCACTGCTCTTGGGCGCTGGGTATGGCTGCCCACTGCTGCACAGTCTGTGCTGGTACAAAGCAGAGAAAGCGTGTTGTTGTGGTGCTGTGTGTTGACAAACAATCACTTTCAATTAGAAACTCAAGATTAATTTGTAGAATATAAGGCCCACAATTTTTTCATAACTTCTTTCCAAATAGTGACTTGAGGTGTGAAAGTGAAAGTGACTATCCTTGTCATTGTGAAATGCGGCACAACACAACAGAATTCAACCTCTGCATTTCACTCAAGTCAAGTCAAGTCAAGTAGGATTTTATTGTCATTTCAGCCATATACACAGTACACAGTGAAACGAAATAACGTTCCTCCAGGACCCTGGTGCTACACACAAGACACGACACAAGACAACATAAGACACAACACGGGGCAACAAGTGCAAGACAAGACAGACAACAACAGACGGCACGACAGACAGTACACTCATCCGTGGAGGGCTGCAGTGTTGTGGAACAAAGCAGCCCAGGTAGATTATGTGTAGCAGTGTGGTGGAGCAGTGTTATTGAATTTAAAGTGCAACAGTGCAACATGACATAAATAAATAAATGCGGGATGAAAAGTGGACTGGGTTTAAGAGTTCAAGCTATTGGTGGATTCAGAGTTCAAGAGTCTGATGGCCAGGGGGAAGAAACTATTTCCCATCCTGGAAGTGGAGGCCCGTATGCTGCGGAACCTTTTCCCGGATGGCAGGAGGGAGAAGAGAGTGTGGGACGGGTGGGAGGGATCATCCACAATGCTGGTTGCTTTGCGGATGCACCGAGTGGTGAAAATGTCTTGTACAGAGGGCAGAGAGATCCCGATGATCTTCTCATACACACACGTGCAGCAGGGGGCAGCTAAAGCACCCGGGGAGCAGTGACAGGGACGATATCTTGCTCAAGGGTACCTCAGGGCAGATCCAGGGCCAAATCCCCTATCTACTAGGCCATCGCTGTGTGACCCTTTCTCAAATTATTGCTTTAAAAGCTCTAAATGGCTAGAACGGAGACGTGCACTGCAAAATGTAGTGAAAGTGACAACCCTTGTCATTGCGAGGTAACAGCACAGCACACAGTGAACCACAACGAAATTGGACCTCTGCATTTAACCCATGCAAACACCGTGCAGCAGTGGGCAGCTATTAAAAGCGCCCGGGGAGCAGTGACAGGGACAGTACCTTGCTCAAGGGTACCTCAGGGCAACCTACTGGTGAGGGAATCAAACCTACAATCTTCTAAAGCGGGGCAACTCCCTAACCACTAGGCCATTGCTGTGGACTGTACATGAAGAATGTTATGATAAAAGTATGACTTAACAGCTTAAGATCTTGGCCTAAAATTAAGAAATGTGCAAAGAGGAGCAATCTCTACTCCAGCTATTCTAAGGATTTTTTCTGATAATGAAAATAGAAATTTTTAAAGGTATATAGAATGCCTTTTCCTTAAACATCCACATAATAATAAACTTAGGGTCCATTTCGAATTTCACTAAAATCAGCTGCATATGGCAGACACATGTACCTTTTTTTTCACCAGCTGCACAAATGTTCTGTCTAAACTCTTGATTAAGATTTCTTTGACGTCTTTTGTGCGTAAACAGTAGATGAGTGGATTGATCATGGGTGGCAGGAGGCTGTACAACATGATAATGAGAATTTGCATATCGGCATTAAAGCTGAGACCAATATAAGGAGCTAAGTAGTTAAAACATCTGGGTAAAAAGAAGAGGGCAATTATAATGAGTTGAGAACTGCAGGTGGAGAGAGTCTTCAGCCTCCCTTGAGTGGATGACATTTGAAGTACAGTGATCATAATGGAGAAATAAGAAAACAATATAAAAGCCAGAGGTCCAAGCAACACAACCATAGCAAAAACAAAAGCTGGAAACCCATAGGGTGTCCTGTCAGTGCATGCAAGCTTTGTGATGCTAACATGATCACAATAGCACTGGATGATTATGTTGGCTGAACAGTAAGGTAGAGGATATGCTCTGATTGCCATCATTAACACACAAGGCTGCGCCAGAATCCAAGATGTAATGCATAAAATAAAGATCGTGGAGTCTTTGATGATAGTGGCATATCTAAGGGGATTACAGACTGCCACGTATCTATCAAAGGCCATCACTCCCAGTATAAATGAATTAACTGTTGCAAAATAATGCACAAAATACATCTGAACAAAGCAACCTGTGAATGAGATGACTCCATCATTGAACCAATATCTGGTAATGATCTTTGGTAAGGTGGTGGTGCTGAAGAGTACATCACATGCAACAAGATTCATAATGATGTAATACATTGGTTTTCGAAGCCTTTTTTCTCTTATGAACAATGTAACAAATATTCCATTTCCCAGCATGGTGCACACATAAACAAACAACATAGCAGCAGAAACAAGGCCATAGTAGCTTGGGTGAAGCCCAGGAAAACCCACAATGACAAACTCCTTCACAGATGTGATGTTTCCTTCAGGCATGATTGTGAGATGCAGAGGCAGAGCTGCTGAGACCTGGAGCACAGAAAACATTGTTCATGCACATGTGAGGTTTCATAGAAATATTGTTTGAAACATTTGTATTTGCAAAATATTTGAATCATTTGAAGCTGTACCTTTTCTGTCTAGCTCACTCATTTGTCTGCTGGGAAGACTCGAGTCTTCTTAGGGAGAGAAGGTCCAGTCAAGCTCTCTCTGGCTGATTACTGCTGCTGCCAACAAAGCTAAACTCAACATTTTATAGCTTTCCAGGTCTTCCCATGTTAACATCATCACATGACCCAGGTCATGTTTTATGTGGTGATTCACTGAGGAATTTAAGAGCAATATTGACAAATAGCAACCATGGTATATTACAAATGCTCTGCCAAAAACGTATCTATCTGCCTGTCTGTGTATCCATCTATCTATCTATCTATCTATCTATCTATCTATCTATCTATCTATCTATCTATCTATCTATCTATCTATCTATCTATAAATCAGTCGATCAGTCCGGCCATCCATCAATCAGTCTGTCTGTCTGTCTGTCTATCCGTCGATCCATCCATCCATCCATCCACATATCCATTCATCTATATTTAAAATATTGTAAAGGTAGAAATGCAATAAAGTATAATAAAGTTGGGAACCTTTATTTCCCCCTTTATTGTAAGGTTATGGTTTATTTCCGATGTACATTACTGAAATTGTGTTTGAAGGATCAAATTATATAAACCAAATATACTTACTCATTGCCTCTTCTGTGTGTGTCTTCTGTGTGTGTGTGTGTGTGTGTGTGTGTGTGTGTGTGTGTGTGTGTGTGTGTGTATGCCTCTATGTTAATGCCACAGATATTTACGATAGACTTCGTGTCCTGACACCTTCATAGCCAAGAAATAGCTTTCAGAAATCTTGCATCAATGACCCTCAGGCACCCATGAGCCAGTATTTGGATCACCGGTTCTCCTTCTTTGGACTACTTTACAAGACTGTTGATACAGACTTCTACACACCTGGAACACCCACCTAACGCCTTTCACTATGAACCAATTGCCAACATCTTGGTCTTACAACTTACAGCAATTTTAAATGACATTGTTCTACATTGTAGAAGATGTTCCTTATCAGTGTTAATAAGTAACAAATAAAACCAGTAAAAAGGACATTTTTGAAAGATAAAGGTTCCAGTGCCTTTACAAACAAACACACACACACACACACACACACACACACACACACACACACACACACACACACAGACACAACTTTTAAAGAAATAGTTTTTTTCTTTATCTCAATAGCGGTATAAAACTGATTATATGCTGATATTCTGTAACACATATTACCGCTGACATGAACAGCTGTACCAGCTGTGAGCTACAATCAAAAGTGGGCCACTGCTGCTACATAGGCCTTTATACAAGTTTTTATATTTCAATGGTTGGAAAACATGACCAAGAATTTAACAAATTAAATATTTTAAAAAGTAATGTGTAGAGCAATGACAAAACTGCAAATGGTCTAGCCTATGAAGTTCAC
Organism: Hepsetus odoe; assembly: GCA_017165825.1. Taxonomy (NCBI): domain Eukaryota; kingdom Metazoa; phylum Chordata; class Actinopteri; order Characiformes; family Hepsetidae; genus Hepsetus; species Hepsetus odoe. The sequence continues at coordinate 973,646 of CM029382.1, forward strand.
AGGTCTTAGGTCACAAAAGCTAATGTGAATATGTAGAAAAGTCTACACATTAGATGAATAACTAAGGGATTATAAAATGACACTAATGAATCGATGGACAGCATTAACTTGGAGAAACTCCCAGTCTTACACATGGGTATGGAAATTACTCTACCGGGAGATTAGGAGTGATTTACCTTATTATTCCCCTTAGACTACCTCTGCTAATAATCAAAAATAATTAAATTTATTCCCCATGCTTTGAAATAGCATACCCTCGTGACATGTGTGAGGTTGAAGATTGCATGTTGAGTCATTTGTAGTGGGATCAAATGAACTATTTGGTATTAAAGCAATTTGGAGTGCTTTTTATTACTGCTCATTTAAATAATGTAATCAATTTACTCGTATATAAATGTTTAATTATATATATCGCGTATAAATATATATATATATATATATAAATATATATATATTATATAACGTTTCTGTCTGAACTTTGTTAAAACTTGTGTTTTGTTAGGCCTGTAGACCATGTGACTTGTGATTCTTGTGGAAATTTACTGAATGACTCAGTGATTCTGGCTGATGAGGAACGAGGGATTTAACAAGAAAGCATGACAGTGTCACTCAGTCAGGAACAAAAACAGTTTCCTAATTAGTGGGATTCCCTGTAGCCTTCATTAACTACATGTTTATGAGTTAGATTCCCTGGAGATCACGCAGTACAGAAACAGATCCCTACAGCTTTCTCCTCAAAGATAGTGCAAGAGAGTAGAGATTTTCCAACACACACAAACACACCTACACACACACACACACACCAATCCCCTTGGCCTTATTGCACAATAGCAAAATGCAAATGAAAACTGACTGTGGATTATCAATTTAAAACTGGCCAAAAGTTGGTCAAGCTGTTAGTGGGGCTGAGTGCTTGTTAATGCTAATGATATAAAGTAATCACATTAAAATGAATGCATGGTAATAAGATATACCTCTAATCTAGCAAACCTGATCTATCTAATCCCTGCTTTTGACCAGTGGCTTCCCAATCCCAATCCTGTGGGCCGAACATATTAACATCATTCTCCTTCTAGTACACCTTTTCTAACTGAGTAGCACATTTCCAACTTTTTTCTGAACTGAGTGTTTAACCAAAGCAAAGAAAGCACTAAAAAGTAAAGGGTGTTTGGCCACAAGAACCAGGATCAGAGCATATGCTCTAAAAAAATATACTTCTAGAACCACCAACAGGTCAAAATACAATCTGCAGCTATATAAACAGTTTTGTTTTTTTAGCAACTTTCTAGTATCTAAATAACTGAGTCTATGGGACACTGAAATGAATATGTGCAGTTAAATAAACAGCAAATGCATTTTAGGAAAGTTACCTTTCAGTACCAACTATCTAAACTAGTCTCATTGGCAACATTAACCCAGCATTGTATATTATGACCATGATTCCACTGTGCTATTTACAGTTAATGTATAATGATTAAATCTAATAAAAAATAGTTTAACGTATGTCTGAGTGATTTGCTGGAAAAGTGCATTCATAAAAATCCTTTCATGGAGCTATGGCTTGCAATGACTACAGTACAAAGATTGATATTTAAATTTATCATTGAATCTAAAATTAAATGTGTTAAATGTCGATTAATCTTAAACATTGCCTCAAGTTTTCATAATAATATCATGTAATAACTTTCTATGGGCAGTGGTGGCCTAGTGTTTAGGGACTAGGCCCCAGGATTGGAAGGTCATGGGTCCCAGACCAGGAGGTTGCCCTGAGGTACCTTTGAGCAAGATACTGTCCACACCACTGCTTCCCGGGCATGGGAATCATTTAAAGCAACATGGCTGCATTTAAAGCAACATGGCTGCCCTCTGCTGCATGTGTGTGTGGTTTTGTTGTTGTTCATTGAGTGCCGTGCTTTGTTTCACAATAGCAGAAAGTCACTTTCACATTTCTAAGGACCTTTCTGTGTGAAGTTTGCAGTTTTTTTTTTTATTCCCAAGCCTGAGTTTTTCTACAATGAGCAAAGACATGGCTTTCAGGTGGATGATAATATGCTAACTTACCCCCAGATGCAAAAGTCAAGTGAAAGTGAAAGTGACAACCCTTGTCATTGCGAGGTCAAAGCATAGCAGACGATGAACCACAAAGAAATTGGACCTCTGCATTTAACCCATGCACACTCCACCGTTCAGCAGTGGGCAGCTATTGAAAGCGCCCGGGGAGCAGTGATGGGGACGGGACCTTGCTCAAGGATCCCTCAGGGCAACCTATTGGGAAGGGGTTCTATTGTGACTGTGTGTTATTCTGTTTGTCTCTGTGTCTGCCCTGTGATGGACTGGTGACCTGTCCCAGCTGTTTCTTTGCCTTCCATTCTATTACATCTGAGACAACATTGGATGGTCAGGATAAGCAGTTAAGATAATGAATAGTTGTATAATTGTTGTGTAATATAACTTGTAGAGACTTAACGTCAAATCTTCAATACTGAATAATTCAATATTTTGAATTACTTTAATTTAAGAGTAAAATTAGGTAAAAAAAAATAGGTGATTTAAAAGTAATTGTAAAAAAAAAAAGTAAAAAGTGATTATTCATCATTGTGACCACAACACAGCACACAGTGCACCACAAAGGCATCCCACTGGTGAAGCTACTGGTCCAGGACTTACTCTAAATCTAACTTTTACCCTTAAACAGAGAGCTTCCCTGACAGGGAAACAAACCTTGGCTACAGTAGTGAAGTGCTGAATCCTTGCCAAAAGACTACCACGGTAAAATGCATAAGATGCATTATTTTCATATTAATAGTGATAGTGCAAGTCAGGGAATATAGTATTGAACTGGGAGGTAAATGGGGGAGATCCATAAAATGTTTTAAACCAATGAGTTCCTTCATCGAACGTCATCATTCTATATATGTGGCTGACAGCAGGAGTTTTTAGAAGCATGAAGACATCTGGGAGAAGATGAAGCATAGAGTGATTCAACAAGATATGCTGAAACTATTTATTCAATGCTCTCAGTACTGGAGGAACTTAAAGACTCACATGGATATTGTTCAGTTATTTGTTATTCTGCAATAAATTAGTGAATGGCAACTCCTTGAAGTACCTTGAAGATTTTTTAGAGATTATAGGGCAACAGAGAGCATGTCATATCGAAATGTTTCAAGGAACAATTATACAGAATTCCTGATCGGAGGATTTGACACATTGGAACGACCTCTAGCTGTTGGTGTTGTCCTGCTGATCTTGTACATTCTTGTTTTGATTCAGCAACGGCAAACATATACTTCATTGTCATGTGGATAAGAGCTTGCACCAGCCAATGTACTTTATCTGTAATTTAGCAGTTGTAGACATAATTCTCTGCACCTTAGTTCCTGGCCTGATCAAGGATTGGGTGTCCTTCTAGGCTGGATATAAAAGCATATCATATGTCCCATGCATCCTTCAAAATGTTCTTTTTTCCATTTAGTAGGTGGATGAGTCATTTGCCATTTGTGTCATGGCACTTGATCAGTTTTATTGCTGTAGGAAACCCTCTGCGTTATCATGCTATTCTGACAAACCTACACTGTGTTTTGATCACTGTAATGTTATGGTTGGTGGCTTGTGTGATTTTGACTGTGTTACCTGTTACATTACTTCCTCTGCCACTGTGTCACTCAACCCTGAAGTATATTTTTTGTGAGTATGCATCTGTTATCAGGGCATCTTGTGTAGATCCCAATCCATATTTCAATGGACTATCCATTTTATCCAGCATGTTGATTTTTGGAACTTTTGGCTTGATCTGTCTGTCCTACTTGAAGATAGTCGTTGTTGTTATGAAGATGTCTTCAGTGAGTGACAGGAAAAAAGTGTTCAATACTTGCTTAAGTCACTTTATAGTCATAATTTGTCATTACGCTCCAACATTAATAATAATAGTTTTAACCAGGATTGTGTGGTTTTAACCCTGGAGGAACGGCATGGACTGATGATAGGGTCAATTATTGGGTTCTTTAGTAAAACCATTCCTTCATATATTGTCTGAGAACCAAAGAGATCAGACACAAGATATTGAAGATTTTATCAAAAGTAGAACCAGCTTTAGAAACAAGGAGCTGAAGACTTTGGAAACACACTAGCGTGATTTAAAGATTTACCAAGTTAAAACTGATTTGCCTGCTATAAACTTGTCAACCAAATTCAACATTAAGGTACTGGTATGGGAACTCCATGTACCATAATTCATCTCAGGAAACATTTTCAATAATTATAATAAGATTTCCTTGATATAATAGACTGCTATTATCTGTAAATGAACATGAGTTTACACCAAATTAATTAAAGGATGTTGTGAGATTATTACATTTATGTCACTTTTCTGTCTGTTATGTCTGCAGCGATGCAGCCCTATCTGTTCAGTCCTTCAGTATATATCCCTGCACCAGGGTGATTATAAATGAAATACCGAACAATGGCTTTTTTTGGAAGAGCAGCATTATAAGAAACTGAATGTGTATAATATTGTAATATTCACTTTTACTCTATTCTTCATCACTAAAATCAAAATCAGCATTTCCTAAATAGTCTTCCTATATGCTGGAAAGTATGAAGAGAAGTGATAATCTTGAAAAACAAATAAAAATGCTGGACTTCTTTTTACATGTACATGTGAAACCACTAATCTGAGACGTTATTACATAATCCCATATTTTTTGATTTCCTGTAATTTTGTTTATTCATCTGTTTTCTTCTCTAAAGATGTAGGATAAAACATCAAAAAACTAATTAAGTAAACACAACACTCAATTTTCAAACTTGTGCATAATTGAATAAAACTCGCATCATCAATGCGAAAAAGTCATGACTTTATTGAGTTACCTTTAACAACTGTTGTAGAAATATCAAACATTGTAAAAAGGTGGTAAATGATACACAGTCTCAGATATACAGTTGTTTTAACATGCACAAAGCCTCTAATGTTGCAATAAATCGCTGTATCTACAGGCTTTTTCATATCAACTGATAAACGTTATAAAAAGGGAAAAGTGCCCAATGTTGTGACCACCAGCTGCACCAAACCATGGGCTGAACTAAACCTATCAGATGAAATGAGAGAAGGCGGCAGCAGTGACCTTGTGATAAGGTTGGAAAGTTGTGGGTCCCAGACCAGGAGAATACATTGAGGTAACCTTGAGTAGGGCAGCATCCCCATCACTGCTCCCTGGGCAATCAAAATGGCTGCCCCATGTTGGACAGTGTTGTGTGGGGTAACATTTTCATGTTATGACATTCTGAGGTAGGTGGTGGATTCATATCAATTCTCAAAGACTGAATTGTTCAAAAATGCTAAACAACTGTGCAATGTCCAGTTTTAAATAGGTGAAATGTGTAACAGCGCATTTAAAGTCTAACAATCCAAAACTACCAATAACTCTTGCTAGTTCACTTTTCCCAGTTCTGAACTGGAACGAAGATCAAAGCAAAGCTAAACTGATTTAATCCCTTGAGAGACAAATGTCGTAAAGCAATGAGCTCAGTCATCGAACATCACCATGCTATATATTTACCCAGCAGTAGGGTTTGAAAGTGGGGTGATGAAATCTTGAGTGGTTGTTATTACTGGTTTGTTAAAGCTTGTGCAGAATCTAAAGGGAATGCAAATTATGAAGATTTGTAAAAATATATATATATTATATTTTCAATGCATTCAGTACTGAAAAAACTTTAAAACACACACACACACACACACACATATACATATATATATATATATATATATATATATATATATATATATATATATATATATATATATATATATATATATATATATATATACTTCTTTTTCTTTTTTCGGTTCTTTTTATCTCAAAGATTAATTGGACTACATGCAGCATGTCATTCCAGAATATTTCAGGAACATTTATAACAGAATTTTTGATTGAAGGATTTGACACATTGGAAAGACCTCTAGCTGTTGGTGTGGTCCTGTTGATCTTGTACATTCTTGTTTTGATTGCTAATCTTGCAAATATTACTTCATTGTCATGGATAAGAGTTTGCACCAGCCAATGTACCTTTTTATCTGTAATTTAGCCGTTGTAGACATACTCCACTGTACCAGTTCCTGCCCGACTATGATCAGCATTCTTCTAACTGGATACAAAATTATATCATATGTCCCATGCATCCTTCAAATCTTTCTTTACCATTTAGGTAACTTGATGGAGAGGTTTGCCATTTGTGTCATGGCACTTGACCGCTTTATTGCTGTAGGAAACCCTCTGCGTTATCATGCTATTCTGACAAATCTACACTGTGTTTACATCACTATATTGCTATGGTTGATGGTTTGTGCAATTTTGGCTGTGGTAGCTGCTACAATTTTTCCTTTGCAGTTTGTCGCTCAACCTTGAAATATATTTATTGTGACTTTCCAGCTCTTGTCAGGGCATCCTGTGTAGATCCTGAACCATATTTCAACAGAATATCCATATTTTCTGTCGTCTTACTTTTTGGAACATTCAGTGTGATTTGCTTTTCTTACCTGAAAATAATTGTTGTTGTAATGAAAATGACCACAAAGAGTGATAAGAAAAAAGTGTTCAATACTGCTTAAGCCACTGTATAGTCAATTATTTGCTATTATGTACCTTCATTTATACTAAAATGGTCCTAACTAGGCTGGTGCTGTTTTAACACTGAGGAACGGCATGGACTGGGTAGGGCTAACACCCTGACCCTCTTTAGTAAATCCTTTCGTTTATTGTCTGAGAACCAAAGAGATCAGACAAAAGATACTGAAGATTTTTTCAAAGGTTGAACCAGCATCATAAAAAGGCACTGAAGAACACGAGAGAACAATTGTTTTACTATGGGATTATCTTTAATGTCAGAAAAACAAACTGTCTGTTATATATTTGTCAGCAAAATCCAACATCAAGGTACTTTGTGGGAGCTGTATCTGTTTAGTGGGTGAATACACATGCTGATTAAATACATATACCATAAACACAGGAACATTTGCATGAAAAATTTTCTTCCATGACATTAAAGATGACAACTATCTGTTTACCTACTCATGCACAAAATCAATGAAAAGAGATTAAACATTTATGCCACTTTTCTGTCTATTAGATCTATTACCTAAATGTTTTTAAGTCGTCAGTATGAAACGCTGCACCTTGGTGATTGTAGCTGAAATATATGAAAAAGGGCTTTTTGGAACAGCGGCAGAAAAAAACCCCCATCATAAATCATAAATAATAACTCACGAACATACATGCCTGAATTATTCAATTTATTTTTGCTCATGGTAACCAGTGACAGATAATAAAATGATATGGTCAGTCTGGTGATTACTATTGATGCAGAACACTTGTTAAAGCTGGTTAAAATTGTAGAAACTTTCCTTGTGTTTTATAGAATTGTTTTAACATGCTTGTTTGGCAATAAATCATTATCTACTGGCTCATTTTCATATCAAATTATATCTTTTACTCTTCTGTATGTCAAAACTACAGGCTGAGCTAAAACCTATCAGATGAAATGAGAGAAGGAAGCAGTGGTGATCTAGTAGTTAGAGACAAGGTCCCATGGTTAGAAGTTTATATGAGGCAAATGTAAGAACAGGTGGATTAGAGCGCCATATATCTTCTAACTAGACTGTGCAAGGCAGTAGTATAATGAAGTAGCATTGTAAAAAAGTAAGAAAAGCAAATTAAATAGTAATAATAAATATCTGTGTACAAAACAGCAAGAGATAAATATGGGTGTTGAATGGAGTCTAGGGAATGAAGAATCAGTTACAGTTCCAGAGTCTGCTGGCCAAGGGGAAGACAAGTTTCCCATCCTATTAGTGGAGGCCCATGTGCTACAGAACCTTTTCCCAGACAGCAAGAGGGAGAAGGCTGGGTGAGATAACCGGATAAACGTCCGGTGGTGAGATTTGGAGTTAGCTGATAGCTCCATACAGCTCGGCCATCACACTGATAGCACCTCCAGCTGTGTTGAACAGTGGGTCGAGACCAGCACAGCTGTACACCATTGTGTGTTGATGTAATCACACAGGCACTTCCTGAGCCGTTTCTGTTCGGGAAAGTGTCCATCTAGCTGAATAGTGTGATCTGGAATGTTGTTGTTGAGCCATGTTTCTGTGAAAACAATAAGAGTGCAATCTCTGTACTCATGTTGGGTGGCCAGCTGAAGTTGGATGTTGCCTAGTTTTTTATCCAAGGAGTGAACATTGGCCAGGAGGACAGATGAGATAAACTGGGTGGCTAGCACTAGACTTTCGCTAAGCCTGACCTCCAGCACGCCTACTTCTGTCAGATACATTTGGTCTGCAGGTTGACTAAGTGGCTAAGGGGCACTTTTTTTAAGGAATCATAAAGGTGTTGGTGAATTTTCATCAATAAATCACAAGATTAGTTAAAACTATTTTGTGTTCTCCCATGTTCAGGCTTCAAGATTCAAGGCATTTTGCCATGTGTACATTGTACAGAGTGCATTAAATATTTATGTCTTCTCACAGACAAACATTCAACAAACACTCTATATATATATAAAATACAATTACACAGTAGGTTGCAGTCTGTTTCTTCAGTTTGTTTTTTTAATTTATTTATTTTTATATCAGTGTCTGTTATTGTCTGTCTTATGGTGTTTCACTTTTCAGTCTCCTCTTCAATAAATGAAACATATATTCAGTTAAGATCTGATGACGGACTTGGTCATTCTAAAACTTTCCACTTCTTGGATTAATGTCTTGCTGCATCAAGTTCCCCCGAAATCGTTTTTAGATGGATTTCTCTGCAAAGTTTCTGAGAAAACTATTCACTATTCAACTATTCAGTGTTCACTTTGTTGCTAGCATTCAGGTAAAACATTAATAAAGATTACTGAGCCCATTGCAGAAATAAACATGTAACCCCAAGCCATGACACTACCTCCAGCATGCTTCACAGATGAGCTTATATATTTTGAATGCTCAATGGTACCTCAGGGCAACCTACTGGTGAGGGAATCGAACCCAGAGTCCTCCGATCCAGGGTTAACTCCCTAACCAGTAGGCCAGTTTTTAGAAGCATGAAGACATTTGGGTCTTAAACAAGATATGTTTAAACTATTTTTTCAATGCTCTCAATACTGGAAGAACTTAAAGACTCACATGGACATTGTTCATTCATGACAATACTCCATGTGATATACAGCCTGCGTTTTTCCACAATGAGCAAAGACATGGATGGTCAGGATAAGCAGTAAAGATAATGAATAGTTGTAGAAATGGTGTGTTACATAACTTTTAGAGACTTAACATCCAATCTTCTAAGCTAAATAATTCAATATTTTGAAAAAATATGAAATTTCCACTTTAATATAAGAGTAAAATAGGTGATTTAAAAGTAATTGTAAACAAAAAAAAGTAAAAAGTGATTATTCATCATTGCGACCACAACACAGCACACAGTGCACCACAAAGGCATCCCACTGGTGAAGCTACTGGTCCAGGACTTACTCCAATTATGGTGTAAAATGTCTAACAAGAAGAGCTTCCCTGACAGGGAAACAAACCTCGGCTACAGTAGTGAAGTGCTGAATCCATGCCAAAAGACTACCACGGAAAATGCATAAGATGCATTATTTTCATATTAATAGTGATAAAAAGCTGTGAATATAGTATTGAACTGGGGAGTAAATCGGGAGATCCATAAACGTTTTAAACCAATGAGTCTTCTTCATCGACTCATCATCGTATATGTGGCTTACGTTAAGCAGTTTTTAGAAGCATGAAGACATCTGGGAGAAGATGGAGCATAGAGTGATTCAACAAGATATGCTGAAACTATTTATTCAATGCTCAGTAATCGGGAGGAACTTAAAGACTACATGATACAGCCCACCATTTGTTATTGTGCACAAATTGCGAATGGCAACCTCAGTTACCTTTGAAGATTTAGAGGTTCATAGGGCAACAGAGAGCATGTCATATCGAAATGTTTCAGGAACATTTAAACGGAATTCCTGATCGGAGGATTTGACACATTGGAACGACCTCTAGCTGTTGGTGTTGTCCTGCTGATCTTGTACATTCTTGTTTTGATTGCTAATCTTGCAAACATATACTTCATTGTCATGGATAAGAGTTTGCACCAGCCAATGTACCTTTTTATCTGTAATTTAGCAGTTGTAGACATACTCCTCTGTACCAGTTCCTGCCCGACTATGATTGGTGTCCTTCTAGCTGGATATAAAAGCATATCATATGTCCCATGCATCCTTCAAATGTTCTTTTTCCATTTAGGTAGTGTGATGGAGCAGGTTTGCCATTTGTGTCATGGCACTTGACCGCTTTATTGCTGTAGGAACTCATGCATTTGCATATTCTGACAAATCACAACGTGTTTGATCACTGCAATGTTAGTGTTGGGTGGCTTTCAGGGATTTTGACTGTGTTACCTGTTACACCCTCCTCTGCAACTGCGTCACCACCCTGCCATATTTTTTTGTGAGTATGCATCTGCTATCAGGCATCCTTTGTGTAGATCCTAATCCATGATTTCAAATGGACTATCCATTTTATCCAGTATGTTGGATTTCTGGGAACTTTTTGGCTTGATCTGTCTGTCCTACTTGAAGATAGTCTGTTAAGGCGAAGATACCTTCACAGGACAGAAAGCGTTCAATACTTGCTTAAGTCACTTATAGTCATCATTTGTCGCCCAACATTACTACGGGTTGAAGCTTTTAACGCAGGGATTGGTGTTGTTTAACTTCTGGAGGAACGGCATGGACTGATGATAGCGTCAACTATAGGCCTTCTTTAGTAAACCCATTCATATATTGTCTGAGAACCAAAGAGATCAGACACAAGATATTGAAGATTTTTTCAAAAGTTGAACCAGCTTTAGAAACAAAACTGAAGACTTTGGAAACACATTAGCGTGATTTTATGATTTACTAAGTTAAAAATGATTTGCCTGCTATAAACTTGTCAACCAAATTCAACATAAAGGTACTGGTATAGGATCTCCATGTACCATAATTCATCTCAGGAAACATTTTCAATAAATATAATAAGATTTTCTTGATATAATAGACTGCTATTATCTGTAAATGAACATGAGTTTACACCAAATTAATTAAAGGATGTTGTGAGATTATTACATTTATGTCACTTTTCCGTCTGTTATGTCTGCAGCGAAGCAGCCCTATCTGTTCAGTCCTCAGTATATATCCCTGCACCAGGCTGATTATAAATCAAATGCCGAACAATGGCTTTTTTGGAAGAGCAGCATTATAAGAAACTGAATGTGTATAATCTTGTAATATTCACATTTACTCTATTCTTCATCACTAAAATCAAAATCAGCATTTCCTAAATAGTCTTCCTATATGCTGGAAAAGGAAGAGAAGCATAATCTTGAAAACAAATAAAATGTCACTTTCTTTTACATGTATTTTGTGAAACCCATAATCTGAGACATTATTATATAATCCTAGATTTTCTGATTTCCTGTAATTTCGTTTATTCATCTGTTTTCTTCTCTAAAATTGTAGGATAAAACAAAAAACAAATTAAGTAAACACAACACTCAGTTTACAAACTTTGAGAATATCAAACATTGTAAAGCTGGTAAAAATGATACACAGTCTCTTGTGATATACAGTTGTTTTAACATGCATGTTTTCCACGTGTTGCAATAAATCGCTGTATCTACAGGCTCATTTTCATATCAAATGATAAACATTATAAAAAGGAAAAAGGGCCAATGTTGTGCACCAGGTTGGGCACCAAACTATGGGTTGAACTAAACCTATCAGATGAAATGAGAGAAGGGCAGCAGTGACCTTGTGGTAAGGTTGGAGTTGTGGGTCTGAGGTCCCAGACCAGGAGGATACACTGAGGTAACCTTGAGTAGGGTACCATCCCCATCACTGCTCCCTGGGCAATGAAAATGGCTGCCCCATGCTGGACAGTGATGTTTGGGATAACATTTTCATGTTATGACATTCTGTGAGGTAAATTTTTCAGACTCAAAATTCTATATAATTGTGGATTCATATCAATTCTCAAAGACTGAATTGTTCAAAAATGATGAACAACTGTGAGATGTCCAGTTTTGAATAGAAATGTGTCAAAGTACGAAGTCCAATGGCCAAAATTACCACAACTCCCTTTACAGTTTATCATCAAGTTCTGAACTGGAATGAAGATCAAAGCAAAGCTAAACTGATTTAATCCCTTGAGAGACAAATGTCATAAAGCAATGAGCTCAGTCATCGTACATCACCATGCTATATATTTACCCAGCAGTAGGGTTTCTTTGACCAATGAATACACTTGTGGGGTGATGAAATCTGGAGTGGTTGTTATTACTGGTTTGTTAAAGCTTGTGCAGAATCTAAAGGGAGTGCAAATTATGAAGATTTGCAAAAATACAGATATATTATATTTTCAATGCATATGCATTTAGTACTGAAAGAACTTTAAAGCTCAAATATATATATATATATATATATATATATATATATATATATATATATATATATATATATATATATATATATACTTTTTTCCTTTTTCAGTAATTTTTTTATCTCAAAGATTAATTGGGCTACATGCAGCATGTCGTCCCAGAATATTTCAGAAATAAGTATAACAGAATTCCTGATCGGAGGATCTGACACATTGGAAAGACCTCTAGCTGTTGGTGTTGTCCTGTTGATCTTGTACATTCTTGTTTTGATTGCTAATCTTGCAAACATACTTTGGCTGTCATGTGATAAGAGTTTGCACTCAGCCAATGTACCTTTTTATCTGTAATTTAGCAGTTGTAGACATACTCCACTGTACCAGTTCATGCCCGACTATGATCGGTGTCCTTCTAAGTGGATACAAAATTATATCATATGTCCCATGCATCCTTCAAATCTTTTTTTACCATTTAGGTAGTTTGATGGAGAGGCCAGTTACCTAGGTTGGGCGGCACTTGACCGCTTTATTGCTGTAGGAAACCCTCTACAAGTATCATGCTATTCTGACAAATCAACACTGTGTTTACATCACTATATTGCTTTGGTTGATGGATTGTGCCATTTTGGCTGTGGTAGCTGCTACAGTTCTTCCTCTGCCAGTTTGTCGCTCAAGCTTGAAATATATTTTTTGTGACTATGCAGCTCTTGTCAGGGCATCCTGTGTAGATCCTGAACCATATTTCAACAAAACATCTATTTTATCTGTCATTTCACTTTTTGGAACATTCAGTGCGATCTGCCTTTCTTACCTGAAAATAATTGTTGTAATGAAAAAATGACCACAAAGAGTGATAAGTTAGTAAAATGTTCAATACTTGCTTAAGTCACTTTATAGTCATCATTTGCTATTATGTTCCTTCATTTATACAAATGGTCCTAACCAGGATTGGTGTTGTTTTAACACTGGAGGAACGGCATGGACTGATAGTTGCTGTCAATTCTTGGACCCTCTTTAGTAAATCCTGTTTATTATTGTCTGGAGAAATCCAAAGAGATTGGGGACAAAAGATACTGAAGATTTTTTCAAAGGTTGAACCAGCATCATAAAAAGGCACTGAAGAACACGAGAGAACAATTGTTTTACTATGGGATTATCTTTAATGTCAGAAAAATAAACTGTCATATATTTGTCAGCAAAATCCAACATCAAGGTACTTTGTGGGAGCTGTATCTGTTTAGTGGGTGAATACATATGCTGATTAAATTCATATACCATAAACTCAGGAACATTTTGCATGAAAAATCTCTTTCCATGGCATTAAAGATGACAATTATCTGTTTACCTACATGATGCACAAAATCAATTAAAAGAGATTAAACATTTATGCCACTTTTCTGTCTATTAGATCTATTACCTAAATGTGTTTAAGTCGTCAGTATGAAACGCCAAAATCCTGGTGATTGTGAATGAAATATATGAAAAAGGGCTTTTTGGAACAGCGGCAGAAAAAAAACATCATAAATCATAAATAATAAATCAAGACCATAAATGCATGAATTATTCAGTTTATTTTAGCTCATGGTAACCAGTGACAGATAATAAAATGATATGGTCAGGCTGATGATTACTACTGATGCAGAACATTGTTTGCAAAGCTGGTTAAAATTGTACAAACTTTTCTTTGTGTTTTATGTAATTGTTTTAACATGCATATTTGGCAATAAATCACTATCTACTGGCTCATTTTCATATCAAATTATATCTTTTACTCTTCTGTATGTCACAACTATGGGCTGAACTAAAACCTATCAGCAGCTGTATTCTAACTAGACTACCGTGCAAAGAAACATTGTAAAAGTGTCGGTGCAGATTCATACACGTGCACCAGGGCGGTGCTATTACGCCGGGAGCAGCGGGGATGGGGGATGGTACCTTGCTCAAGGGTACCTCAGGGCAACCTACTGGTGGGGAATCGAGCTCACAATCTTCTGATGCAAGGGCAACTCCCTTACCACTAGGCCACAACTGCCTTTAATTTTCCCATTACTCTTGTAGAGAGTAATGTCTTAACCTGACATCACTGGCCTAGTGGTTAGGGAGTTGGTCCCAGGATCAGAATGCTATGCGTTAGAATCCCAGACCAGTAGGTTGCCCTGAGGTACCCTTGAGGTACCGTCCCTGTCACTGCTCCTCGGGTGTTTACAGGTGCTCTATGCTGCATGGGTTAAACGCAGAGGTATAGGGCAAATGTGGCTTAGTGGTTAGGTAGTTGGCCACAGAATCAGAAGATTGTGGGTTCAAATCCCTTTCTCTTGCTCTTTCCTGGGCATCAAGGTTTTGTTAGGTTTTCACCTGATCGAATGGTCTTGTTGAATAGACAGTGGCAGTTAGAGGTTAGGTAGTTGGCCCCAGGATAAGAAAATCATTGGTTCAAATCCCAGACCAGTAGGTTGCACTGAGGTACTCTTGAGCAAGGTACCATCCTCCCGGGGTGCTTTCAATAGCTGGCCCTGCTGCACATGTCTGAGCATATTGGAAAAATGCAGAGGTGTAATTTTGATGGGGTTCACTGTGTGCCTTGCAGTGCTGTATTTCACAATGACAAGAATGGTCACTTTCTTTCAATTCACTTAACAAAGATCTGGAAATAATCTGCAGTGTTTCAGTGCAGTTGCCTGACTACCTGGTCAGAGAATCTCACCTGGGTGTTCATCAACAATATAACTTGTCTTCCCTTCAGTTCCTGAGATTTTATTTGAGTTCCTTTACTTCCTATGACCCTGTGCTATATTTGACAGAATAAAAGTTTGGAATTATTTTTACTCAGTCTTTCTGAGCTGTGCTTCTCTCCTGGGAGGTAGACAGGAGAATTGTGTGATCATGCTAAGGTGTCTTTCCTGTGTCCTTGCAGACAACAGGGAAGTCAGGAGTAGTACAGGGTATGTATGAGGGCAGTGTGACAGTGGTGAGGTCTGCAGTAGAAGTGACTAATACATTTAAAGGAGAGACTGGATTACATCAAGGATCAGGGTTGATCCAATTCTTGTTTGCAATGACAATGGTTGGCTTGACGCACTAATTTAGACATGAGTCCTGGTGCACTATGAACTTTCCTGATGATATTGTGATCTGTATTTAGAGTTTGGAGCAAATTCTGGAGAACCTGGAGAGATGGAGATATGCGCTAGAGAGGTTATGAAAGTGAGTAGGACAAAAACACAATACATCAGTGAAAGGGAGGAAAGTGCATGGATCAGAGGTGACAAAGGTGGAAGAATTTAAATACTTGGGATCAACAAAGGATAAACAGAGTTCAGAGTTATGGGGAGAATGGAAGAGAGGTTAAAAAGAGAGGTTGGAATGGGAGGAGATGGGTGGTGGGGGTGGTGTAGTAGTATGACACTCGCCTACAGTCCAAGAGATTGCAGGTTTGAATCCCTCCTCCTACACTACCATCTTTGGGTTCCTGAGCTAGACCCTTAACCCCAAGTTGCTTCAGGGGGATTTTCCATGTAGCTAAGAAACATAAGTTGCTCTGGATATGAGTGCCAGCTAGATGTATAAGCAGAAGTGATCTGTAACAGACAGGTACCAGCAAGAGTGAAAGAGAAGGTTTACAGGATGGTAGTGAGACCAGCTATGCTACACCGGTTGGAGACAGTGGCACTGACAAAAAGACAGGCAGCAGAGCTGTAGATGTCAGAGCTAAAGATGGACAGGATGGACAGTTTTAGAAATTAGTATAAGAAAGACAGCTCAGGTTTGACATTTTGAGACGAATTTAGTGGTTAGAATGGATTGGTTTGGACATCTTCAGAGGTGAGACCAGGATTATTTTGGGTGAAGGATGTAGGGGGATATCCAGTGTCCATGCCCAAGCTCTTAAACAGGACATCAATGATGGGAAGTAGTACCAAGATGGCCGAAGGCACATCCAGGGTGCTAATAAAAACTCAAATGTTATCTTCTTTGGATATTATTTTAAACTATTTGGCCATGAATTAAAGTTAAATAGAGTAGAGTAGAGTAATCTTTTATTATCCCACGAATGGGAAATTTGGGAAAAATAGATATATAAGTGTAAATCACATTTAGTAAAAACCAATTGGTTATTTCTTTTAATGGATCGTAGAGCAATGACTTAAAGCAATTTCATTGGTTCACCTACAGTGAACCATAACAAAATTACACCTCTGCATTTAACCCACACACAGACACGTGCAGCAGGGGGCAGCTATTGAAACCTGGAGAGCAGAGATGGGGGCAGTACCATGCTCAAGGGTACCTCAGGTCAAACAACAGGTCTGGGATTCAGACCTAAAATCTTCTGATCATAGGACCAGCTCCCTAACCACTAGGCCACCGCTGCCCCATGACAGTGCATAAAAATTAATTAATTAATTAATTAATTAATTAATTAATAAAAAAGACCCACACACAAAAAAAAAAACATGAACATCACCACAACATTAAACTGAGACTTAGAACAAAGGAGATAAACTCATTTGACCGAATCAGTGAGCTTCTTTATTAAACGTCACCATACAATATATATACATGCACCTGACAGCAGGGCTTTTTATATCCATGAAGACGTTTAGAAGGTTATGAAGTCTTGAGAAGTTGCTGCCCCTGATTTGTCAAAGCTTGAGCTGAAATCTAAAGTGAAGGCAAATTATAAAGATGTGCTTTAAATATAATTATCATGCTTTCAGAGTTAAAGGCTTAAAAGTAATATTTTTTTTCTTGTGCAATGCAATGCATTTCAACAGCATCTACAGATACTGAAATACAGATACAGATACAATCAGATACAGATTAGTAAGCAGCTTTTTTTTTTCTTTTAATCTGAAGATATCAGGCAACATGTCAAATCAAAATATTTCAGGAATTATTTTAACAGAATTTCTGATCGGATGATTTGACACCTTGGAAAGACCTCTAGCTGTTGGTGTTGTCCTGCTGATCATATACATTCTTGTTTTGATTGCTAATCTTGCAAACATTTACTTCATTGCTGCGGATAAAGAGTTTGCACTCCAGCAATGTACCTTTTTATCTGTAATTTAGTAGTTGTAGACATACTCCACTGTACCAGTTCCTGCCCAACTATGATTAGGTCCTTCTAACTGGATATAAAAGCATATCATATGTCCCATGCATTGTTCAAATGTTTTTTACCATTTAGGTAGTGTGATGGAGCTGCTTGCCATTTGTGTCATGGCACTTGACCGCTTTATTGCTGTAGGAAACCCTCTGCGTTATCATGCTATTCTGACAAATCTACACTGTGTTTTGATAATTATAATGATTTGGTTGTTGGCTTTTGCAATTTTGGTTATGGTACCTGTTACAATTCTTCCTCTGCCACTGTGTCGCTCAACCCTGAAATATATTTAGCACTATCCATCTGTTGCCGGGGCATCTTGTAGATCCTGGAACCATACTTCAATAGAATATCAATTTTTTGATTCTGGTCGCCTCCTACTAAATATCTAGTGATCTGCCTTTCTTTACTCTGAAAATAATTGGCTGTTGTAATGAAAATGACCACAAGAAAGGATAAGAAAAAAGTGTTCAATACTTGCTTAAGCCACTTTATAGTCATCATTTGCTATTATGTACCTTCATTTATACAATTGGTCCTAACCAGGGTTGGTGTTGTTTTAACACTGGAGGAACGGCATGGACTGATAGTTGGGTCAATTCTTGGACCCTCTTTAATAAATCCTTTCGTATATTGTCTGAGAACCAAAGAGATCAGACACAAGATACTGAAGATTTTATCAAAAGTTGAGCCAGCATTATAAAAAGTAGATGAAACACATTTTTGTGATAAATTCATATGTCTGCCATAAATTTGTCAAGAAAATCATGACAAGTCAAATCAAACATGATCTGTAAGTGAATTATAGTTGGATCTATTTAGTGAGTAAATATATATGCTAATGTTCATGTACTCACAGTTATCTCAGGAAAGGTGTTCAAGGTGTGATAGATACTATTATCTGTCTTTTAACATGTTCCACAAAATCAATAAAAATACTTAATCGAGATTAGATCAAGATGGCAAATTTCTGTCTATTATGTCTAAAAACCAAGTTCTCCTATTTTTTCCAAGCCAGCTCCGTACAGAAAGAACCAGTTTTCTTAACAAGGAAAATACATTTGTGTGTGATTGTGTTCTTTCTAAATTTCTCTGCAGATTTTCAACATCCAGCATAAAGTATCGAAATTTATTTACCAACATTAACCTCACGAAGATTTATCATTAAGAACCTTACAACTGTCAGTTGCATTAATGCATTACATAAAGACTATTTTGAGATTTTAACACTGTGTCATGTTTTTCTAACATTTGTGTTTTTAACCAAGTATGAAGTATGAAACATGAAACATGATATGATTATTAATGAAATGCTGAACAAATTACCTTTTGAAGCAACTTTAATTTATAACACCAAATGTGCAGAGGTTGTAATATTCACAATTACTGTGTTCTTCACCAACTCAACAGTTCCTAAATACTCATTCTGCAAATCAGAAAAAATATTTTTGGGCATAATTGTTAAAACAATGTCACCACATTCTGAAAAATGAATTTAATTTTTTTTTTTTTGTCATTTAAATATAATTAGTTTTTTTTTTTTTTGGGACTCACATTTCAAGAAATGTTTCATAAAGTGACATCTTGATTTAACAGTACTGTCAATCAGTATTTAGTGAGGCTAGTCTAATTTATGGAACAATGTAGTGTCGTGGGCTGGAAATCAATGCAGAGCTGAGAGCTTTGCACTGAACTTTAATAATGGAAAAAACATGCAAAGAACTCATAGACTGAATATACTGAAAATAACGAGTGTAAAAGATAACTACAAAATAAACACAAAGGTAAGCACACAGAATGACCAGTGCCCTGCTCTGATTCATCTGGACTTATAATGCCCAAGGCACCATGAACAATGCCCAGGTGTGTACAATCAGAGCAGGGCGCCCTCTACTTTCTTACAGACCTGTTGCTATTACCCCCACACCCAAAGGCACCACTCCTGGGGCACCAGACCCTGCCTCATCCGAAGCAGGACCCCAGAGAGGGAAAGGTTACACAAGCATGCAACAAAAAGTCCAGCTAAAGTTCAAACATACGCTCCGCTGTCACCGTGGTCTTCATGGCAGGTTCGGCTGTAGCCCCTGAAACCCCGCTTTCCCTCCAGCAGTCTGGATTGGATGCAGCCCCTCAAGCCCCGCCTCATCCGGCGGACTTAGACCTTGTCCCTCAAGCCCTGCCTCTGGGGGACTTGGACCTCACCCCTCAGTTTTTCCCGCATCCTCCCGGTGGTGAAGATGGCGACAATCTTGAAGTCTCACCTGTGCCACCTCAATCTCCTGGCTGCTGGAGCTGAACAGCCTCGGCCAATCTGGAGGAGGGACATTGCAAAAACACCCATGCGCCTACTCAACCTCTATTGTCCCAGCTTCTTCAGCACCTGAAGGTCCTGGTGATTCTCATCTGTCTCCTGTCTATCTCAGCTTACCCAACTAGGGCTTGGACCTGGTTTCTGTAAAGCTGTTTTGTGACAACAACATTTGTCAAAAGCACTTTATAAACTTGACTTGACTTGACTAGATTCAGGAAATATGACTAAAGAATTAAAACTTAAGAAATAACTTTTTAGAAAATCTTCTATAAAATGTAATTCTACAAAAATTTCTGGTGAGGAATAAATTAGGACATCACCTTTATTCCCAAATAAAATGGCTCAAATCTCACACAGGTGTGTAGCACATTAGGTGCACATTGATTAGAAATATCATTACTCAGCATTTAAAGGATTGTTGAAGGGGGAGAATGAAATATAATGGTGGAGATCAAAAGAGTTTCTGAGGCCTTCTGAAAGAAGATTATAGCACCTTATAAGTCTGGTAAGAATCCACCATGAATTCTACCATGTATCAGAGGGTGTTTGAGGAACATGTGAGGCCATCTGTAAGAACATTAAAGCTGAAGCAGAACTGGACTCCTGTAACATGACAATGACCCAAAAACATACCAGTAAATCTACCAAGGACTGGCTGAGAACTAAGAAATTGAGATTCCTGAAGTGGCAGAGTCAGAGCCCAGATCTTAATCCCATTGAGATGCCGTGGGGTGAAATGGGCTGTACATGCAAGAAACCGTCAAACGTCTCATAGCTTAAAGAATTCTGCATTGAGGAGGGGGGCAAACTTTCCTTAGAGGTGACTATCAATCTCTGACTGATGTCGAGACTGGTAGATGCCAAGGGGCAGCTTCCTCCCTCACCGGTTATTTCCAGTTAAAGGCAGTGAGTAGCCTAACGGAGTTGCCCCAGATTGAAAGATTATGGGTTCAATTCCCTCACCAGTAGGTTGCCCTGAGTGCCCCTTGAGCAAGCTAACGTCCCCGTCACCGCTCCTCAGGCACTTACAATAGCTGCCCCTGCTGCACGTGTGTGTATGGGGTGAAATGCAGAGGTTGAATTTTGTTGTGTTGTGCTGTGCTGCATTTCACAGTGACAAGGGTTGTCACTTTTACTTCAAAGGGGGTAACACTAGTTATTAGGGGTAGGGTGTCCTAACTTTTTCCTCAGTTAGAATACATATTTTTGATAACATCTTTGTTTAATAATTAAATCAAGGCTAATTTTGTTGTTCACCTGCAATTAAGTCACTTTCTTTTCCAGAGAAAAAGAAAACAAGATTAGACATCGATATGTTAGCATTTCTTAATATAGTACTGAATATTTAATGGTCATTTATTCACAAGACTGTGCCTTTAGACTAATGACCAACATAATAAGTAGCCACGTGTGAAAGCCTGGATAGAGTGATGCAAAACATGAGAACTGGTTGACTGAGTGTATAAGGGGGCAATTCATTTTTCAGAGTGATATAGGTGTTAGTTTATGCTGTGTGTTGTGTTTTCTCAGGTTAAGGTTTCAAGATTTTTTATCATGTGTATCAATGAACAAAGACATGAGCAATGAAATTCCTATTTAAATGCTTTCTCACAAACTTTCAATGAACTCAAAATATAGTGCAGTTTTCATTTATTTGTCCTACGATTACAACACATCAAGTCAAGAAGGTTTTTATTGTTATTTCAACCATGTACATAGTACATAGTGAAACAAAACAATGTTCCTCCAGGACCCTGGTGCAATACAACATCTAGCATTACATAGAACACAAGACCACATAAGTCCATACAGGAGTAACTCAAAATATGGTGCAGTTTTCTTTTGTTTGTCCTAAATGACAAAACAGCAGGTTGCAGGTTGCAGATCCCTTGCAACAACTCCAACAAGCCTGGGACCCACTGACATTATGATATTGTTGGTTTCTTCTTTGGTTATGATACTCCAGGCTTTAATCACTCCATCTGTTGTTATTTGTTATGTTGGATTTCTCTTTAAAGTAAATGAAACACATTTTCAGTTAAGATCTGGTGGCTGACTTAGTCAGTCTAAAACTTTCCAATTTTTCTCCCTTTCTCCCTCTTGGAACACTGTCTTTTGCATGAAGTTCCTCCTCATTGGTGTAGATGGATTTTTTCTGCAAATTGTTTCTGTATACCTCTGTATTCACTTTGCTACTAGCATTCAGTTAATTCATTAATAAAGTTTATTAGTAGTGTGCTGCAGACTGCTTTAACTTGTTCTTTTTGCAGCTTCAACAGCACCTTGCTGTCAGACAGATACCTCTTCATCTTACAAAGTCAACGCTGAACTGAAGGGCCTTTCGGGCTTTCTCAGTTGGACTGGACCAGGGCTTTTGGGTCTCTTTGATGATTCTCAGGTTCTGCATGCACCTTCTCAATGATACTCAACTGGGCCTGTGCTACCTGGGAGGGTTGTTGCCACCCCTTAACTCCGGAAGGAGTGAAGATGGCAGGGTCATGTTGGATTAGGTTAATCATGTCCAAGACAGAAGAAGAACACATCACTGAACTGGTTGATGAGCTAACTTATCTCATCGCTTTGGAGCCATTAAGTTGAAACCAATTTTATATATTAGTTCAAACCAATTTTTCAGGGCACTTTAGATGAACTTCAGGGGGATAGCTTCAATGCACTTCCTCGGGTGGCTGATGTTATATTTTACTTTCATGGTATAGGCTTGTTGTCATTCCTGGTTAGAGACATCTGAAGACCATCTGGTGGACCAACCTTCTCCTTCACGGTATATATTATATATATATATTTCTGCAAGGGGAGAGCAACTTTCAAGTGGACATCCACTATCTGCCACTTGTCCCAAACGGGGTCGCGGGAGTGCTGTGTCCAACTCCAGCGCATACAGGCGCAGGACGGGGGTCCCACTGCCAAGCCCATTGCAGGAGGAGCGAGACGGGGATGGTACCTGCTCAAGGGTACCCCAGGGCAACCTATTGGGAAGGGGTTCGAACCCCCGATCCTCCAATCATGAGGCCAACGCCCTAACCACTAGGCCATCACTGCCCCAATTCAAGTGGACATGTGCATTGATAATTGGAAGTAATACCCAGGGGGGCAGTGGGAGCATCCAGGGTCTTAATCATAGCTCAAATGTTATCATCTATAAATGTTTTGGAATTTTATCTTCTTTTGGTATTTTTGCCACTATTTGCTACTATTTGCAAACCATATTTAGTTTAAAACAATAAATAAATGCAAACCATTTCTTAAAAAATATCACAATAAAATGACTGTTTTAAGGCAATGAAGTTTTCAAAAATTTCATGCAGTGACGTTCGGGCCTTTAAAGGCCTAAATGCTTGGAATGGTAGTTACGCATTAAATCAAATTTAATTATTCATAATTGTTGAGAAATCTGTGAAACTCATTCATGTGTTTCCCATGAAAGCAGACAAACAGTAGACTCATTTGAGTTTGGTGGCAGTATTTTTTTCTTTCAGAGAAAATCCATGGTGCTGTAGTAAGTAGAGGAACTACAGGATGCACCACATGGGGAACCAAAATGCAAATGCATCTTTATTATACGTCACCATACAGTATATATATGTGCACCTAACAGCAGAGGTTTTCGGATCCATGAAGACATTTGAGAGATGATAGTGTCTGGAGTGATTGTTGTCCCTGATTTTTCAAAGCTGTTGCTGACATCTAAAGTGAAGGAAAATGAAGAAGATGTGCTTCAAAGATATTTATAATCCTTATAGCACAGAAAGCAGATAAAGGCTCAAAAGTAAACTATGTTTAGTTTTTAACGCATTTCACCAGCATCTACAAAAAATTACTGAGCAGCTTTTTTTTCTTTGTTGAAAATATCAGACAACATGTCATTTCAGAATAATTCAGGAATTATTATAACAGAATTTCTGATCGGAGGATTTGACACATTGGAAAGACCTCTAGCTGTTGGTGCTGTCCTGTTGATCTTGGTGGCATTCTGCTTTGATTGGGTTAATCTGCAAAGTCATATACATCATTGTCATGGATGAGTTTCACCAGCCAATGTACCTTTTTATCTGTAATCTAGCAGTTGTAGACATACTCCACTGTACCAGTTCCTGCCCGACTATGATCAGCATTCTTCTAACTGGATATAAAATAATTTCTTATGTCCCATGCATCCTTCAAATGTTTCTCTACCATTTAAGTAGTGTGATGGAGGTGCCACATTTGCAGTCAGGCGGCACTTGGACCGCTTAATTGGTTGTGCAGGAACCTCTCTGCGATATCATGCTATTCTGACAAATCTACACTGTGTTTTGATAATTATAACACTATGGTTGTTGGCTTTTGCAATTTTGGCTGTGGTACCTGTTACAATTCTTCCTCTGCCACTCTGTCGCTCAACCCCGAAATATGTTTTCTGTGACTATCCATCTGTTGTCAGGGCATCTTGTGTAGATCCTGAACCATATTTCAATAGAATATCAATTTTATCTGTCGTTTTCACTTTTTGGAACATTCAGTGTGATCTGCCTTTCATACATGAAAATAATTGTTGTTGTAATGAAAATGACCACAAAGAGTGATAAGAAAAAAGTGTTCAATACTTGCTTAAGCCACTTTATAGTCATCATTTGCTATTATGTTCCTTCATTTATACAATTGGTCCTAACCAGGGTTGGTGTTGTTTTAACACTGGAGGAACGGTATACCATTGGTTAGTTAAGTACTCCTGACCCTCTTTAGTAAATCCTTTCGTTTACTGTCTGAGAACCAAAGAGATCAGACACAAGATACTGAAGATTTTATCAAAAGTTGAACCAGCATTATAAAAAGTAGATGAAACATTTTTTTGTGATAAACTCATCCATCCATTTTCTGCCGCTTGTCCCAAACAGGGTTATGGGTGGGGGGTGGGGTGCTGAGTCCTACCCAGTACACGGGGGCAAAAGGACGGGGACGCACTCCTGACATGTCGCCCATCAGGAGTGAGCGTGACAGGGACAGCACCTGCTCAAGGGTGCACCCCAGGCACCTACTGGGGGGGTTCTAACCTCCATCCGTCACTCTAACCACTAGGCCAACAATAGCCCTCTGGATAAATCTCATATGTCTGCTATAAATTTGTCAAAGAAAACATAAATCAGGACAAATCAAACACATTTGTAAGGGAATGATAGTTGGATCTATTTAGTGAGTAAATATATATGCTAATGATGTTAATTTACTCACAGTTATCTCAGGAATGGTGTTCAATGTTTGATAGATACTATTATCTGTCCTTTAACATGTTGCACAAAATCAAATAAAATACTAAATTGAGATTATTATTTTGCAAATTTCTGTCTATTATGCCTGAAACCAAGTACTCCTATTTTTTCCAAGCCAGCTCAGTACAGAAAGAACCAGTTTACTAAAAAAGGAAAATACATTTGTGTGATTGTGTTCTTTTCTAAATTCTCTGCTATAGATTTTTCAACATCCAGCATAAAGTATCGAAATTTATTTTGAGGTTTTAGAATTATGTCACTTTTCTAACAGTCATGAGAAGTATGAAGTATGAAACATGTTGATTATTAATGAAATGCTGAACAATTGACCTTTTGAAGCAATGTTAATTTATAACATCAAATGTGCAGTGGAATGTTAAACATTAGTGAAATGTTCTTCACTAATTAATTGTTAAAACTGTCATCTCATTCTGAGAAATTAATACAAAAAAATTTGCATTCTTATTTTTCATTTAAAAAAAGTTAGTTAACTTCGCATTTCAGGAAATGTTTCATAAAGTGACATATTGATTTAACAGGTCTGGCATCAATACTGATTGAGACTAGCCTAAATTAACCTTCTGTCAGTTATAGCTGTGCAAAAAAATTAGGACACCCCATGAAAGCCAGTGTGTATTTTTAACATTCTTGGATATGTAGATATTTAAGCCTGATTTTAACAATACTGGGAGATTCAATAAATATAAATAAACAATTAAAACTGAAGAAATAACTTTTAAAAATTTTCTGTACAATGTAAATCTATGTACCTATTTCTGGTGAGGAATAAATTAGGACATCCCCACCTTTATTAAAATGGCTCAAATCACTTACAGGTGTAGCACATCAGGTGCACATGATTAGAACATCCTTACTCAGCACGTTGAAGGAGGTTTGCCTTTTAAACCTCAGATATTTAATTTGGTGTGCTCCTGACTGTTGAGCTGAGTGAACACGATGGTGAAATCAAAAGAGCTGTCTGAGGCCTTCAGAAAGAATATTGTGGCAGCTAATAAGTCTGGTTAGGGATTTAAAAAGATCTGAAAAAAGTTTGCAGTCAGCTCATTGAGTTTATATAGGGGGAATGGAAGCTGTAGGGAATTATTTCCCCTGTCTGACTCCCCCTAGTGGCAAGGCAGGAACGGGTCCTTACAGTGAGATGATGGTTTTGGAGATGGTAATATCATCAAGGCACTTGCTGTTGTATCTAGTCACTGATGCTGTGCAGGGAGGTTGCAGCCTCCCAAAACATGCCCCAGTCAGTGTTCTATAAGCAGTCCTGATGTGTAGCTATGGCTCCTTGGGGCCAGGAACTCCCTTGGCAAATAAAAGGTCTACACCTGACTGTGATGACCTCCAGCAGCATAGAACACTGTGTTGAGATGTTCGTACACCATTGTGTGTTGATACAAACAGACAGCCCCCTCTGTGAATTCTGCCGGACAGAGCAGTGAAAGCACAGCAATCTCTGTACTCACGCTGGGTGGTCAGCTGAAGTCAGATGTAATCAAGGTTATTGTCCAAGCAGCAGAAATTAGTGAAGAGGATGGATGAGATAGTTGGCCATCTAGCATTAGCTTTTAGTCAAACCCCAGTACGTTTGCCACATTTCCGATTCATCTCACACCACTTTTAATGTCCTCTCAGTCAGCCAGATACATCAAGCACTCTCGGGGTCTGAAGGCCTGGTCTTTCACAGCACGCTGAGCTCCCATAATGTTGTAAGCAGAGTCACTGGAAAAATGTATCCTGGCTGATTCCTGAGTTTCAGCAGTGTTTAGCGGTTGTGTGTGAGAGAGCATCCACAGTTAAGAAGATACTCATGTGCAAGACTTATGTGAGAAAATAGTCAGATAAAAAGACATTACAAGACTTTAGCACCAAAGCTTGGACTCAGAGCGGCTGCTGCATCTTGCCGGACAACCATTTTGGATCAGGTTGCAAACCCCCGCCTATGTCCCACTGACTTTATCATAGTGTTGGTTTCTTCTTTGGTTATGATACTCTAGGCTTTAATAACTCCATCTGTCAATATGATATGTGTGATTTCTAATAATAATAATCCTTTATTTATAATCCCACAAATGAGAAATTTGTCCTCTGCATTTCACCCATACACACACGTGCAGCAGTGGGCAGCTTATTGAAAGCACCCAGGAGCAGTGACGGGGACAGCACTTGCCAAAGGGCACCTCAGGCAACCCACCGGGGAGGGGATCAAACCCACAATCTTCCAATCCGGGGGGCAACTCCCTAACCACTAGGCCACCGCTGCCTAGAGTAAATAAAAAACATTCAGTTAAGATCTGGTGACTGACTTGGTCATTCTAAAACTTTCCACCTTCTCCCTGAGATGAAATCTTGGAACACTGTCTTGCTGCATGAAGTTCCTCCACATTGGTTTAGATGGATTTCTCTGCAAATATACCTCAGTACTCGCTTTTGTGCAGTCATTGAATTAAATCATTAATAAAGTTTACTGGGCATGCTCTAATTTTTTATTCATTTTTTTGGTAATCTTTTTGGTTTCCCCATTCGTACTATTGTTCACTGTTTTACATTTGGTGAATGGCCCCTAAATATCTAAAGTCTTTTCCAAGCAATGGATTGTGATACTCCTCCCTGCCCTGTGGAGGTTGTTTATGATATTACAGACTGTTATTTTGATCTCTGGTGCCAGAGATGCATTGTAGAGGGACCCCTGCTTGACCCAAGACGGTCACGTCAAAAAAATAATGTTTGAGACAGAAGAAGGACACGTCACTGAATTGGTTGATGAGCTCACTTACCTCATAGCCGAAATACTTTCATCCAGTGACTTTCGGTGAGGTAGTCTTTAATGACCTAAATGTTTAGTGGTTACAGATGAACAACACAAAACTATTGTAATTGAAATATTTTAAATTGTTGAAAATCTGTGAAATTCACACTTTCAAAATAACCATTCATTTGATTTCAATGTAATGAAAGCATGAATATCACAAATAAACTCTTGGCTTACTTTTTCCAGTACTGAACTGGGATATCGATCAGGGAACATTTGTCAAATCAGTGAGCTTCTTTATAATACGTCACCATACAATATATATATGTACTTGACAGCAGAGATTTTCAGATCCATGAAGACATTTGGGAGATGATAGGATCTGGAGTGTTTGTTGCCCCTGATTTTACAAAGCTAAATCTAAATTGAAGGGAAATGATGAAGATATGCTTCAAAGAAATTCATAATCCTTTCAGTGCTGAAAGAACATAAAGGCTCAAAAGGACATCAAGTTTTTTTTTTTGTGCAACACATTTCATCAACATCTTCAGAGAATTACTGAGCAGCTTTTTTACGTTTGAGTATATCGAGCAACATGTCATATAAAAACTTTTCAGAAACAATTATAACAGAATTTCTGATCGGAGGATTTGACACATTGGAAAGACCTCTAGCTGTTGGTGTTGTCCT
Source organism: Hepsetus odoe (assembly GCA_017165825.1). NCBI lineage: Eukaryota > Metazoa > Chordata > Actinopteri > Characiformes > Hepsetidae > Hepsetus > Hepsetus odoe. Next base: position 1,002,254 of record CM029382.1, read on the forward strand.
GTTGATCACATACGTTATTGTTTTGATTGCTAATCTTGCAAACATATATTTCATTGTCATGAATAAACATTTGCACCAGCCAATGTACCTTTAATCTGCAATTTTAGCAGTTGTAGACATACTCCACTGTACCAGTTCCTGCCCAACTATGATCTGTGTTCTTCTAACTGGATATAAAAGTATATCATATGTCCCATGCATTGTTCAAATGTTTCTTTACCATTTAGGTAGTGTGATGGAAATGCTTGCCATTTGTGTCATGGCAGTTGACCGCTTTATTGCTATAGGGAAACCCTCTGCGTTATCATGCTATTTTGACAAATCTGCACTGTGTTTTGATCACTATTATAATATGGTTGGTGGCTTGTGCAATTTTGGCTGTGGTACCTGTTCTTTCTCTGCCACTGTGTCACTCAACCCTGAAGTATATTTTTTGTGACTATCCATCTGTTGTCAGGTCATCTTGTGTAGATCCTGAACCATATTTCAACAGAATATCAATTTTATCTGTTGTTTTGCTTTTTGGAACATCTAGGATTCGTTTTCATACATGAAAATAATCATGTTGTAATGAAATGACCACAGAGTATAAGAAAGTGTTCAATACTTGCTAAGTCACTTTATAGTCATCATTTGCTATTATGTTCCTTCATTTATATGCACAATGCGGAAACAACAAAGGCATACAAGATTTTATCCAGGGTTGGTGTTGTTTTAACACTGGAGGAACGGCATGGACTGATAGTTGCGTCACTTCTTGGACCCTCTTTAGTAAATCCTTTCGTTTACTGTCTGAGAACCAAAGAGATCAGACACAAGATACTGAAGATTTTATCAAAAGTTGAACAAGCATTATAAAATAACACTGAAGCACATTTTTGGAAAGCACATTTGTGGGATTGTGTGATTATCCGATAGTTCAGAGAAAAATTATCTGCCTACAGCTTGATCTATTTAGTGAGTAAATATATTTGCTAATGATATTCATGTTCTCACATTTATCTCAGGAAAGGTGTTGAATGGTATGATAGATACTATTAGCTGTCTTTTTAAATGTTTCACAAAATCAACTAAGCAACTTATCGAGATTAGTTTTTGGTGAATTTCTGTCTATTATGCCTGAAACCATGTACTACTAACTTTTCCAAGCCCTCAGCACAAAAAGAACCATTTTCCCAAACAAAGTACTCTTAAAAAAATGCATTTGTGTGATTGTATGATTTTCAAAATTCTCAGCTATAGATTTTTCAACAGCCAGCATAATGTAAAGAAACCAACATTAATCTCAAGATGGTTTTATCATTAAAACGATTACAATTGTCAGTTTTATTAATACATTAATTAAAAGCTGTTTTGAGATTCAAGATGGTTACAGGCCATTATTTTAGAAAAGTGACAAAGTAGCCCTCACTATTAAACATGGTGATTACTGAAATGCTGAACAAGAGCTTTTTTGGAGCAGCGTTAGTATAGAACACTGAATTTGCAGAAGTTGTAAAATTCACATTTGTATGTTCTTCTTCACTAACTCAGCAGTTCCTACATATTTATTCTGCATGGCAGGAAAAATGAAGAAGCATAAACTGTGTCAGAAAAAAAAGTCATCACATTCTGAGAAATTAATACAAAAAAAATAAGAAAATATATATATTTTTTCATTTAAAACTAAATTAATTTCAGGAGACATTTAATAAATTAAGAACTTGGTATCAATATTGAGTTAGACTGGTCTCATTTAATCTTCTGTCAATTGCATTTGGTCCACTTGTGTCACATTATGGTTGATTGGACTGACTGTAATCCCGAAGATTATTGAAAGGGGTTTATTTTACATAAATATGAAGCACAGAAGTGTTAACTAAAGTTACAGCAACGTCTTTTTTGTTTTGTGGCTGTTCTTCATTTAGAGGTTGCCCCAGTGGATCGACTTTCTGCATTTCTTCCGGTCCTCTGCATCTTCCTCCGATCACTTTCATGTCCTCTCTCACCATTTCCATAAACCTCTTTTTTTGGTCTTTCTTATGTCCTCTTTCCTGGCAGCTCCATCTTCAATATCCTCCTCCCAACATAATTCTCGTCTCTCCTCATGTCCAAACCGACGCAACCAGGTTCTCCCCAAGCTGCTCCCTACTCTTCCTACAAATCACAATGTCATCATCCATGGGGACTATTGTCTAACCTTGTCCATCAACCTGTCTATTACTAATGCAAATAAGAATGGATTTAGCTGATCTTAATGTAATCCAGCCTCTACCTTGAATGCATTCGTCACTCCCACTGCAGATCTCACCACTATCAAACTGCCCTCATGCATATCCTGAACTACTCTCACTACTCTGTCACTCCTGACTTCCTGTCAAACCACAACCTCTCTAAGCCCCCTCTCATATGCTTTCTCCAAGTCCACAAAGGCACACTGCAGGTTCTGACCTTCTTCTGTTCTTCTCCATCAACAGCCTCAGAGCAAACATTGTATCTGTAGGGCTCTTTCTTGGCATGAAACCATACTGCTGTTCACTAATCATCACCTCTTTTCTCAGCCTAGCTTCCATCACTCTTTCCCATAACTTCATGCTGTGACTGATCAGCTTTATCCCTCTGTAGTTACTACAGTTCTGTGCATCACTCCTTATTCTTGAAAATCGGTACCAGTACAATTTGTCTTCACTTCTCAGGAATCCTCTCACTTTTGAAGATAGCGTTAAACAATCTAGTCAGAAACTCCACCGCCATCTCTCCTAAAAACCTCCATGCTTCCACTGGTATGTCATCCAGACCACCAGCCTTTACATTCTTCATCCTGTTCATCATTGCCCTTACTTCCATCTTGGTTATTTGGTGCACTTCCTGGTTCACTATCCTCAAGATCATCCAACCTGCCCTCTCCCTCTTCATCAGCCCCTCAGAGTACACTTTCAATCTTCTTTCACACTCTGTTCATTTGTTATTACATTTCCATTTCTATCTTTTATCACCTTGATCCACTGTATATCTTTCCCAGCTCTGTTATTGTATGAGAGGTACTGTCCTAGTAACATACAGTAACTCCAGAATAGCCCAACTTCCACCTGCACCCTGTTGGCTAAGAGTACCGATAGCGGTCCTTGTTTAAAGTTTTACAATGGATGACTTTCCTGACATAATCCTCTGCATTTATCTGGGCATGGGTCTGGAACAAAGAAATATCCTGATTTATGCACCCCTAGTGGCTGGGTTCCTAAAGCAAGGATATTAAAGGAACAATTTGGCACAAAGTCTAATCTCTGCAGATCCCCAGATTTAGTTTCTTTGTTCACCAAGATCAGCCAAGTTATGAATGCTTTATGAATGGCTGTCATTGTGTTGTCTGCAGCAGCTCTTTGCAGTAGTTTAAGAGTGGAACTTCAAGGTCTCGCATCAGTAAGCCAACCAGAATTTGTTGGAAAAATATAATCAAATCTTCTTTTTCTCTCATTCTCTTCATTCATCAGCCGCCCAACGCACTCTTCCATCTGCTCAACATGCTTGTTCATCGTGTTAATGTCAGCCATCTTTTTATTCTGACTCAAGCGCACATCTTTCCCAGCTCGGTCCTAGCTCTGTCTCTCTGTCTAGCCAAATTAAATATACAGCAACTGATACTAAGTATATGAAACGCACACCACAATGATACATGTAGATGAACAATGACCAACAGCTCTGCTCTGACGCAGAATAATAATAATGCAGTACTGCTGCTCTGTTCCACCCACATTCATGCACATGCTGCCTGTCTCGAATGAAATTGAATGAATTTCCACTGTTTTTTGCAATTGTTTTTGCAATAATTGTTATCTGTTCGGTAATCTATGAAGGTCCTGTCTGCACTTGTGTAAAATGTTTATGTAATGTTCTATGTCATCTTATTTTCAGCACCAGGGTCCTGGAAGAACATTGTTTCATTTCACTGTGTATTGTGCATATGGTTGAAATCACAATAAAACCTGCTTAAACCTAAACTTGAACATCGGTGATCAAGCACAGAACAGGACTGGGACACGACTGAGAAGCGGGCAGGCTGAGGAGTGGGCACAAGATGAGACACTGGATGGGACATTAGACTGGACAGGGACGAGACCAGGGATGTGAAAAATATGGGAGATATGGGACTGAATTGGGGGCATAGGTGGCCTAGTGGTTAGGCGTTGGCCACATGATTGGAGGATCGGGGTCTAAAACCTTCCCGGTTAGGTTGCTCCTTGAGGTACTCTGAGCAAGGGGTGCCGCTCGTCTTGTTCCTACCTGCTATGGGTTGGCACCTGTCCAGGTGCGCCCCCGCCTACCCTGTGTGAGCTGGGTTGACTCAGTACTTCTCGTGACCTCTGCTTTTGGACAAGGGCAGAAAATAGATGGATGTGATTGAATTGTGAAGACATGCAGGAGATCAGACTGTGTGACTAGCACATTGATCCTGACATGGAGAAGGCTAGTATGTTGACATTGGATAAGACTGGGGTGTTAGCGCTGGATGAGACTGGGGCATGACAACAAGGACATGGACCTGGATGATGATAGGGATAGTTAGAAGCACAAGCACAGGGAAAGCAACACTAAATAAATGTACACAGGACAGACACAATCACTGTGTGGTAGGGACATGGCAGTTTGAATACTTAGGTTGAGAAACAATTCACATGGTGTCCATGGCCCTTGCCCAGGGCTGCAGCTGGCAAGGAGAAGCCAGCACTGATGGCTGCAGCCAGCACTGATGAGGAAACAAAGATGGTGGCAATGGAAGATGCCCTGCCTCACAGGATTAGTTTATGCTGTGTTTTCTCAGGTTATACATTCAAGAATCCCATTCTTACTGTTGTTGGCAGTTTCACATTTGGGGAATGGCCTCTAAATATCTAAAGTTTTCTCCAAACAGTGGATTGTGATACCTCCTCCCTGCCCTGTGGAGGTTATTTATGAGGCTATTTATACTTTTATTTTGAGTTTTGTCCTTGCTGCTCTCTCTGGCAGGTGCCAGAGATGCATTGTGTTGTGTGCACCTGCACTGGAAAAAGAGGAAGACACCTGAGCAGGATTGGAGGACTGTCTGCCTCCAGCTGAGAGAAAACAAAGCTCAGAAAGACCAGGAATATGAAATGTATTATATTGATTTTATTTGTGAAACACCCAGGGATGAACATACACATAGTCAAGGTAATCTTCATAACTATGGTTCACATGAAAGCAGACAAACAGTAGACTCATCTGAGTTTGGTGGCAGTCTTTATTTCTTTCAGAGAAAATCCATGGTGTTGTAGTAAGTAGAGGAACTACAGGATGCACCACATGGGGAACCAAAACGCAAACGCATCTTTATTATACGTCACCATACAGTGTATATATATGTGCCCCTGACAGCAGAGATTTTCAGATCCATGAAGACATTTGGGAGATGATAGTGTCTGGATTGATTGTTGCCACTGATTTATCAAAGCTTGTAATGAAATCTAAAGTGAAGAGAAATGATGAAGATGAGCTTCAAAGATATTTATAATCATTTTAGTGCTGAGAGAACATAAATAACATAATGTTTTGTTTTCTTGTGAAATGCAACACATTTCGCCAACAACTACAGAGTATTACCTGAGCAGCTTATTATCTTTTTTTGAAAACATCAGGCAACATGTCACATCAAAATTTTTCAGGAACATTTATAACAGAATTTCTGATCGAGACTTGAATAATACTGGAAAGACCTCTGGCTGTTGCTGTTGTCCTGTTGATCTTGTACATTCTTGTTTTGATTGCTAACCTTGCAAACATATACTTCATTGTCATGGATAAGAGTTTGCACCAGCCAATGTACCTTTTTATCTGTAATTTAGCAGTTGTAGACATACTCCACTGTACCAGTCCCTGCCCGACAATGATCAGTGTTCTTCTAACTGGAAATAAAAGTATATCATATGTCCCATGCATGTTTCAAATGTTTCTTTACCATTTAGGTAGTGGATGGGAGATGTCACATTTGTGCTATGGCACTTTGACCATGAATGTAGGAAACCCTCTGCGATATCATGCTATTCTGACCAATCTGCACTGTGTTTTGATAATTATAACACTATGGTTGGATGCATGTGCAATTCTGGGCTGTGGTACCTGTTACAATTCTTCCTCTGCCAGTGTGTCGCTCAACCCTGAAATATGTTTTCTGTGATTATCCATCTGTTGTCGTAAGTATCTTGTGTAGATCCTGAACCATTTCAATAGAATATCAATTTTATTTGCTTTGCTTTTGGAAATATCTTAAAGGATCTGCCTTTCTTACACATGAAAATAATATTGTTGTAAATGGAAATGACCACAAAGATGGAAAAAGTTTTCAGTACTTGCTTAAGCCACTTTATAATACTATTTGCTATTATACCATTTATGATAAATGGTCCTAAATCCCAGGGTTGGTGTTGTTTTAACACTGGAGGAACGGCATGGACTGATAGTTGGGTCAATTCTTGGACCCTCTTTAGTAAATCCTTTCGTTTACTGTCTGAGAACCAAAGAGATCAGACACAAGATATTGAAGATTTTATCAAAAGTTGAACCAGCATTGTAAAATTGCACTGAAGCACAATTTTGGAAAAGCACATTTGTGGGATTGTGTGATTATCCGGAAGTTCAGACAAAATTTATCTGCCTAAAGTTTGATCTATATAGTGAGTAAATATATATGCTAATGATATTCATGTACTTATATTTATCTCAGGAAAGGTGTTCAGTGGTATGATAGATACTATTATCTGCCTTTTAACATGTTGCACAAAATCAATTAAAGAATTTATTGAGATTACAGTTTTTGGCAAATTTCTGTCTATTATGCCTCAGTACAAAAAGACCAGTTTTCTAAAGAAGGTACTTTGAAAATACATTTTTGTCATTTTATTTAAACATTAATTAAAAGCTATTTCAAGATTTTAACACTCTGTCACTTTTCTAACAATAATGCTTGTAACTATGTAGCCCTCAATATTAAACATGGTGGTTAATACTGAAATGCTGAACAAGAGCTTTTTTGGAGCAGCGTTAGTATATAACACTGGTGCAGAAGTTGTAATATTCACATTTACTATGTTCTTATTCACCAACTCAGCAGTTCCTAAATACTCATTCTGCATGGTAGCAAAAATGAACAAGCATAATCTGTGTGAGGAAAAAAAAAATGTCAGCACATTCTGAGAAATTACAAAAAAAGAAACTGATTGAATTCTTATTTTTTCAATTTAAAACCAAATTAGTTTCAGGAAAGGTTTCATAAAGTGACATCTTGATTTAACAGGTCTGGTACCAATATTGAGTGAGGCTAGTCTAATTTAAGCTTCTGTCAATTACATTTCGGCCACTGGTGTCATATTGAGTTGAAATGGGCAGCATATTATTGCAGAGTCAAGATTACAGAAAGGGGTTAAATAAATTTGAAACACACAAGCATTAACTTATGACACAGCAACTGATACTAAGACTGTAAAACACACGCCACAATGATACGTAAGACAAATGATGATGGGCGGCGCTGCCCTGACTCACAGGGATCTGTATGCCATTAAAGTCTAGCACTAGGTGAGCAACGTAACGCAGCAACGAAAAAACGCAGAAACAGGATGAGACAAAGGGCTGGAGGGGGACATGAGAAGATAATGATCCAAGATGCTCCGGGTCCTAACTTTGGTGCTTAAGTCTTATCATCCAACTTTTCTCATATAAGTCTTCCATATGAGCATCATAACTGTGGATGCTTATTCATACAACTGCCAAACAATGCTGGAACTCAGAAATCAGCCCAGCGACTCTTCTCTCAATGCATCGAGAGCTTGTGAAACCAGCCCTTCAGTCCCTGAGATCACTTGATATGCCTGGCTGTCTGAGAGAACACAGAAAACAGTGCGATAAGAAGTGGAAATGCGATGAATGTGCTGGGGTCCAGGCTTAGCTAAAGGCTAGCTGGCTTTCCCATCCATCTTCCTCACCAATGTCCGCTCCATGGACAATAAACTAGACTACATCTGACTTCAGGGGACCTGTGTGTTTATATTAATTTACAATTGTGTACTAACACTATGCTGGTCTCGCTAATGATAACGACGTGCACTTTTTAGTCCTGTCATGACTTGTGTTATGTGTTTTATGTAATGTTAGATGATTATGTGCAGCACCAGGGCCCTGGAGGACAATTGTTTTGTCTCACTGTGTATTGTGTATATGGTTAAAATGACAAAAACACCTACTTGAACTTGAAGATCAGGGAGACGGCAATGAACAGGACTGGAATATGACTGTGAAGCACGCAGACTGAGGAGCGGCCACAGGATGAGACACTGGATGGGATATGGGACTGGACAGGGACAGGCCCAGAAGATCTGACAAATTAGGAGACAAGGGACTGGATTGGGGAACTGACACATGAGGTGAAACAGGGCTGGGGGCCACACATGGATCTGGACATGGGAGATAGCTAGGGTGTAGATTCTGGATGAGGTCAGTATGTGAACTTTGGATGAGGCTGGGGTGTAAGCTGGTGTTTTCTCCAAATGATAGGGATAGTTGACTGGTGAATGACAACAGGAGACACGGACCTGGATGAAGGTAGGCGGCACTGAAGACATGTTGCTTTCCTGAAGTGAAGTGACTGCTGGCATTGGACCAGCGGCCAGCAACAAAGAGAAACAGGAACTGGTAATAAAGAATCACCCACCTGAGGCAAAGTGAGCACTAGTGTTAGGAAGAAGAGGAGACAACACCCAGCAGATGATGACCAGGGGATGACAACCACAGTGACAACTCACCTTGAGACCCTGCAGACATGGGCACTTACATTTACATTTATGGCATTTAGCAGACGCTCTTATCCAGAGCGACTTCCATGTCCTGATTACAGGGACAGTCCCCCTGGAGCAACTCAGGGTTAAGGGTCTTGCTCAGGGACCCAGTGATGGTAGTGCCAGAGGTGGGATTCGAATACAAAAATGCATAATTAAAAATAATATATAAAAAATATACAAATAAATAATACAATTTATAATATAACGTGCGAAAATAATAATAATAAAAAAATATGAATATCACAAATAAACACTTAGTTTCCAGTACTGAACTGGGATATAGATCAGGGAACATTTGTCAAATCAGTTTCAGCAGAGATTTGGCAGATGATAGTGTCTGGAGTGATTGTTGCCGCTGATTTATCAAAGCTTGTGCTTTGGATTCTTGGACCCTCTTTAGTAAATCCTTTCATTTATTGTCTGAGAACCAAAGAGATCAGAGACAAGATATTGAAGATTTTATCAAAAGTGTAACCGGCATTATAAAAAGTAGATGAAAATTTTTTTTGGAAAAGCACATTTGTGGGATAAAATCATCTGTATTTTCTTGACAAATACTATAAATTTGTCAAGAAAATCATGACAAGTCAAATCAAACATGACCTTTAAAGGACGTTTACAGGACTATTTAGTGAGTAAATACATATTCTAACGATATTCATGTACTCGCATTTGTCTCAGGTAAGGTGTTCAATGGTATAATAGAGACTTTTATCTGTCTTTTAACATGTTGCACAAAATCTATTAAAATACTTAACTTTTTTGCAAATTTCGGTCTGTTGCCTATTATGCCTGAAACCAAGAAATCCTATTTTTCCAGGAGCTTAGTACAGAAAGAACCAGTTTTCTTAACAAGCAAAATACATTTGTGTGATTATCTGAAATGTCAGATAAAATCAGATGAATAATTCTGTCTGCTATAGACAAAATTGAACATAAAGGTACAGCGTGTAAAAGTTAAGTACCAGCATGAATCTCAGGAAAGTTTTTTTCATTAAAAACATTAAATACATTTTTTTAAAAAAGCCTAATACACCAATTTTCTATATGCCTGTAACCAAGTGGCCCTCAGTATCAAACACTGTACCATGGTGATTGTTACTGAAATCTTGAACTAAGGCCTTTTGGAGTAGCATTAATACCACTGAATGAGCAGAAGTTGCAATATTCAAATTTACGATGGTCTGTTTCACTAAACATGATCTCTACACTCATGTAGATCAGAAAATCAGAATAAAAAAATAAACAACAATTTAGGTATGGATTTATGAGACCAAGATACAGAACTGTGCAAAAGTTTTAGGCAGGTGTGAAAAAATGCTGTAAGTGTTCATCATTTATTTTCATCAATCAACAAAATGCAGTGAATGAACAAAAGAGAATCTAAATCAAATCAATATTTGGTGTGACCACCCTTTGCCTTCAAAACACCATCAGTTCTTCTAGGTACACAGTTTTTGAAGGAATTCGGCTGGTAGGTTGTTCCAAACCTGACTGTGTTTCAATCTCCGTGTGACACTGATGATCATCAGTACCTGTTTGGTAAAATTGGTTGATCAGACACCGACTATAATCCTATAAAATCCCTGACTTTGTGCAAGTGTACCTAGAAGAACTGATGCTGGTTTGAAGGCAAAAGGTAGTAACACCAAATTGAATGTTTAGAGATCACATTTGGTTCCATATTAGATAACATAGCACCATTAAAATACAAAATAATTAGACAAAACAGACAGCTTGTTCCATGGCACACCAATCACACATGTGCTCTAAAGTAAAAGATGCGGAAACTAGAATGTAAATGGCGGCTGACAAAATTAGAATGATTTCACTCTGCCTGGACTGAAAGCTTCAAACAACATATGAAGGCACTTACATTAGCATGCTCAGCCTACCTATCCACATTAATAGAGACTAATAAAAATAATTCTAGATTTGTATTCAATACATTATCTACACATATGAAGAGCCATTTAGGAACTGAAAGTCAGATACCTGCAATGTACCATAGCAATAATTTAATGGATTTCTTTAACAATACGATTGAAATAATTTGACAAGAAATCCAGTTCTTCAAATTGACCTCATCTCAGCTATTTCATCTTCCAAATCTTCTACTTGCATCCTTGATTCGGTCCCTACCAGACTACTTAAAGAGATCATGTCAACAATAATCAGGCCTTTATTAGAATTAGTAAACACATCTCTAACGTCAGTTTGAACACAAGTCAGTTATGGAGTCCCACAAGGTTCTGTCTTAGATCCCTTACTTTTTCGCTTTTCTTCACCTTAGAAACAATGCTTAACTTAGAAGCTCACTCACACTACATGATGCAGAAATGCTGATACATCCTTTTGTCATCTCAAGACTAGATTATGGTAATGTCCTGCTGTCAGGATGTTCCAGTAAAAGCCTTCATAAACTCCAGTTTATGAAATGTACGTTCTTGTCCTTCTTTATATCCATTATTGACCAGAGGAGCATGGGTTCCCCTTTTGAGTCTTGGTTCTTCCCAAGGTTTTTTCCTCCTGTTTTGTGGAGTTTGTCCTAACCTCTTTTGCCCTCGGTTTACTCACTTGGAGCTCAGACCCTGATTCTGTAAAGCTTCTTTGTGACAACATCAGTGCTATATAAAGAAAACAGATTTGGTTTTATGTGACATTAATCTGTCTCTTCTTTTCTCTCTTTCCTTATTCTATTCCCTCAAGGACTGTGTGCAACTACAGTTAAGCCCAAATTATTCCATTATTGCATGCCAAATTTTTTATTTATTGTTGAATTTAATTTTTTATTTCTGATTTTTTGATTTCAGGCTGTGAGACATTGTGATATAGATGGATTTTTGCCATGTGCAAAATGATTCATAGCCTTTCTTAATGTTCAAGTAGTCTTAATCAATGTGTCATTTAGTTAATCAAACAGTTCTAGTAGTTGCAAACATACATGTCTCATATCATACAGATGCAATAGTCTCGAGATTAGAAGGCTTCCTTGCTATTACTATGACTGTTGAAACCGTAGGTTCCATTCCCAGAATCATTATCACCAACTAGGCTGCAGGCTGCATAACTGTAAGGCTGTGGGTTGAGTCCCAGACTAGTAGGTTACCATAAGGTAACCAGTACCATCTTGCTCCCCTGGTGCTGGATATGGCTGCCCACTTCTGCATGGTGTGTGTGGGTTATGTACAGAGAAAGCATTTAATTGTGGTTCACTGTGTGCTTTGCTGTGTTTATTAACAAAGACAAATAGTAATTTTAAATATAATTCAGCTTTGGTTTATATTTTTTAAAATTAAATGACATTTCCTAAAGAAAACTCCCTTCAAGTCTTCTGCAAAAATCACTTTATTCACAAACACACATGCACTAAGATGCACACACACACCTGCACACACAAACACACACACACACACACACACACACACAGGGCAAAGAGGGATTCCCCTATGGCCTTTTTCATGACTAACATTCTTATATAAGGAGACACCTAAGACCTTTTTCCTTAAACCAGTTTTAGCTCTGAATCTACCATAGCTGTTGATGCTCCTCATTTGACAAATTTCTGCTTCTGCAATCATGTTTTCATGTGCAATCAAGATTTCAAACACTTGATGCCTTCATAATTCCTCTTTTTTGTACATTGCAGTGCAATGCATTAACTCCAAGAGAAGACATAAAGTATTGTTTCAGGGACTAAACTGGCAGTGATATAAACTCAACATGTCGGCTCAGAACACTTCTAGGCAAGCCATTACTGAGTTTGTCTTTGGAGGATTTGACACAGTGCAGAATCCAGTGCTTGTTGGAATTGTTCTGTTGATATTGTACATTCTTGCTATGATTGCTAACACTGCAAATATATTTTTCATTATCATGGATAAGCGTTTGCACCAGCCTATGTATCTGTTTGTCTGTAATTTAGCAGTTGTAGACATAGTTTATTGTACAAGTTCATGCCCAACTATGATAGGAATCCTTGTAGTTGGCTATAAAGTCATATCTTATCAGCCTTGTATTGTTCAGATGTTTTTTTGCCATACAGGTAATGTGATGGAGATGTTTGCTATTTCTGTTATGTCCTTCGATCGCTTTATTGCTATAGGAAACCCTTTACGTTACCATTCTATTCTGACTAATTTCAGTTGTATTTTAATCACTGTTGCACTGTGGTTGGCAGCTTTTGCAATAATGGCGATGCTGCCTGCTACAATTGTCCCGCTGCAGATCTGTTACTCAGCTGTGAAGTACATGTTTTGTGACTATGCGACTCTTGCTAGAGCAACGTGTGTAGACCCTGAACCATATTTTAACAAGGTGTCTATTTTAACATCAGTTCTTACGTTTGGAACAGTCAGCATCATTTTATTGTCTTATGTCAAGATCATAACTGTTGTTGTCAGAATTCCCTCAAAGAAAGACAAGAAAAAGGCATTTAACACTTGCTTTAGTCATCTGATAGTCATAATCAGCTACTATGCACCAACATTGATACGAATACTGCTGACCAGGATTGGCGTTGTTTTAACAATAGAAGAAAGAAATGGTTTGATGGTCGGGTCAGTACTGGGACCCTCTTTAATCAATCCTTTCATTTACTCTTTCAGAACCAAGGAGATCAGAAACAAATTATTGAAAGCTTTTAACAATGTTAAACCAGCTGTACACTGAACAATGGGGTTTAACAGATGATGAAGTAACGACATACTGAGGTCATTTCTAATAATCTAAGTATTTAAATTGCCTTAATGAATGTACACATTGGACACACAATAAGCAGACATTATTGCACAAAAGAGTTCATTTGCAACACTGAGCGATTGTTGTGCTGATGATCATGATGCACCTGTACATGTGATACAATGTGATCATATTGTCTCTTGAGCCTGAGCCTGATTAAACTGCCCAGGGCAGTAATCACTGCAGCAAATTTATAGTCAACACAACATAACTGCATGCAGAAGCAAAGCCCCAAGTAGAGTTTTTAATGCCGAAAGTATTTTATCAATTTTCAAGCAACATAAAGATTTTGGTCTGATATCATACCCTATGATTAAAAGACACTCATGCTTTTGCCCTGGTTATAAATTAGAGATAAAAAAGAAGATTGAGAAATGCTGGGCAGGTGAGCAGAACCAGATCTTATTGTTATTGACTGTTTCTCCACTGAATATTCATTTGTAGCTCATGGGACAGTAGTGGTTTGCATGGTAAGTGTCTCGTTGGTACGCAGGCAGTTTATTCAAGGTGGCTGCCCAACACAGCAAACATGTTTTTTATAGTTTTGTAAACAGTTTATGTATAGAAAGGAGTTTTAATAAAATGTCAATGATTTTTATATCACTTAAACTGGATTGACGTTTTCTAAACTATTAAAATCTAATTTTATTACCATAACCATGTCTAATGAAATGTTGAACAATCACTATGCAGAGATATTATGCGTTTTTTGGGGGATTTTAGTACAAAATTAATCCAAATTTCATCTATCAGCAACATATAAAAAATAACTGTAACATTAGGTAGAATAATCTCTCTCTCTCTCGTTTGAGGTAGTAACCTCAATGGTAACCTTTCAGGACTTTTCATCATTAAACATGTTTTACCTTTGAGGGTACATTTACATTTTTTGTAATTTTGAAAAAAAAAAAATGACATGCTCAGTACTATTTTTCTGACAGTGCAGGCTTTTGGAACAAGAGAGAAAAAGCTTATAAATTCAGGTGTTCCAAAGGCACAATAAAAAAAAAAGTTTATTAGCTAGTTTATGAGTTGTTTATGACCTTAAGAACCACATTTTGCAGTTAGAACATTATTGGTGTATGTTAATATGGTCATCAGAAACAAATGATTTAAGCTTTTCAGGAATCTAAAAGAACCAGCTGTACAAAACTGAACTATGGTGTTTAACAGATAATGAGGTAATTACATACTGAGGTCATTTCTGATTAACTAATAAAATACATAATATTGCCAGCATAAAGGTAAATACAATTCCATTTCTTAATTTCTTCCATTTCTTCTCCATTTCTTCTGCATTTTCTCATTGACACCAACCCCCTGCATTTCCTCTTTATATTAACATTACATTTACATTTACAGCATTAAGCAGATGCTGTTATCCAGAGTGACTTACAACAGTGCTTTGTCTCTTCATATTAGTAACCATATGAACAACATATGTTGTTGCTATGAACAACAACTACTAATTAACTTTTACAACCCAGTAACACATTTATTAACCCCGTGACCGGAACCAAAAAAAGTGCTTTCTTTCTTCTTTTTTTTAATAGAAGGGGAAAGAAAGAGCAGAGGTAAAAGAGTTGAACTGTTTGGGAAGATTATTCCTTGAGAAATTCCTTCTCTTTCACCACATCCATAAACCTCCTTTATGGTCTTCCTCATTCCCTCTTGCCTGGCAGCTCCATCCTTCGCTTGGTCCTTGTCTCTCCTCTGTACATGTCCAAACCAATCTTGCTTCTCTAACTTTGTCTCCAAAATGTCCAACTTGAACAAAACTTTTAATTGCCCACATATTGATTTGGCAAAAATTTTACACCGGATGCCTTTCCTGACATAACCCTACCCATTTTTCCGGAGGAATACAGTGAAAGAAATACACTGGCTTGTACATTCCTAGTGGTTGTAGTAAATTGATAGTTAGCAGAACAACTGCAAGTTCAAAGCCCCAAGTCACATTAATAGTTAATAATTATATATTATAAATAAAAATTAATAGAATACCATTAGTAATTTGTTATCATTTGAAACCATAGATAAATAATTTACAGTCAGATATTTCAGTGTTAGTCCAAGGACATGAGTTGTTGGCTATACAGTACTGTGCAAAAGTTTTAGGCAGGTGTGAAAAAACACTGTAAACAAAGAATGCTTTCAGAAATATAAATAATGATTGTTTGTTTTAACAATTTACAAAACGCAAAGTGAGTGAACAAAAATGCAAAGTGAGTGAAAAATCTAAATCAAATCAATATTTGGTTATATGTTATTTGAAGACCTTTGAAGACCTTTTGCCTTCAAACCAGCATCAATTCTTATAGGTACACTTGCACAAAGTTTAAGAGCCCGTCCCTGACCGGGCACTAGGGGGAGCCAGACTGCTGTTGGGAGACCAGCGAGTCAGGCACAGTAATCAAGAGTGATTCCTTTCAGCTTCCCCTCCCCCTACATAAAGGAAACGGAACAGTCAAAACTTGCTGGGTTGTTTTACGACACAGTCGGTAATTTGGTAAAGATCAGTGGGTTTGCTCTCGGGTCTCTCTCTCTCTCTCTCGCGCTCTCTCTCTCTCTCTCTCTCTCTCTCTCTCTCTCTCTGTCTCTCTCTCTTTTGGGTTGACTGTGGTATCTCGGGTTTTCTCGAGTATTTCGGGTGCTGGCAGCTTCAGGTGCTGCTTTTGAAAGAAAAAACATGAAAACATGTTTTTGGGTCCTAAACCAGTGTGGCTCTCTGCGTTAAGAGTGGGTCACACCGTAACAGAATGACCCAGCCAGTATGGACCCAGTGACACCCAGAGATTCAGACTGCTCTGGCTGATCAGGGTGCTACCATAGGTAGGCATGAACAGGTCGTGCAGCAGATAATGTCACTGCCCTGCTAGCTAGACCTAAACCTCCTGCAACTGCCCCTGCAGCACCTCCTCCCATTACTTTGTCTCCACCAATGTCGCTTTTACCACCTCCCGAGCATTTTGATACTGCACAGGGACAATTGAGTGGCTTCTTCCTACATTGCTCTCTTGCATTTGTGCAGCAGCCTGCTTGGTTTTCCACTGATAGAGCCAAGGTAGCCTATGTTATTTCACTGCTCACAGGAAGAGCCCTGTCATGGGCCACCCCAGTGTAGGAGCACCAGCCAAAGCTGTTTTCCTCTCTCGCTTGGCTCACCTCTGCCCTCAGAAACATTTTTTACCATCCTGGCAGTGGGAGGGAGGCCAGCTCCGCTCTGCTCCAACTATGACAGGGAAAGCGGTCAGTTGCAGATTGAGTTTCATACCCTAGCTGCAGGAAGCGGCTGGAACTCAAAGGCACTAATGGCAGCCCTTCACAGGAGCCTCAGCCCATGTAGCTAGGGCATGCACATCTTTCCTGCCAGGAACGAGAGGACCGGATGCGGGAAGGCAGAAACCTTTATTGTGGTTGCTCCGGTCATCATCAAGCATCCTGCCCAAAGCTGAAGTCACACTAGGAGGCCTGTCACAGAATAGCAACTCTGTGGTGGGGCCTCCAATTTTCCCACAGCCCTCAGGGGTATTTCTCAGTGCATCCATACAATGGGGTACAGATAGAGAGGAATGACTTTGGACCTTCATAGACTCAGGGGCTGCTGGCAACTTCATCGATGCAGGGCTGGCCAAGAAATTGAGATTTCACATAGTGACCCTGGATCAGCCACTTCCTGTGGCAGTTATCGATGGGCGGGCCTTAGCTTCAGGGGTCATCACTCATCAGACCCTCCCTATAACTTTGTGCATTGGCCTGCATTGTGAACAATTGCCCCTGTTTCTTGTTCAGGCCCCTGACCTACCCCTTATTTTGGGTTTTCCCTGGCTACATCAAGACAATCCACGTTTTGATTGGTTGTCCCGCTTTGTAGTTGCCTGGGGCCCCCATTGCAGTCGTTCTTGTTTTATCACTAGGCAAACCCCAAAGACTCCACTCACTTCTGAGGTGATTCAGGGTCTGAACACAGCTCCCCCAGAATACTGAGACCTCCAAGAAGTCTTTAGCAAACAAAAATCCCAACTTCTTCCTTCTCATCTACCCTATGATTGTGCTATAGATATTCTTCCGGGTACTACTCCTCCTAGAGGCCGCCTGTTTTCCCTCTTGGGTCCCGAGAAGGTGGACATTCAAGAGGCACTGGCTCTGGGTTTCATTCAGCCATCTACATCCCCTGCTGGGGCTGGGTTCTTTTTTGTGGGGAAAAAAAGATGGTAGTCTCCGTCCATGTATAGATTACCGGGGCCTCAATATGATAAAGATTAAGGACAGATACCGCTTGCCTTTCATGTCAATGGCCTTTGAGGCACTGCAACAGGCATCCATTTTCACCAAATTGGACCTGCGCAGTGCCTACAACCTCTTACAGATCAGGGAAGGGGATGAGTGGAAAACAGCCTTCATCACGCATTATGAGTACCTTGTTATGCCTTTCGGGCTCATGAATGCTCCAGCAGTTTTTCAACGTTTCATAAACGAGGTCGAAATATAGGCCCTGGATCGCTACGTGTCTGTCTATCTGGACGGCATCCTCATTTTTAGCCGAACATGAGGTCCATTTCAGAAGGATCCTCCAATTGCTCCTAGAACATCATTTATTTGTAAAGCTGGAAAAATCTCTCTTCCAAGCTTCCAGTCACCTTCCGGGGCTTTGTAGTCTCCCAGGGACAACTAAGCCTGGACCCAAATAAAAGCAGTGGCCGAGTGGCCACAGCCCACTTCTATCTGCTTAGTGCAGCACTTTCTAGGCTTTGCCAGCTTTTTTCTGTTTCGTGCGCAACTTTAGCATGATAGCAGCCCCCTTGACTGCCCTTACCAGCATGACAGCGGCACGCTTTCACTGGACCCCAGAAGCCCAGGAGGCTTTCGATGAACTCAAAGATAGACTGTCCATGGCCCCTGTCTTGCAGCATCCTGATCCCGAGCTCCCTTTCATTGTCGAGGTGGACAATGAAAGGCAGCGTTCAGATCCCGATAATAAACCGCACCCATGTGCTTACTTCTCCCACTGCCTCACCCCTGCTGAATGTAATTACCATGTGGGGGATCGGGAGCTGCTGGCAGTTAAGCTTGCCCTCAAAGAATGGAGGCATTGGCTCGAAGGGGCTCAACATCAGGTGCTGATCTGGACTGACCATAAGGACCTGGCCTATATTGAGCAAGCTAAACATCTCAACCCCCATCAGGCTAGATGGGCACTGTTCTTTGCCCGATTCAGTCTCCTGATGTCGTATCGCCCTGGGTCTAAGAACCGCAAGCCAGATGCCCTCTCTCACCAGTGAGACTCTCCTGTCTCCAAAGGCCCCCCCAGAACCCATTATTCCTCTGCAAAGAATTGTGGCCCCTACACACTGGGGAATTTAACCGGAAGTTAGTAATGACCTGGCCTCAGAGCCTGACCCTGGGGGTGGACCTCCAGGCAAGCTATATGTCTGTTCTATTATAAGGGCCAAAGTAATGGACTGGGTGCATGCTTCAACTTTTACTGCCCACTCAGGGGTAACTTGCACCTTAGAATTCCTCAAAAGGCGATTCCCCTGTGGCAAATAACATACATTTAAGGTACCATCATGAACTTAAAGGACCATGTTGTATCTTTGAGGGCACATTTACACTGATTTTACCTCCCTGAAATAAAAAATGTACACGCATTACCCTTTTTCCAGACAGTGTGAGGTCAGATAAGAACAAACTTAATAAAATGGGTTTTCTAGAAGCTAAAAGCTGATCTTTGAGAGAAAAATACTGCATTTTTGCATTTTGAGCTTAGTCAGTTTCAGAATAATTTAAGTAATTCTAGAGGAAGAGGAAGCAGAGGAAGCAGATCAGTAAAGATACAGGCCAACATTCAGAAGGTTTAATTAGATCTGGTATCTGGTATTTCTTTAGATGGGTTTTGGTGGTCTAGTGGTAGGGTACTTGCCTATGGACCAATGGCTCAACAGGTCCCAGATACGAATCCCACCTCTAGCACTACCATCATTGGGTTCCTGAGCAAGACCCTTAACCCTGAGTTGCTCAAAGGGGACTGTCCCTGTAATTAGGACATGGAAGTCTCTCTGGATAAGAGCATCTGCTAAATGCCGTAAATGTATAAAATCAAACCCAATTTGCTGTTTTAGAATAATGAAAAAAATGTTGAAATGCTAATCAAAAGAAAAACATGTTTGTGCTAATTTTAAAGCTTTTGAATAGTGTATTGATTTATAAGACAATGATCTGCTGATAGATTATAAGATAACCCTTAGAGAACCTTCCTCAAGCACTATATTTAGTCATCCACTGAGAGCAAATTAAAGAAGCAATAGACATAGTCAATCTGAAGCATATAAATGCCATACCTAATCAAGATCATAGAACCACAGTGAGATTAAATCTTGCAAACAAAGGCTCTACTTCACACTGAGACCTTTTGAAAACAATACAAAAGAGGGAAGAATTACTGCAAAACATAGTTAGGCAATTTCTTTTTCTGAACGACTGAACACAGTAGTTCAGTTGACCATGGCTCAAAACAGATCAGGAAATATGATAACTGAATTTGTTATCACAGGATTTGACACTTTAGAAAAGCCTGTGGCAGTTGGTTTTGTTATACTTACAATGTATATTCTTGTTATGCTTGCTAACCTTGCAAATATTTGCTTCATTATAATGGATAAACGTCTTCATCAGNATGAAAATGCTTAACAAAGTTGAACCAGCTGAATAAATAAAATCTGTCAACAGATTTCGAAGGAAAGTTTTTTTTCTTAAATAGACATGTATAGTTGACAGCTTTCCAGTTGTTTAAAGTAAAAATTATGTTTAAAGTTAAATTAAAAGTTCAATTTTATCCTGATATACACATTTACAGATGTTTAATTGATCAAGGTATGATTGTTTTAGGAAAACAATAAATGACTTTCATCATTTACACATAGAAATGAAAGTGTAATGCATAGACCATACAGTTTATTCTTGTAAACTGATTCTATGTTATATTACTATTATACATTTTGCTGATGTATAAACAAGGAAATAAACAGCTAAGGATTTTTTTTTTTAAGTGGCCAGTTTCACACAATTTTGCAATGCAACTTAAAGTCTTAAACCAAATGGAAAGTCTAGTGTTGATCGAACAAGCTAATTAATTAATATATTTTTTTATTCCTTTATATCCATTTAATAGACCTTAATGTGTTGTCTCTGAAGTGGCCTTGTAAGCACCGCTGTTTGTAATCTGGTCTTGCCTGCGACTGTTCCTAATTTAAAAATGCTTTTCCCCTGGGTGTCTTTGGCTTTCATTAATCCACAACACATCACACATCAAGTAAAGACAACCAGTAATTTCTCCAGTTAAGGGAGCTTCTTTTATTGGCTCAGGATACATATAGTTCTGAAAATTTAGTAGTGGCTTAGTGATTAGAGAGTTGCTCCAGGATTGGAAGGTCATGAATTTGAATGCCAGATCAGTAGGTTGCCCAGAGGAAATAGCAGAGCAGATATTTGCTCACAGCTGCACAATGTGTATGGGTTAAATACAGAGGCTGTATGGTGGTTCACTCTGTGCTGTACAGTGTTTCACAATTACCAACAATAGTCACTTTTCCTTTCCTTTTCACTTAAAGGTGATGGAGAAAACTAGTTGTATTGGTACAGGGATGGATAAAATCTCCTACAATTCACTAATTGAAAGTGGTTCCCAAAGCTGTACCCACTGCTTAAACAATAGGTAACTTTTATCAGCATCTGTGCCTTGTTACTCTTTCAGCAACATAACTGCATAGCAGTGATTAGCAAGAGACCCGGTTTATAAGTTTGCTACAGGCTACAGTAATAAAGAGCAGATGTGGAGATGGAGCACTGATGAAGTTGCTCTGGATAAGAGTGTCTGCTAAATCATGTAAATGTAAGTACTGGACAGCAAAAACAAAAATATAATTTAGCTATAATAGCATGGGAGTGGAGCATCAATATATTTCCATTTTAAATAGTTTAATCTTTCTTATGAAAATGCAAAGCAACATTTTGTACATGGTTGATACTTATAGGTGATATGTCATTACTGAAAACCATCAAACAAGCTTCCTCAGACACAATCATTTTAAAACTGACTTGAAAAAAATATTGGCTTCAATCACGAATGTTATATGGAGATTAGAAATGGGAAAGCCCAGTATTAGTTCATCCCTCATCATTATTCTATTCATTAATGTCACAAATCATTTATTTAGTATTAATTTAGTTACCCAAATAAATAAATGATAAATCTGTCAGAAACTCTTGTGTCGTCACCAGTTTCTCTCAATTAATAATTGCAGGGCAAACAGCAAAGGTATCCAGTCACCCGGTTATCCAGCATTTTAACCACACCTACGTTTTCTATCTTCTCGAAAATAAGATTGGTGATTGCAGGTTTTTAATATCTAACAGTCTAGCAAGGGGTGAGAAATCAAATAAATGAACAAGAAATGTATTTTTATGTAGGATCTTATATGATTATTAATGTATTTATGCAGTGGTCTAGTGTTTAGGGACTAGGACCCAGGATCGGAAGGTCATGGGTTCGAAAGGTCATGGGTACCCACCATTGCTCCCCAGGTGCTGGATATAGCTGCCCCCATCTGCACAGTTTGTAAAAAGCAGAGATTGAATTTTGTTGTGGTTCACTGTGTGCTGTGCTGGGTTTCACATTGACAAAAATAATCACTTTCATTTTTTCACTTTCATCAGTGCCTCCAAGTAGAATAATTATTGATTATTGATTGATTTATTTTCTAGGATAAGACCATGAGCTCGTTATGAACTTGGTGCAATGATGATATACTATTGCAATGTAAGTTCATGTATATTCAAATATGCTTCCACTTTGTGAAATCGGAAATTAGAGTGAGTTCCATATGCTGTACCATTTACTGAGAATTAAAATGATAATGTTTGACAACCTCACAAATCTTATTTATAACTTGCCTTTGCATCTGGACAAGCACATTGTGTTAAAGTTGTAGCAGTAATTGTGTTAATAATATTTGTGCAAAGTGTTTTATGTTATATGATATTATACAATATTATATGAAATTATATTCCATCATTTGATTGATCGATCGATTGATTGATATATTATTTATTTCATTTTAGTTTTTTTTATTTTATTTTATTTTATTTTTATTATCCCAGCTGTATTACTTTAGTATTACCCCTGGAGAAGCTGATATTATATTATATTATATTATATTATATTATATCGATTGGTTATTTACATTATTATTTATATTATGATTATTGTAATTATTGTTATTATTATTAGCAGTAGTAGTAGAGGTAGTATTGTTGTTATTATTATTTTCCTTTTTTATTATATAAATATATACAAATAAATAAATAAATATATATATATATATATATATATATATATATATATATATATATAGTTATATATATATATATATATATATATATATATATATATATGTATATATATATATATATATATATATATATATATATATATATATATCCTCCCCATATGGCTTCATGACTGTTCAGAAGGTGTCTCCTGTCCTTCGCTCTGTGTGTGCGCTGGGTTGATTACACTGTAGCACTCACACTCGTCAGATGCTGCAGATAATGGATGGATATATATATATATATATATATATATATAGTATATATGTTAGTATATAGTATATATATAGTATATATATATATATATATATTATATATGTATATATATATATATATATATATATATATATATATATATATATATATATGTATATTTATTTATTTATTTATTTATTTATTTTTATTCCAGCTGTATTACTTAAGTATTACTCCTGGAGAAGTTGATATTATATCAGCATATAAAACCTTTGCCACTTCAGTTGCTATAGAATCACCACATTGTAGGAGTTCCCACATGAGAAGATGAAGTGCTTTGAGTGTGATGCCTCCATATTTAAAGCATGAACGTATGAGTTACCTCTCATTCAGAGATCCACCGATCCAAGGTATTTAAATGTAAGCATTTAAATGGTTGATGTGACAGTTAATAAGCTGTTATATAATGTTACATTACAATTAAGTATTACATAAATAACCAAAAGTAAAACAACAATGATATTTTTTTTCATTTCAGATTGAAGAGAACTGTAACTATGAGTGCCCTGAATTCCAGTTTATTGCCAAATGTTTCATTTGTACGTCCAGAGTTCTTTTACATCAGTGGATTTTCTGGAATACCTTCTGTAAAATATTACTTTATATTTTTATTTTTTACCTATATCGTCGCTGTGTTTGGAAATTCATTTGTACTTTTCATGATAGTGTGTGACCGAAGTCTTCACATCCCCAGATACATGGGGATCTTTAATCTGGCTTTGGCAGACTTTGGTGAGACAAACGCACTGATTCCAAACATGATGAAGACTTTTCTTTTTGATTCTCAGTACATCTCCTACGAGGCTTGTTTAGTGAACATGTTCTTTGTATTTTTCTTCAGTGGAGTGCAGGCTTTAACTCTTGGTGTTCTGGCTTATGATCGGTTTATTGCTATTTGCTCACCCTTAAGATACCATGCCATTATCAGTAACTCCCTCATGTCTGCAGTTTTAATGGCAGTGTGGTCATTTAGCACTATTATGATTGGCACACTGGTAGCTTTGGTTACCCGACTTTCCTTCTGTAGAACCAATGTGGTCAAAAGCTATTTTTGTGATCATGGGCCAATTTATACATCTTCCTGTAATGATAACACCATTAATTCAGTAATGGCAAAACTTTGTACTGTGCTATTAGTCTATGTACCTTTGATCGGTATCATTGGATCATATTTAGGCATTTTGCTGGCCTTAAGCAAGATTACAACTTGGGTTGGACGGCTTAAAGCCCTGAAGACTTGTATCTCTCATCTTTTAGTAGTGGGACTGTTTTTCATCCCTATATTAAGTACATATATTGCTGCCTTAAGTTTTACCCTTAATCCTAATGTTAGAATAATCACTACTTCACTATCTAGTACCATTCCACCCATGTTGAATCCAATCATTTATGTTTTGAATACAAAGGAATTCAAAAATGTCATACTGAAAGTGTTCAGGAACAGATCCATCATAAGAGCTCAGGTTTTAGCAAAATGACACCAAACAGTTTGACCTTTCTAGCATTAGAGTCTTTATTCTGTATGAACACATAGTCAAGCTAGCAAAGTGCCAGATATGTTCTCACAGAGCTAAATAAAGTGCTCCAGAACATGAATAGATGTACTAATCTAGCTGGAAGTAGTTGTCTCTGCTGTAAAAATCCATTTGAATCTTCTAAAATAAACTGAATGCAATAAATGGAATTCATTAAAATGATTTAGCCCAACTTCTCTTTTTATAGATGTTATATTTAAAAATGGAAGAGCTGCAAGTTTTGTCGTCAGAACTGTGGGTGGCTTTCTATTTTGATGGGCATTTTACCAGTTTGATGAAATTAAATTTAAACATGAAATGAAAAAGTTATTTTATTTGGTACATTATGCAGTCTAGAGCAAGGAAGTTTATTGGCTGGGTTAAGTGGATCTTCAGGGATCTTGCTGCCATCTTGTGTTAATTATGCAAAAGAACAGACTCTCTGTAATTCTACCAAAGCAATTAACACATCAACATGCAATTTGTTCACATTCTGGTACACATACAGGTCATTTAATGATGCAATGGCAAGAGGTTATCTTCAGATACTGGAAATGTTAAATATAGGTGGATTAACAAGGTTTGGACAAGGTTTAGGCTATGGCTTGAAGTTAAGGTTAGGGTAAAGGCAAGGTGAGGGTTACATTTCATAGAATTTAAAAAAATCAAATTGATCATTTACAAAGTAAATATTGAAGATTAGTTAAATACAAGTTAAACATTCACAAAACATCTGCAGGGGGTTTACTTTACTTTAAAGAAAAGAAATGCAAATGTTACCAACAACCCCTCAGAGCATCATTAAGCCTTAATGGTACCAATCTAGGGCAGATATAAAAAAAAATAACCATTCAAATTTCCATTAGTACAATCCAATTTGTAAAAATTATACACTTTGTCTTTAGACTTCAATACATGTGACTGATCGTATTATTATATACTGAATATATATATGCAAGCAGTATGAGTGATTGCGAGATAAATCACAGCTGTTTTACCTTCCCCAACCAACCCTCAGGGGCTGCTTTTAATAAAACCCTCAAAACATTTCAGGTTTTTCCTACACTGGGGTCACAGATGGTGGTGGTGGATTTCTGCTCCCATTGGGATGGTGGAGGCTTCAGGTTTCTCATCCCACATTGGGCACAGGGGGTATGTGGCAGCTGGGGTGCAGCCGAGCTTCAACTGGGAGTGAGCTGGTAAACCAGAATGGTCTGCAACTTTGCATGTTTAATGGCAGCCTACTTATATGCCTTTTTGGAGAGGCATGATATCTCAGATATGGAGCCCAGAGGTAAAGGAGCAAGAACAGGAATGTCTGAGCATTAAAACGAATATAGACTCTTTAAATTTTTACTAAAAACATCTGCTCCCCGGGCACTGGATATGGCTGCCCCCTTCTGCATCTGTGTGTATGGCTTCACTGTGAGCTGGGCTGTGTTTCACAATGACAAATAGTCACTTTCATTTCCACTTAATCTGCCAAGAGAAAGAGCAGATGCACGTTTAAACTTCAGTGTGATTATTGCATTCTTGCTTTCTTACAGTTGCGCCTTGTGATTGGAACAAAAACTCTACCCTCTATTACTGTGGCTGCTGTCCTCCAGTGTGAAACGGAGGTTAATTATAATCTGCACAAGTTTTGTTGTTTGAAAATGATTTCATTCACTGCATAGTGTGTGGAAAAATCTTTGATTTTACTGTACATATTGAAAATTGTCTGAGCTGGAAACTGCAAGCATCTTAGGCATGAAAAGAAATACTCATAGTTTTGGGATAAACTATGAAATAACGGCAGTAAATTGAAATTTGCTATAAAAAATGATTCTGTATTATTGTCAACTTCCTGACCTTAATATAATAATCTGATTAGAAACAGGTAGTGATTAAGCCTATCACTGCGATAAACACCTTTGACAGGTCACCATGGCAGATACACACACACCCACACACACACACACACACACACACACACACACACACACACACACCTACAATCCACCTGGCATGGCCCAGGACCATATTGCTGTGAGGCGACTCTCTACATTTATTATTATTATCAATTTAAAAATAATTATTGATAGCATTGACAGTTTGATTTTCATTTCACATAAAAATATGCTTGTGCAGTGTAAAAAAATTTTTGCCCCGTCAATTTATACCACTTTATTGTGCATGACCTCCTGATAATGTATTAATCCTGTAAAGTGAAAGTGACTATTCTTGTTGTTGCGAGGTCACAGCACAGCACACAGTGAACCACAACGAAATTGGACCTCTGCATTTTACCCATGCAAACACCGTGCAGAAGTAGGCAGCTATGAAAGCACCTGGAGAGCAGTGACAGGGACGGTACCTTGCTCAAGAGTACCTCAGGGCAACCTACTGGTAAGGGGTTTGACCCACAATCTTCCAATCCTGCAGCCGACTCCCTAAAAACTAGGCCGCTGCTGCCCCGTAATGTATAATATGATATTAGACAGCACACACAACACAACACACAATTTTCAAAGGCTTTATTGAAAAAAGTGAAAAAGTAATTGCCTCCTTAATGACTCTCTTAACCAAATTTACCTAAACAAAACATGCCCAAAATAAACTGCATCCAACCCTAATGAGTCTTGACTTCACTTAAATATAGACTTTCCAGACTTAAAGACTCCCTTAAAGATCTCAGCAAACAGTCAAATCAAGTAGTTTTCTTTGTCATTTCGACCATACACACAGTACATAGTGAAACGAAATAATGTTCCAGGACCCTGCTGCTACACATCAGACGACATCAGACAAGACATAAAACAAGGTAAACAAGTGCAGACAACAACACACAGCAGAACAGACAGTACATTAATCTGTCAGAGAGCCGCAGTGTTATGGAACAAAGCAGCACAAGTTGTTGGGCAGTGTAATATAGCAGCGATGTTATGGCTAAAGTGCAGAGCCAAATATTTCTCAATGAAAATAATTTTAGAAGAGCTGTAAATGAAAGAATAAATCAGTTATGTAGTTATGACTCCAGTGAACCACCGCTAGAGACAGAACTGCGGTAAAGCTTGCCCACTTAACAGTTTTTTACAAAACTCTAAGGAAGCCACAGAAGAACCTCCATAAATACAAAGAGCTGTTTGTTAGTTAGTATCAGTGTTCATGAAATGGCACAGCTGGGTTGTGCAGCAGAACAAAGATCCAGAAAAAAAGAGATTGCCCAAGTAAAGGAAAAAGGAAATTAAAACGAATGTCTTTGTGGTGGTCAGCACAGTCCCTCCCAGCATGTTTGTTTGCTTTCTGGGATAGCTGAAGGTTGTTTCCTTGTGGGGTTTGTATATCATCATCATTTCTCTGTGTGAGCTCCACCGTTGAACTGTCCAGCATGTTTCCCCACCTGAGCACTGGGATAGACTCCAGTGTCTCCCAGAATCCTGTTTAGAATAAGTGGATTACAAGATTATTTAAATAAATGTAAATAAACATCCATTATCTGCCGCTTGTCCCAAACGGGGTCGCGCTGGCGTCCAACCCAGCGCACACAGGGCGAGGACGGGGGACGCACCCTGGACAGGTCGCCAGCCCATCGCAGGGAGGAGCAGGACGGGGACGGCACCTTGCTCAAGGGTACCTCAGGGCAACCCATTGGGAAGGGGTTCAAACCCCTGATCTGCCGATCATGTGGCCAACGCCCTGACCACTAGGCCACCGCTGCCCCGTAAATAAACATGTGTTTTTCCAAAGACCTCAAAGGTCAAATTAGGACTTTACAAAAATGCAAATGTATTAAAACATTTATGAAATTGGTCACCATACAGAAAAGAACAGATTTTTTAAATAAAGCTTGTTATTTCATAATTATTCGATTTTTAACATGGAAGAAAAAACATGGAACTAATTTTTAAAATACGCTTGAGATTCAATAAAAAAAAGAGAAAAACTGTTCATTTACCATGTGGTTTGCCAAAAAAAAAAAAAAAAAAAAAAACATGACTATATTGTGTGGCCTATCAAGTTAAAAATATGATCTGATGTCTCACTATATAAAACATCCATATCTGCCTCCTTCACAATTCAGTGTTAGTCACAGCCAAAAGCAGTTGACCCGACATTCAGCATCCATTCCACACCCCATGCTCTTGAAAATTCTCATGTTTTAATTCATATGGTAAAATTTATCTTGAGAAACTGTTAAATGTGCAGACCTAAAACTGTAAAATGGTAGATTATGTGCTTTCTGTATTGCTCACTTATTTGCACATTTCATTTCAGGTTGAGAAGAACAGCAAAATCAACACTAATATGAGCACCTTGAACTCCACTTCATTGATAAATGTTTCATTCGTTCGCCCTGAGTACTTTTACATCAGTGGATTTTCTGGAATTCCTTATGTAAAATATTACTTTATATTTTTATTTTTCACATATTTCATGGCTGTGTTTGGGAATTCATTTGTACTTTTCATGATACTGAGTGACCGAAGTCTGCACATCCCCAGATACATGGGGATCTTTAATCTGGCTCTGGCAGACTTTGGCGAGACAAACGCACTTGTTCCAAACATGATGAAGACTTTTCTTTTTGATTCTCAGTACATCTCCTACAATGCCTGTTTAGTGAACATGTTCTTTGTTTTTTATTTTATCAGTGTGCAGTCTTTAACTCTTGTTGTTTTAGCTTATGATCGCTATATTGCAATTCGCTTACCCTTAAGATACCATTCAATTGTTAGTAACTCTCTCATGTCCACTGCTTTGATGGGAGTGTGGACATTTAGCACTTTAGTGGTTGGCTTAATGGTAAGTCTGATAACCAGGCTTTCTTTCTGTAAAACCAGTGAGGTGAAAAGCTATTTTTGTGATCATGGGCCGATTTACACCACTGCCTGCAACGACAACACCATAAATTCTGTCATGGCAAAACTTTGGACTGTGCTATTTATTTATGCCCCACTGATTGCTGTAAGTGTATCATATGTTGGTATTTTACTAGAATTAAGCAAGATTACAACATGGGAGGGGCGATTAAAGGCATTGAGGACTTGTCTCTCTCACATGTTAATTGTAGGAATATTTCTTTTCCCTATATTAAGTACATATATTGCTGCCTTGACTTTTACTCTCCATCCCAATGCTAGAATAATCAATACTTCATTATCCAGTGCAATTCCACCCATGGTGAATCCCATCATTTATGTGCTGAACACAAAGGAATTCAAAGATTTTATATGGAGAATGCTTAAAAGGAAATCCAAAGTAAGGGTGCAGGCATCAGTGAAATGACTACAAACTCAATTTTTAATGTCATGTAGCTGTTTCTTACATCCACTTACTCCTGAACATCCTGAAACCTTATTCAAATGTATTAGATTAAATTTCATGATGATTTAATATGAGGCACCAAAGAAAGGCTAAAAGGCCAGATTTTTTTTTTCCACGAGTCAGTGCTGCTGTAGATGCTGCCCTGGTTTAGGGTGAATTTAATAGTTACACAAACCTCCACTTGTTTGGCATTTTGCATCTGTGTATTTTGGCACTGACATCAATTCCCTGCATCTTTTAAATAATTATAAACACTGATCCATTGCATTAGGAAGAAAGAAATATTTTTAGAATTGTATAACCTATAATAAGTCTTTTTTTACATTTGTTGTGAGAGTAATTTTTAGTGCTTTGCCTCATGCTTTGTGACATTTTGAAATAAAAATGTAAAATAAGATTGCTTTTTAAGTCCCTTTCTGTGATGGTTTACATGCACCAACCAAAATATAGCCAAAGCTTCATATCTAATCATTTGCTGTTAATTTGTTCACTTATACAACTCGAAGCCAATTTAAAACTACAGTGCTTCTAGTTGAGGTAAAATGCATAAAATTAATTTTAGATGTTATTTTAGTGCTTGATAGAATATCATATTGTAGAATAGAATACAATGCCGTACAACATCATTATTGTTTTTGCATAAATACTCGGAAACTGAATGGCAATGACTTAATGCTACTTGTTTTCCAAAAAATAGGAGGTCTGAAAAAGAGGTCTGGTTTATTAAAATATTGTAAACCAGATATGAATATAATTTTTTAAAAGCAGCTGAATATGTTCTTCTTTTTCTTGTTCTCATTATTATTAATATTTCTTTTTAATATTTGTAGTATTATTTTTTTTTATTATTTGCTCATAGACTGTTACAAATTCTGGTATTTCAGTAGCTAGTTCATAGCATCTATTAAAATAAAACTGCAAAATGTCATTTTAGGTTTATTTGCACTCAGTGTTGAATATGTTTATGGAAAAAGCCTTCTTTCAGCTTGTGGAACTGCATTAAACAGAGCAAAACCACACCTAAGTACATTTGCAAGCTTATGTTAGCTTATGTTGTTGTGGAAAGAACCAAAATAACAGAAAAATCCCTTTACAGATAGAACGGCCTACATTGAATCACCAAATACTGGACACTAGTGATTCTTAATTACAATGTTTGTACTCCAGTCATCAATGATGTAAACAGTAGAATCCCCCCTCCATTTTTATCCCTCCTTTCTAAAAACTCAGAAAAGGTTTCAACTGCACAACTGGATCACATAGTTGGTTTAGCTTAAGCCCCAAAATCTGGGGTAAGAAACAGCAACAGTGAGTCCACAACTGGATGTAATACAAATGAGAAGAGTGTGTGGGATGGGTGTGTGGGGTCATCTAGAAGGCAGAGTGTGTGGGATGGGTGTGTGGGGTCATCTAGAAGGCAGGTTGCTTTAAGGATGTAGTGAGTGATGAAAATGTCCTGAACAGCCAAGAGACCCCAAAGATCTTTTCAGCTGTCCTCACTACCTATTGTAGGGACTTGCGATCAGAGACATTGCCTTATGAGGCCATGATGAAGCTGCTCGGGATGATCTCTATGGTGGTGAGGATTGGTGGAGGAAGATAGGATCTCAGCAGGAAATTGAGACAACCCTGGGTTTTCTTGGTGATGGAGAGGTTCTCCGTGATGTGAACACCCAAGAATGTGATGTTCTGGAACATTTCCATGGGGGAGCTTTGCTTTCTAAGAGAAAGGCCAGACTGAAGTTTGCCAGAGAGAACGTAGACAAAGACCTATCTGGCGTAAACCAAATACAGCATTCCAGGAAAAGAACCTCATACCAACTGTGAAGCATGGAGGTGGAAGTGTCATAGTTTAGAAGTGCTTTGCTGCAGCAGAACCTGGCCAGCTGATCATCATAGAATCCACCATGAATTGTACTGTGTATAATAATAATAATAACAATCCTTTATTTATAATCCCACGAATGGGAAATTCACTCTCTGCATTTCACCCATACACACATGTGCAGCAGTGGGCTGCTATTGAAAGCGCCCGGGGAGCAGTGATGGGGACGGCACCTTGCTCAAGAGTACCTCAGGGCAACCTACTGGGAAGGGGTTTGAACCCCCGATCCTCCAATCATGTGGCTGACGCCCAAACCACTAGGCCACCGCTGCCCTCAGAGGGTGCCTGAGGAACATGTGAGACCATCTGTATGAACACTAAAGCTGAAGCATGCAACATGACAATGACCCAAAACATACCAGTAAATCCACCAAGGACTGGCTGAAAACTAAGAAATGGAGAGTCCTGGAGTGGCCGAGATTTCAGTTTCATTGAGATGCTTGCTGTGAGGTGACTTTAAACAGGCTGTATATGCAAAACACCCCTCAAACATCTCTCAGCTTAAATAATTCTGCATTGAAGAGTGGGGCAAACTTTCCTCAGACTAATTTCAGAGACTGGTAGATGCTACAAGAAGCATCTCACTGTGGTTATTTCAGCCAAAGGGGGGAACACTGGCTATTAGGGGGTAGGGTGTCCTAATTTTTTCCTCTGTTAGAATACACATTTTTGTTGAATGAATAAATCAAGGTTAATTTTTGTTGTTTACCTGCAATTAAATCACTTTCTTTTCCAGAGATAAATAAAAACAAGATTAGACATCAATCTGTGAACATTTCTTAATAAAGAACTGAATATTTAATGGAGTTTCAAACATTTTTCACATTTCTGTAGCTCCCAAGGTGCAATAAAGAACCAAGAAAGACCATCAAGGAGGTTGGTCTGCAGGAGAAGCCAGGAACAGGACAAGAGAACTAAACATGGGAGAAAAAGACAGGGCATGCATAACAGGTGACTTGGACATTAAAGAGAGGGGACAGTGCAGCTGACTTATTGAGGTTGAAGAAGGGCTGGGCAGTTATGCAGCTATGCAGTGTTGCCCTAGTGGTGAAGAACTAGGCTCCAGGATTGTGAGGCTTTGGATTAAATTCAGAGATGGCATTTCATTGTGATTCAGTGTGCTGCGCTTTTATCACAAAGAAAAATATTCACTTTCAGCTAGGAAAGATACAAAATAAAAGATGAGTGACTGTAACAATAAGGAAAAACTGAGAGAAAGAGACATAGACCAGGGAAATGTGAGACTACTCTGGCAGACAACAGTTTATCTGGCAGTGAATTGGTGCACTAGCTTGGCAGCAGCCACATCCTAGGTTGCTGGCAGTTCGGAGGAATCAATGGCTGTAAGGAGTAAGGGGAATTGACAAATGGCAGGTCAGTGGGTCCATCAGTCAACAAGGATCAAGGGACAGGGTGGCTAGCATAGAGCTAGCATGGAGTTAGCATACAGCAGAGACTGTTTGGCCAAGGAGCCTAAATGATGGGGGCTTCCAGAATGCTGGACAGAGCTGTTAATGATGACTGCTCTATATTTTTGAAGCATAGAAAAAAACAACTTACAACTTATAAATACAAATCTGTATTAAAATAAATCATAGAAATAGAATGTGCGCAAACAATACAAAAATAAATTCTAAAACAAAAAACCCACAAAAAATGTAGGTTACCAAAGAGAGTCGGAGAACAAAAACACTTCAGATGTATCACATGATCCATTATGATCTGATCTTTCTCTATATAAAACATTGTTTGAGCCCTTATTCCTCTGTGTTACAGTTCCAGGGGCGTTAACACCATTTCATGAATCTGACTGCTTTAAAACATTTATCTCATGACCTTGCAAATACATGTTTTAATTTAGAAGGTAAATTTTTTTGGGTGAAATTATCAATTAATGTTAATCTTATATTTAACAACACAGCAAAAATGACAAAGCCAGGATGATGTTTGCTTTTGTGCTTGTTACTTCATTAGTTATTTCATTTCAGGCTGGAGAAACCTGCTGAAGGACCAGGATCAACATCAATATGAGCACCTTGAACTCCAGTTTAATAGAAAATGAAACAATTGTGCGTCCTGAGTTCTTTTACATCAGTGGATTTTCTGGAATTCCTTATGCAAAATATTACTTTATATTTTTATTTTTCACATATTTCATGGCTGTGTTTGGGAATTCATTTGTACTTTTCATGATACTGAGTGACCGAAGTCTGCACATCCCCAGATACATGGGGATCTTTAATCTGGCTCTGGCAGACTTTGGTGAGACAAATGCACTTGTTCCAAACATGATGAAGACTTTTCTTTTTGATTCCCAGTACATCTCCTACAATGCCTGTTTAGTGAACATGTTCTTTGTTTTTTACTTTCTCAGTGTGCAGTCTTTAACTCTTGTTGTTCTGGCATATGATCGCTATATTGCTATTCTCTTACCCTTAAGATACCATTCAATTGTTAGTAACTCTCTCATGTCCACAGCTTTGATGGGAGTCTGGACATTTAGCACTATAGTGGTTGGCCTAATGGTGGGTTTTATTTCAAGACTTTCCCTCTGTAAAACCAACGAGATAAAAAGCTATTTTTGTGATCATGGGCCGATTTATAATAATGCTTGTAACAACAACACCATGAGCTCTGTCATGGCAAAACTTTGGACTGCCCTGTTCCTCTATGCCCCTTTGGTGGCTGTAAGTGTATCATATATTGGTATTTTTCTTGAATTAAGCAAGATTACAACATGGGAGGGACGGCTTAAAGCCCTAAAAACCTGTTTCACTCATATGCTATTAGTTGGGATATTTCTTTTCCCTATATTAGGTACATATATTGCTGCAGTGACTTTTACTCTCCATCCCAATGCTAGAATAATCAATACTTCATTATCCAGTGCAATTCCACCCATGGTGAATCCCATAATTTATGTGCTGAACACAAAGGAATTCAAAGATTTTATATGGAGAATGCTTAAAAAGAGATCCAAAGTGATGGTCCAGGTTTTAGCAAAGTGATAAGTTCAAATCAAACCTGAATTTTATGTGACTGTTTCATATGCTCTGAAACTTCATTTCATGTTTAGCTGGACTTTGTTTTAAACCTGACATTTATAAACTATCAAGTTACGGACTGTGAAAAAGGCCTGGGGTAAGGGTTAGGGTTAGGGTGAACATTTACAACTCACAATGAAAACAGGGCTGCTGTAGATTTGTGTTCAGTACTCAAAATTAATTTAATAACTCTTTATACATCCAACTAACAATAGGGAAAATCCTTTATCTATATTTATCTTTATCTTTCGTTTCTATGTTTTTATGGGTATGGTTTAACAACATTTTCTGACATTGCCTTAGCTTAAGGATATGTTTGGACTGTTGCATTTTTTGCACCTATAGATATTTTATTCCAGATACAGAGAAAAAAAAAAAAAACTGATTGTACTTACACTTCAATGTCTTGTTTGTGATGTCTGCTCTGGCAGTAAAATGTTGTATCGATGCATTTTATATGGTTTTCTGAAGAAGTAAAACTTTAAAGAGGGGTGCTGGTGGTCTAGTGGTAGGATACTTTATTACAGGCCAAGAGATCTCAGGTTCAAATCCCACCTCCAGCACTACCATCATTGGGCTCCTTGAATCAATCATCCTTTATTTGACTATATGTGTTTCACCTGAAATACTTTCATCTGCAAGTTCGTCTTCTGCAGAATTTGTTTTCATTGCACAGGACAATCCATCTCCAATGCAAATCCAAATATAAGCCATATGAAATAAAAAAATAAATAAAAAAACAACACGAAAACAAAAAATAGGTAAGTGAGGTTTAAACAAACTACCCTTTTCACCAAAAGGGTCACACGTACTTTCAGAGCAAAGCAGCCCCACAAATAGTGAAATACAGTAGGCCATGTGCAAATATTCAAATGACATTCCATGGTCTGAAAAACAAATTAAAAGTGAATGTAAAAACCAAATAAGAATGCATTAAACTTTATTGGCTTCTCAGTTGCTGTATGGTTTTTATTTGCGTCTTGTGTTTTACAATAAAATTAAGTTTAATTACAAATGAAAGAAATACAATATTTTGTATAAAACAGAAATATAAACCATCTCTCTCTCTCTCTCTGTATATATATATATATATATATATACAGTCATGTGAAAAAATTAGGACAACCCATTAATTAAATGTTCAGTTCTTTATTAAGAAATGTTCACATATCAATGTCTAATCTTGTTTTTATCTCTGGAAAATAATGATTTCAATGCAAGTAAACAACAAACAATAAAACTTGATTTATTTATTGAACAAAAGATATCATCTAAAATGTGTATTCTAATGGAGAAAAAAATTTAAGAGACCCTACACCCTAATAGCTAGTGTTACCCCCTTTGGCTGAGATGTTTCCTGTAGTGTCTACCAGTCTCTGACATCTATCTGAGTAAAGTTTGCCCCACTCCTCAATGCAGAATTCTTTAACCTGAGAGATGTTTGAGGGGTTCTTGCATGTACAGCCCGTCCAGTTCTGCTTCAGCTTTAATGTTCCTACAGATGGTCTCACATGTTCCTCAAGCATCATCTGATCTTCTTCTTTTTGTTTCGGCTGCTCCTGTTTAGGGTTGCCGTAGTAGATCAACCGTCTCCATTTCTTCCAGTCCTCTGCATCTTCTTGCTTCAAACAAACCACCTGCTCCTCTTTGGTCTTCCTTTTCTCCTCTTTCCTGGCAGCTCCACCTTCAACATCCTCCTCCCAATGTAATCCTCATCTCTTCTCTGCACTTGTCCAAACCAATGCAATCTTGCTTCTCTAATTTTATCTCCAAAACGTCTAACCTGAGCAGTCCCTCTAATATACTAATTTCTAATCCTGTCCATCCCTGTCGCACCCAACAAAAATCTCAGCATCTTTAGCTCTGACATCTCCAGCTCCGCCTCCTGCCTTTTCGTCAGTGCCTCCACAGTGTCTCCAACCCATACAACTTAGCTGGTTTCACTACTGTCCTATAAACCTTCCCTTTTATTCTATCTGGTACCCGTCTGTCACAAATCACTCCAGCCACTTATCTCAACCCATTCCAACTTGCCTGCACTTCTTCACCTCTCTTCTACACTTGCCGTTACACTGAACTGTTGATCTCGAGTATCTCCTCCACCTTTGTTACCTCTACTCTCTCCATCCTAACTCATCTTTGATTTACTCACTTTCATTCCTCTCCACTCAAGAACATATCACCATCTCTCCAGGTTCTGCTCAAGCTGCTCCCTACTCTCACCGTAGATTACAATATCATCAGTAAACATCATCGTCCACGGAGACTCCTGTCTAACCTCGTCCGTGTTCTGTCCATTACAATTGCAAACAAGAATGGGCTCAGCACTGATCCTTGATGTAATCCAACCTCTACCTTAAATGCATCCATCACTCGCACTGCAGATCTCACCACTATTACACTGCCATCATACATATCCTGAACTACTCACATACCTCTCTGTAATACCTGACTTCTTATACAAAACCACAACTCCTCTCTAGGCACCATGTCATATGCTTTCTCCGAATCCACAAAGGCACAACGTAACTCATTCTGACCTTCTCTGTACTTCTCCATCAACTCCCTCAGAGCAAACATTGCATCTGTAGTGCGGCATAAAATCATACTTCTGTTCACTAATCCTCATCTCCTTTCTTAACCTTGCTTCCATTACTCTTTCCCCTAACTTCATGCTGTGGCTGATCAACTTTATCCCTCTGTAGTTACTACAGCTCTATGCAACACCCTTATTCTTGAAAATCGGTAGCAGTACACTCTGTCTCCACTCCTCAGGAACCCTCTCACTTTCCAAGATTGTGTAAAACAATCTGGTCAGAAACTCAACTGCCCTCTCCCTTAAACACCTCCATGTTTCCACTGGTATGTCATCCGGTCCAACAGCCTTCCCATTCTTCATTCTCTTCATCGCTGCCCTTACTTCCATCTTGCTTATTTGCTGCACTTCCTGATTCACTGTCCTCTCATCATCCAATCTTCTCTCTCTCTCATTTTCTTCATTCATCAGCTGCTCAAATTACTCCTTCCATCTGCTCAACATGCTCCGTTCACCTGTGAGTACATTTCCAGTTCTAACTTTAATCGCCCTGACCTGCTGCACATCTTTCCCAGCTCTGTCTCTCTGTCTAGCCAATCGATTCAACCTCTCATACAATTCACTAAACACCTTATCTTTGACTCTTGACTTTGCCCTCTCTTTCCTCCTTTTCTTGACCTCCAAGGTCTATGCAAGATCTATAGGACCACCATCCTTTGCTGTTTAGCTACACTCTCCACTGTCGCTACTTTGTATTCTCCAATCTCTTTCAGACTGACCCTCCTGCAAAGGATATAATCTACCTGTGAGCATTTTACTCCACTCCAATACGTCACCCTGTGCACCTCCCTCTTCTTAAAATAGGTATTAACTATAGCCATTCCCATCCTTTTTGCAAAATCAACAACCATCTGACCTTCAGCATTCCTCTCCTTGACACCATGCCTATCCATCACCTCCTCATCACCTCTGTTCCCTTCACCAACATGACCATTAAAATCTGCACCAATCATCACTCTTTCTCCCCTGGGTACACTCTTTATCACTTCATCCAACTCACTCCAGAATTCTCCTTTCTCTTCCATCTCACAACCAACTTGTGGGGCCAACACCTTCAACCTCCAGCTTCAAATTCTGAAACTCTGAAAATCACCCTCCCTGACACCCTCTTCACTTCCAAAACACTCTCCACATACTCTTCCTTCAGGATAACACCTACCCCATCCCTCCTTCAATCCATACCATGGTAAAACAACTTAAACCCTGCTCCAATACAGCTGGCCTCACTACTCTTCCATCTAGTCTCTTGCACACACAGAATGTCAACCTTTATTCTCTCCATCATATCAGCTAATTCTCTACCTTTTCCAGTCATGCTGCCAACATTCAAAGTCCCTACCCTCACTTCCACTTTCTTCCCCTTCTTTCTCTTCTCCTCCCTCTGGACATGCCTTCCTCCTATTCTTCTTCTTCTGCTTTGACCAACAGTAGTCCAATTTCCACCAGCACCCTGTAGGCTAACAGCACTGGTGGTGGTCGTTGTTAACCCGGGCCTCGACCAATCAGGTATTGGAATTCTTTTCTGTTTTCAGACTGTCGCAGACTGTTCTGCGAGTCCTCTTCCTGCTCAGCCTGCACCTGCTCAGAGCTGGTGAGTGAGTCTCCACTCTTTCCTTCTTCTCTGTTCATCCAGTTCTTTATGGCCGGTCTGCTCTCCGTCCTAACACTACTGGTTGGTGGGGGTTGTGGGGTTCTGGCTAATGTGAACAGCGAGGTGTGTGTGGTTTGGGGTTCTGGTTGTTTACGGTTCTGATCAGCCATGCGTTTTGTTTTTCTGATCAGCCATGCGTTTCCTGTCTGGCTGGTTAATCATCATGGGGTTTGAATACATGCTGTCTCAGCTCCGGGACTGGAACGGTCCTGCCCGCTTGGACTCGAGCTCATACGGCCTCTGCAAAGCGCTCGGAATCACCCGTCATCCCCGTTATGTACACCGTGCGTCCAGAATTCACCACTTCATTCATCACACTTCTCCTTCTGTAATCCCTTCAATCTGGTCCTCCTGGCCTGACCGTCACCACCCACTCTCTACTGCGTCAAACCGTAGAGTCAACGCTAATCATCTGCGAACTCTGAACATGGACACCAACCACCCTGACTCTGAACATCATCCTGTGATTACAAGCACAAGTTTAGCTCTCTTAAACATCCGCTCATTAACAAACAAAGCTCTCGTACTTAGAGAACTAATATTGGATAAAAAACTGGACATGCTTTTGCTGACTGAGACATGGCAACGACTTCTTGGAACTGAACAAGCTCACTCAGGCTACAGCTACATGTGTAAGCCCCGTGAAAAAGGCAGAGGTGGAGGCCTGGCTGCTGTCATTCAGGATGGGGTGCAAGTTAAAGCTCTGGACTTCCATGATATCTCGTTTTTTGAATATCTTGTATTCAAAATTGTCAGTACTAAACTGCTTGTTGTAATTTTGACATATCGACCACCTTCTACATCTCTTTCTCTGTTCTTTTTGGACCTCAGTGAACTTCTCACACTTACCTGTGCCCTGTCTGAAAACATCATCCTGCTCGGTGACATTCATATAGTCTCTCCAGCCACTTCAGAATTTTTGGCCCTTCTTGAATGTTTCCATCTCACTCAGCATGTTAACTTCCCCACACATACACATGGACACATACTAGACCTGATTTGTTCATCTGGACTTAAAAATGCTTCCATAAACTGTTCTTCTGTTGGTATTTCTGATCACAATTTAATCGAATTTGCTTTCAAACTAACCTTAGATAATCTATGTAAAAAATCTACAATTTCATATAGAAATTTGAAATCTGTTGACATTCTAGGGTTCACCTCTGACCTGCTTACATCTCCTCTTTCAAATTTCTTAAACCTCTCCTGTCCTGATGACATTCTGAATTTATACAACCGCTCCATTTCTGCCATTTTAGATAAGTTTGCTCCAGTCAAAATCAGGGCTGTACCTTCCTCTCACTCCTCTCTGTGGTTCACCCCTGAACTAAGGTCCATGAAAGCTGTTGGGAGGCTCTTGAACAGCTGTATAAAAAATCAGGTCTCACGGTGCACTTTCAGTTATATGTTGATCACATACAAAAATATCGATCTGCCCTTAATACTGCTCGCTCTCGGTACCTCTACTCCATCATCAGCAGCAGCAGCTGTAAGCCCAAGGCCCTTTTCACTAGTGTGAGTAAACTTCTTCAGCCCCCAGCACCTTCTCTCTCAGGTTCTCACTCATGTGAGTCCTTTCTTCACTTTTTTTCAAAACAAAATCGATCTGATATATAAACTTGGTACCCCTACATCTTGTAACTTTCTCCGAGAAACCAAACTCTGTTACTGAATTAATTAGGAAAATCAGTTCTTTCACCTCCATCCTGGATCCAGCACCTACTTCTCTTCTTAAATCCTGTTTGTCTGCCATCTCTGCCTCTGTCACAGATGAGGTGTTTTGTGCACGATAGAGGGCGCTCTGTTCTGACTGAGCACACCTGAGCTAATGAAGGCACAGGTGTGTTTCATTGGGGCGGACTATTTAAGCCCCGATGAGTCAGAACAGAGCACGGCTCATTAGTTAGGCTTAGCCTACACACTCTGTGGTGGTTTGGTATCTGGTATCTTGGTTTAGGCTGCGGTTCCTTGATTTTAGTTAAGAACTGCAGTCCTTTGTTTTGTTTTGTAAATATAGCTAATAAAGTTACATTTCGAACCCCTGGCTCAGCATTGGCGTCCTCCCTGCACCCCGCCACCGTTACAGAATGAGCCGCCAGTACCTGGACGTCGCGAGCCACGAGGGCGAGCAGGAGCGCGTGTTGTGGGCAGCAGCGAACGTTGTCGAGCAGACGCTGCAGCTGATAAAGACCTGGGAGACAGAGGCGACGTCTCTAGACCTCCGCGAGCATCTGGACGGTGAGGAGTGGGTGCGACGGACGCCGACGGCCAAGGCAAGGGAGCTTGAGCGCCGTCTGAAGAATGCGACGTCGCTGCTCCCACTCGATATCATCCCAGATCCCGAGCTTCGCATGGATCGGTTCGCGCTTTGTCTCCGGATGCTGGTCTCCATGGCTGCAAGGGCGCAGCGCTATCTCGACACGCTGGACCGCGTGTTTTTTTCCGCACGCGACATGGAAGGCGGGGCTTCGTTGACGGCTGGCGTTACGCAACGCGGAAGCACGGCGCCAACCACGCCGCAAGCAGCTCAACGCGGAAGCACAGCACCAACCACGGCACAAGCGGCTCAACGCGGAAGCACGGCGCCAACCGCGCCGCAAGCGGCTCAACGCGGAAGCACGACGCCAACCGCACCGCACGCAGCTCAACGCGGAGATTCAGCGCCGAAAGCGCAGCGCGGCAGTAACCGCGATCCGCCAGCGGAGAAAGTGCCGCACGCAGTTGATAGCGGGATTGCGGCCAGCGCGAATCACAACAAGAGGTTGGTAGCAAACGCGCCTTGCCTTGTTCAACGCGAAAGCACCGCGCCGCAACCCGAAAGCACCGCGCCCACCGAAAGGAATGCAAAGAAGGCCGCCCGCAACAAAAGAAGCGAGGCAGTGGCAAAG
This sequence comes from Hepsetus odoe, assembly GCA_017165825.1. Lineage (NCBI taxonomy): Eukaryota > Metazoa > Chordata > Actinopteri > Characiformes > Hepsetidae > Hepsetus > Hepsetus odoe. The sequence continues at coordinate 1,044,346 of CM029382.1, forward strand.
AAGGCCGTTCCTGACACCGAGAGCTGGAAGACGGCAGAGACCGCTTCCTGCATCTTGGAGGTCGACCAAGGAAGCCCTTCACAGCAAGGAAAGCAGCATCAAGGAGTCGACCCCCAAACCCAGCATCACTAAGCCATCCGCTGCACAGAAAGCCGAGAAGGAGCAGCTCCAGGTCAGTGGGAAGTTTAGAATGAAAGTTCGGGTGCAGATGAAAATTGAACATGAGGCTGCAGTAACCATTCAGGCACAGGTGAGGAAGCAATTGAGCAGAAAATACTATCTGAAGCTATTGTGGGCAGCCAGGACTGTTCAGCGATATTACCGAGCTAATAAGATGATGAAGCAAGAAATGAAGTCTTTGAAGGAGAAAAAGATGGCTGCTGTTGTTCTGCAAGCCGCATTCTGAGGGATGAAGACCAGACAGACTCTGAAACAGAAGCACCAGGCTGCAACTGTTATACAATGTGCTTACAGGGCTCACTGTGCTCGGACACGATATTTATGCATCAAGTATACTGCTATTGCCATCCAGCTTAGGTATCGCTCCATACTTGATGCCAGAAAGCAGAGGGAGGAATTCTTGAAATTGCGCTCTGCTGCAATGTTCCTGCAAGCCTGCTTCAGAGGTCAGAGGGTCAGAAGGGAGGTGATCCTGCAACATCAGGCAGCTTCCCTGATTCAGGCTGCGTTCAGAAGACACCGGGAGGTAGTTAAGTAGCAGGCCATAAGGGTGTCAGCCATCATCATTCAAAGACATTTTAGGTCCTACACTAAGGGTAAATTTGAACATGAGAGATTCCAGGTATTGAGAAGGTCAGTGATATGCATCCAGGCAGCTTTTAGGGGTTTTTCTGTTCGAAAGAATGTTGCTGCAATGCACAAAGCTGCCACCATGATTCAGGCTATAGTAAGAATGCACCAGCAAAGATTGGTTTTCAAGAAGCAGTGCTGGGCAGCAAGTGTTCTTCAGAGGAGGTTCAGAAGGTGGAAGCTTGGGCATTAACAAAAGCAGAGGTATCAGCTGTTCAGACATGCTGCAATTTGCTTGCAAAAGTCATTCAGAGGAAAGCAGGCAAGGGATCTGGCCAAATGGATCAGAGCTGCAAGGACAATCCAGTCTCACCTCAGAGATGAACAAATCAGCTACATGAATGTTCAGATCACTGAACAGGAGGAGTTGCTGACAGAGCTCTACCAGCAGCTGATGGCGAAAGAAGCCTCGATGCTACAGGTGAATGCCTAGGTCACGAATGAAGGGTTGAAACGCAAGGAAAGGATCACCTATCTGCTTCCTCAGCTGGAGAGGACCAAAGGACTCTTGTCCAGTTGCCAAAGGGAGATCGAAGCCATGGAAACAGAAAGAAAAGCTCTGGCTCAAGACAAAGGTGAGCTTCAAGGAAAGAGCGCAAAATTCAGAGAAGAGAGAGAAGTCTCTAGAATAAAGCTGCAAGCTGTAACGGCTGTCCAAAGAGAAAGGCTGGAGAGAACGGATGAACAGAGGGACCAAACTGTATGCCAGGCAACTAAGAAGGTTGAGACTCCAACCATTCAGGAGAAGCTGGAAGCTAAAATAGCCACTATGGAAGAACAACTGAATCAGACCAGAGCGGAGCTGAGACGGGTGCGGGACCACAGCGTTGCTCTGCAGGCTGAACTGAGAGAAGCCCAAAGTGAGGTTAGCAAGCTCAGCGAGCTGGAGAAGCAGGTCAGAGGTATGGAAGCAAGATTGGCGATCTTCGAATCTCGACTCACTCCACAGACACCAGTGTATGCTGGGACCCTGGTGATTAAAGCCAGAGCGGAGCAGCTGAAGAACAGTCTGATGGAGAAGCAGGGAAAGATTCCAGAGGTTGAACAGCTGCATGATGACTCCCTACCTTTAGTTCACCCTCACAGTTCAGCAGACTCAGAACAAGGTGGTTCGTGGAGCAGTCCAAGTGGAACTTCTCGTAGTGGAACCAGGAGCTGAGATGTTGCCTCACTGGGCTCCAAGCAGCAGGGAAGTATGATCAAGAAGAGGAAGGAGCCAAAAGACATCAGCAATGACCTGTCTCAGTTCAAGAAAGCGAACGACAGCTTCTGCACTGTAGATTCTGTGATGAGAGACGTGAAGAACAAGGATGGCAGGGGTTGGAAACAGAGTTCAGACTATGTGAGAGAGATTTCCTCTTTGAACCCTTTAAGATCTGTGTTTAGCTCTCTCTCAGTTTCCGCCAAGGCAAGGTGTTCCACTGAATCGGGCGATTCCTCCAGTGACTCTAGGGTCAAGTCCAGGCAACAGTTAAAGAGGTGGACTGAACTTCTGTGATTCCCCTCACCGCCTCCAGTGCCTAGACATGGCTGGTCGGGGGTCCTTTGTGTGGAGATTGTTTTGTGGACCTGGCCGTATGCCCCTAGGGGAGACTTTTGTGGAGTGTTTTTTGTTCTTGACCTCCCCCCAGAGGTTCAGCTATGTTTTGGCGCTTCGGGAGCTGCGCCTTTTGGGGGGGGGATTCTGTCACGGATGAGGTGTTTTGTGCACGATAGAGGGCGCTCTGTTCTGACTGAGCACACCTGAGCTAATGAAGGCACAGGTGTGTTTCATTGGGGCTGACTATTTAAGCCCCGATGAGTCAGAACAGAGCACGGCTCATTAGTTAGGCTTAGCCTACACACTCTGTGGTGGTTTGGTATCTGGTATCTTGGTTTAGGCTGCAATTCCTTGATTTTAGTTAAGAACTGCAGTCCTTTGTTTTGTAAATATAGCTAACAAATTTACGTTTTGAACCCCTGGCTCAGCATTGGCGTCCTCCCTGCACCCCGCCACCGTTACAGCCTCTATCTCTCATCTCATAAACTGTTCACTCTCCTCTGGCGTTGTTCCTCTGGGCCTGAAAACTGCTGCTGTTAAACCTATTCTGAAAAATAACACTTTGGATCCCAGCAATCTGAGCAGCTACAGACCTATTTCTAATCTACCTTTTATTTCAAAGCTCCTTGAAAGGCTTGTAGCTGCTCAGCTGCAGGAACATCTAACAATTAACAATTTATATGAGCCGTTTCTGTCAGGTTTCCATCCATTCCATAGCACCGAGACTGCCCTTCTATGTGTCACCAACGACCTTTTACTCAGTGCTGACTTTGGTTCCCTCAGTGTCCTCCTTCTCTTAGATCTAAGCTCTGCCTTTCACACTGTCAATTATAATATCCTTCTTTCCTGCCTTGGTTCACATCTTATCTCACTGATAGACAGCAATTAATCCGCCTCCACAACAACAGATCACCTCCTGCTCCAGGTAAACAGGGTGTCCCTCAGGGATCTGTTCTTGGACCTTTATTATTCATAATTTATATTCTCCCTCTTGGTCATATTATTAGAAACCATGGGCTCAGTTTTCACTGCTATGACGACGATACCCAAATCTACATTACCACCTCTACTTCAGCCGCTCCGCCCCCTTCCCTCACAGCTTGTATTCATGACATAAAGCTATGGCTCACCTCTAACTTTCTCAAGCTCAACACTGACAAAACAGAACTTTTATTAATTGGCTCCAAATTTCTCATCACTAAACTCCAAAATTTCTGTTTATCTGTTGAAAATGCTCTTGTTACACCCTCACCCACTGTTATATTCGATCCCACTCTGTCATTTCAATTTCACATTAATACAGTTGTGAAAAATGCTTTCTTTCACCTCAGAAACATCTCACGTCTCCGCTCATCACTTTCATTGAAGGTTGCAGAAATACTTGTTGATGCCTTTATATCATCCCGTCTCAATTACTGCAGTGCTTCACTCTTTGGTCTCCCAACTAGAACATTAGCCAGGCTCCAGTGCGTGCAGAACTCTGCAGCTCGTGTTCTCACGTTCTCCAGAAAATCTGAACATATCACCCCATTCTCCACAAACTTCACTGGCTGCCCATATCGTATCGTATTCAGTACAAGCTGCTTCTGATTACGTTTAAAGCCCTTCGTGGATCTGCTCCTTCATACCTCACTGAATTACTCCATTCATACACTCCTACCTGTTCACTGCGATCCTCCGGCACAGGGTTACTCACAGTTCCTAAATTCAGGTTAGCTTCCATGGGTGGTAGATCATTTAGTGTTGCTGCCCCTAAACTCCAGAATTCCCTCCCTCAAAACCTGCGCTTAATGTCTGCTCTGTCCCTCTTCAAAACACAGTTAAAAACATATCTATTCAGTCTGTGCTATTCCACTTCTCCCAGTTCTTAATTTCCTAATTCTGTTTGTTTTTTCTGTCTTTGTGTTTGTATTAACTGTTTTAATTATTATTATTATTTTTTTTTTAACTTGCTCTGTAACGTGAACCTGGGTTTGAGAAAGGCGCTATATAAATAAAAATTATTATTATTATTATTATTCAGCCATACACACCATGCAGCAGGGAGCAACTATTTAAAGTGCCCAAGTAGCAGTGAAGCGGACAGTACCTTGCTAAAGGGTACCTCAGGGCAACCTACTGGTCTGGGATTCCTTTTGATCCTGAGACCATCTCTGCCACACTCAGTGTTTTATTGAGCAAAAATTAGTGCTTTCTAATGCTCCAGAGAACATCCCGGCGAAACATCCTTATTGATAATGACCACAGTTACTCTTGATCTCTTGTTGCTGTCTTTTCAGTCTCTAGATTCCCCCTTTTGCTGTGCAGTCTCCAAAACGGACTTTGGCCTCCCAGTTTGAAAATGAAGCTTTAACCAGCTGCACAGACAATTGCTCAGTCAGCTCACCAGGACATTACAACTCAGCAGAAATTGATTTCTTCTGGGTGCCCTCTTGCCTCCATGTAACATTTTGTTTTCAGTCCAGTCTGCTGTCTTGTGCCCCGTCATGCCCCATTATTTTTCGGTTCCTTGTCCTGCCCTGTGTGCTGTCATGTTTTCCCCGTTAGTACAATGTCTTACCTTGCATTTTTATGTATGTAACCCTGTGCTTGTCCAATTTTTTAATGTTTAATGAGTTTTTTCATTGTGAGTATTTTTGTGTTGTATTCTGTGTTATATTTGTGAGTTTGCATGTTTTCTCTTTGGGCCATGTTGACTAGAAAGCCAGGATTGGCATGCAGGAAAAAGTTGCAATCCACATTTCTCAAAGGAAAAAAAAAAGCATTACATGACCTGTCACATGACATCTCACGTGTATCTCTACATATAAATACCATCAGTATTTGAGTTCCACAAACATTGTTAAAACTTAACTAATCATAGTTTCATGCTTTTGTAGATTTTTGTATTTCATTTCAGGCTAAAGAAAACTGCTGAAGGACCAAAGTCAACACCATTATGAGCAACTTAAACTCTGGTTTATTGATAAATGTATCATTTGTGCGTCCAGACTATTTTTACATCAGTGGATTTTCTGGAATACCTTATGTAAAATATTACTTCATATTTTTATTTTTCACATATTTCATGGCTGTGTTTGGGAATTCATTTGTACTTTTCATGATACTGAGTGACCGAAGTCTGCACATCCCCAGATACATGGGAATCTTTAATCTGGCTCTGGCAGACTTTGGCGAGACAAACGCACTGATTCCAAACATGATGAAGACTTTTCTTTTTGATTCTCAGTACATCTCCTACAATGCCTGTTTAGTGAACATGTTCTTTGTATTTTATTTTATCAGTGTGCAGTCTTTAACTCTTGTTGTTCTGGCTTATGATCGCTATATTGCAATTTGCTTACCCTTAAGATACCATTCAATTGTGAATAACTCTCTCATGTCCACTGCTTTGATGGGAGTGTGGACATTCAGCACTATAGTGGTTGGTACAACTGTGTCTATAATCACCCGACTTTCTTTCTGTAAAACCAATGAGATAAAAAGCTATTTTTGTGATCATGGACCGATTTATAAAATTGCTTGTAATGACAACACCATGAGTTCAGTAATGGCAAAAATATGGACTGCACTGTTCATTTATGCACCTTTGATTGTCATAGTGGCTTCATATTTAGGGATTTTATTTGAATTAAGTAGGGTTACAACATGGGAGGGGCGGCTAAAAGCACTGAAAACATGTGTTTCTCATCTGTTAATAGTAGGATTATTTTTCTTTCCTATAGTAAGTACATATATTGCTGCCTTAACTTTTACTCTGGATTCAAATGCAAGGATAATCAATACTTCATTATCCAGTGCAATTCCACCCATGGTGAATCCAATCATTTATGTAATCAACACAAAGGAATTCAAAGATTTTATACCGAGAATGCTTAAAAAAAGATCCAAAGTAATGGTCCAGAGTTCAGTGAACTGACACTGACAGGGTAATGCAAAATTAGTTTCTTTGTACTGCACAATTAGTATTTCTGATGTTGGCTGTGAGAGCAATTTTGTGTTTAGAAAACCATGATGTAAGAATAAAAAGTACATATGTAAGACAAAAGCTGTGAATTCTGTCCAAGGCACTCAACATTCATCACATACTGTATAACAAAAAGACTTTTTTTGTCCATTTAGCTCAACAATCTATAATTCTACCTTGGTAGCAATTGATTCTTCATTGTCAAAGATTAATTTGTTTTAAATCACAAAAAACATGTTTTTAAACATTCTTTTACTGATCCTTATAAAAGAGTGATTGGCATTTACTTTCATTCATTCATTCCCTCTTTTATCCAAACTGATTATGGTAAAACTGATAAATAATTGGATACAATATTGCAGAATCTAAACAGTAATGGTAAATGATATGCAGCATTTATTAATTCCATTGTTCATGAATCCACAATCATATCAACTCTGACTGAGAATAATGTGCAAGCAGGATAGTAAAGAACCGAACCGCCCTGAACCGCCACCTTATCGTGGTGGAGGGGTTTGCGTGTCCCAATGATCCTGGGAGCTATGTTGTCGGGGGCTTCATGCCCCTGGTTGGGGCACCCAAGGCAAACAGGTCCTAGGTGAGGGAAGAGACAAAGAGCGGTTCAGACCTCTTATGATGAGAAAGATCCTTGGACGACGCTTTCCCTCGCCCAGACGTGGGTCACCGGAGCCTCCCTCTGGAGCTAGGCCTGGAGGTGGGGCTCGATGGCGCCTGGTGTTCGGGCCTTCACCCATGGGGCACGGCCGGGCACAGCCTGAAGAGGCAACGTGGGTCCCCCTTCCCATGGGCTCACCGCCTGTGGGAGGGGCCAAAGAGGTCAGGTGCAATGTGAGCTGGACGGTGGCCGAAGACTGGGGCCTTGGCGGTCCGATCCTTGGCTGCAGAAGCTTGCTCTAGGGACATGGAATGTTACCTCTCTGGTGGGGAAGGAGCCTGAGCTAGTAAATATTAAAAATATTTAGAGTCAAGAGCTGGCTGCATTCAGTCTTGTGCATGTCTAGTCTAATTTTACACCTTATCAATTTAATTATTTTCACTGAGTTGAGTAACAAAGAAGAAGTTGCATTTTCATGTGGTTAATAAAAGTGCTGGTCAGTGTTTTTGTGTTTTAGAACAAAAAACTGATGAATCAGCAGTTGCCTAGTAGTTGAGGAATAAGCCCAATGACTGGAAGGTTGTGGGTTCAAGTTCCAAACCAGGAGTCAGACGATAGTTATTGTCGGTAGTTAAAGCAAACTAACAGTTAAAGCAAACTAACAAATAAATAAAATATAAACAAATATAATCAACACATTAATACAACAAAACTGAAAAAAATAATTTTATAAAAATGGAAAGACCAGTCGAACAACAACAACAAAAACAACAACAACAATTACAATCCTCACAACACTAACCATGTAGGTTTCCAGAAAAAAAAAAAAAAAAACAAAGGATTGCATGACCTCACGTGATAAAATGCGGTCTGGTGTCTTTATATGATGCCTCTTCGATGAAGAGCTTAATGAGTTCCTCTGTGTTAATAGTTTCAGAGTAGTTAGTCCTGCATGATTTTGACTCTTTCACTTTTAAATATTTTTGAATATGCATGTATTTTAAGGTAAGTTCACTTTGTCATTTAAGAGTGAATCATTAATATAACTTTGTATTGAAAAACTAGATTTTTAAATTCAGTTACATATGTGAAGATACTTTGCTCATTTATGGTGTACTTCATTTCAGATTGAAAAGAAGGATCTCAATCAGCGCCATCATGAACTCATTGAACTCCAGTTTGCTGGAAAATGTATCATTTGTTCGCCCTGAGTACTTTTACATCAGTGGATTTTCTGGAATACCTTATGTAAAATATTACTTTATATTTTTATTTATAACCTATATCATGGCTGTATTTGGGAATTCCTTTGTAATTTTCATGATACTGAGTGACCAAAGTCTTCACATCCCCAGATACATGGGAATCTTTAATCTGGCTTTGGCGGACTTTGGTGAAACAAACGCACTGATTCCAAACCTGATGAAGACTTTTCTTTTTGATTCTCAGTACATCTCCTATGAGGCTTGCTTGGTGAATATGTTTTTTGTGTTTTTCTTCAGCAGTTTACAAGCTTTAACTCTTGTTGTTCTGGCCTATGATCGGTTTATTGCTATCTGCTCACCATTAAGATACCATGCCATTATCAGCAACTCCCGCATGGGTGCAGTTTTAATGGGAGTGTGGTCATTTTGCACTGCGTTGATTGGAACGACTGTAATTTTGATCACTCGGCTTTCTTTCTGTAAAACCAACATAGTCAAAAGCTATTTTTGTGATCATGGGCCGATTTATACAGCCGCTTGTAATGATAACACCATTAACTCAGTAATGGCGAAGATTTGTACTGCACTGACAATCTATGTACCTTTGATTGCCATAACTGGATCATATTTAGGCATTTTGCTTGCAGTAAGTAAGATTACGACCTGGCAAGGACGTCTTAAAGCACTGAAGACTTGTATCTCTCATCTAATAGTGGTAGGAATCGTTTTCTTTCCTGTGTTAGGCACTTACATTGCTGCGTTAACTTTTACCCTCCATCCCAATGCAAGGATAATCAATACCTCATTATCAAATGCCCTTCCACCCATGCTAAACCCCATCATTTATGTCCTAAACACAAAGAAATTTAAAGACTTCGTACTGAAGATTCTCAGGAAAAGATCAAATATAAATCCTCAAGTTTTAACAAAGTAACTTAAACTATTGATTGTGTAGATACCAGCTTTTATCATGAATAGGTGTCCTCCAGCAGAGTTTAGTCTGAACCCTAATGTTAAATGAATGCATATATTATTTGCATAGTCTTAAAAACAGTGAGGCCCAACTCACTGGTGCGAACTACATCTGGCAAGTAGGTCCTATGAAACTGGCCTTTATTAAGTGTATTGATGTAAGAAAATTTTGTAAATACATTGAATACATAGAAAATACATAGGCTTCGGAGAACAGTTACCTTTGCATCCTTGAAAATATCGGGTGAAAGTGAAAAGGAATATGATTTAAACAATGGCACATTATAAATGACTTACATTTTTAACATACAATTAGAATTGATGTAAACTACAAAAATAATCTGAGCTAAAGCTTTACAATAGTATAGCATCTCTGATTAAAATAATAATAAAAAACGATTTATCATGTAAGGGTTTAAAATGATTTCTCATGCAAAAAGACCTCAAACATAGATTTTGGAATCAGGAGTGCTCATATTTTAGGTATAGCTAAAACTATTGTAGCTTGAGGCCACTTTCCCACTCTGAATCCTTCTTCCTCTCTGAATCTTTGCTCTAGACAGAAAACTTTTTTTTCCAGGAAGATCATCTGATACCCTGTAATACAGCCAACATTTATCAACTGTTATGCTGAGTCTTTTGCTGTCATCTTGTGATAATTGTGCAAAAAAAAAGCTCCTTTTTAATACATGCTAATAATAAATTGTGGAAAGAAACTAGATGTTTAAATCATATCTCCTCTGACTTACACATTTAATGCAGATGCTAGAAAAGGTCCCGGGATCTTCAATGGGTTTAAGCTAAAAGATAAATTAAATAAGTAAACAGCATAAGGTGTAATTTAAAGAAAAATGTTAATATATATATAGTCAGTCTTTTTCTGGGCTGCTTGTCCTAATTAGGGTCACGGTTGGGGGGGGGGGGTGCTTGAGGGTGTGCTTGAGTCCATCACAGCTCACACAGGGCGAAGGACGGGGACACACCCTGAACAGGTCGCCAGCCTATCACTGGATATATATATATATATATATATTTAAGCAAAGGTTGTTGAAGTAATACTTTTATTTGAATTTTGGTCTGTATTATACATATTTAGTTCTTTATTTTGTTAGTTTTTCTGTCTTTCATTCCATTCTGATAGTTTGCTAGTTTGTTGCTTCAGCTCTGGAGTTTATTTTATTGAACATGTGACTTATCGTAGGTTGTTGGAAGCATCTAGACCTGATTCCATTCAGTTTTAATGACACTCACTCTGTCATTTTCATCACTTTCACGAGTCAATCATCTTGGATGAAAGAAGTGCTGAGAGCATTACAGCACCTAGAGATTCCAGGGTTGCTTGGCTGAAACTACGAATCATTTCTGAAATGAAATGATCACAAATGTATTGTTTCAATCATACATTTCCAGAATGTACAGTGACTCCCCTGATGTACTAAAGCAATCGATTTTAGTTGATTAGTTTTGATCACAGTGAACCAAATTGTTTGCCTATGTATTGGGTTTTTTGCAGTGCGTCACAAAAACCTGGAATTGCAGTGTAAATAGTCAGCTCTGGCCCCTGAGCTTGATTTGAAGTGTAATATTGAGTCTAAGTGTTGAATCCCACCATATGACAATGAACATTTGCATTTGCATTTGCATTTAGCAGACGCTCTTATCCAGAGCGACTTCCATGTCCTAATTACAGGAACAGTCCCCCCAGTGGTGGTAGTATATATATATATATATATATATATATATATATACTGTCTCTTATACACATCTTAGGAAGACAAGCACTGACGACATGATCACCAAGGATCGCCATAGTCCATGCTATCATGGTTTAGATATTGTGTAATAATGAACTATATATATATATATATATACATATATATATATACATAGCAGAGTTATATAGCTGATTGAGAATACACAACAAATAAAGGAGTACTTCAGAAATGTCCTGTAGTGAGATCAGCTTTTCCTTCTCCCATTACTGTGCAAAGCACACTGCATGACTGGTCTATGGTACACACAATGGAAGGATTTTAAAAACAAAAGAGAATAACAATAATAAAAGAAGAAGAAGAAGAAGAAGAAGAAGAAGAAGAAGCAGCAGCTGAGAAAGATGAAGAGGAGGAAGAGAGGAAGAAGAAGAAGAAGAAGAAGAAGAAGAAGAAGAAGCTGAGAAAGATGAAGAGGAGGAAGAGAGGAAGAAGAAGAAGAAGTAGTAAAAGAGGAGGGGGAAGAAGTGAAGGCAGAAGAATTTTTGTTTATATCAATATTTATATAATAATGTATGAACTCGCTCCCGCCAGGCCGCTAGGGGGAGCCAGACGGCCGGAGCAGCCTTTACAACAAGCGCAGGATCCCGCCAGGCCGCCAGGGGGAGCCAGACCGCTTTAGTGAGAGCGGAGAGTGAGACTCGATAATCAGAGAGAATTCCCTACATCTGCGCTTCCCCTTTAAAAGCCCAATCAGCGCCTTTAGTCCTTGCTGGTCGTTTTTTGACCGGACGGTAATTTTGTAAAGATTCTTGAGTTTACTCTCGGGTCTCCCCTCTCTGTGTTTTGCGTCAGAATTTAACCTTCGAAGTCTTTATCCTTGTGTTTTGCTGGTGCTGCATCTCCTCTTGTGTATCACATCTCAGAAAGGAAGAAAAAGCACATGTACAAAAGGGGGCGAATAAAGTTTGTTTTTTCCTGAGCATTTATGAGTATCTTTTAGTTTTTTTCTCTCACAGCCCTACAGTCTCTCCTGCTAGTTTTGCTGGGGTTTCCCACACATTTTGGGCACCACATCTCCTAAAGTCTCTCTCGGTTCCTCACCTAGTGTGAATTTCAGAGCTCAGAACCATTCTGTTCTGAGTCAATGTGTCACGTGACACTTTATGCATGTATCTAAATATTGTTACCTTTTTTTGTAACATTCAGTGAAATGGCTAAAATAACCTGAAGATGGTATTCCAAAGTTAGGATTTTAGCATCTTCCTTCAAGCCGACCGCCTGAACGTTCTCTCGCCACGTCCATAAATCGCCTCTTTGGGTTTTTCTTTTCTCCTTTTTCCTGGCAGTCTCTCTCACGAGCACATCCTTGCTTCTCTAACTTTGTTTTGAAATCATCTCACCTGAGCTGTCCCTCTAATAGACTCATTTCTAATCCTGTCCATCCTCGTCTCAGTATCTTTAACTCCCACACCTCCAGCTCTGCTGCCTCTCTTTGTGAGCAAAACTGTCTAGTCTGTATAACATGGATGGTCTCATTAGTTTTGCAAGAACCTCTGCTCTTGCTGGTGCTCGTCTGCTACGGATGACTCCTGCCACAGACTGTATACCATATGTTAATAATACCACCGTTTACCCATAATTTAAAATATACGCAATATATCGGTCCTTCCCTGAAATGCGTTCCTGGCTGGTCTCGTGTAATCACATGCTAATGTCCAAAAGCAATGGATGTCCTAAAACTCTTCCTTTTTGTTTTGTTCTGTCAAGATCCTACAACAATTCGTTAATTTTGATATCAGGCCAGGTACTGAGACTGGACTGAAAATCTTTGAAAACCCCTTTTAGGAAGCCTGAAGGGTTTGTACTGCTCTTGTTGGCACAACTGTGATTTTTGATGACTTATTAAAACCAATGTGGTCAAAAACAAATTTTGTGATCCTGGCCGATTTACTTTCTTGAAATTAACTCAGTAATGGCAAAAATCTGTGCTGTGCATTTTATGTACCTTTTGATTACCATATTTGGGAATTTTGCTTGCAATAAGTAGGATTATGGCCTGGTAAGGGCATCTTAAAGCTTTGTATATCTCATCTAATAGTGGTAGGAATAGCTTTCTTTCCTGTGCCAAGTGAAAGTGACTACTCATCATTGTGAATCACATCACAATACGATATCATGAAAGTAACCTCTGCATTTTACCCATGCAGACTGCTGGGCAGCTATTGAAAGTGAGGGGAATGATACTTTGCTCAAGGGTACCTGAGGGCAGCCTACTGGTCTGGGATTCATACCCTTATGAAACGTCTGATCCTGGGCCCTAGTCCTTAGAACTTATCAGGTTATCTGGTTACAGTGCTGGCAAAAACAGTTTGGTCCATAAATATTTGGACAGAGAGAACTTTTACATTGTGTACATTACCACGATTTTAAATGAAACAACTCAGATGCAGTTGAAATGCAGACTTTAAGCTTTAATTCAGGTGGGTTGAACAAAAACCTTTCTTTTTGATTCTGCATAAAAATGTGAGGAACTAAAAAAAAAAAAAAAAGGATTTAACAATCCCTTCATTTCAGGAGCTCAGAAGTAATTAGACAAATTAAATAATTGCAAAAAAAGAAATTCACTTCTAATACTTGGTTGAAAACCCTTTCTGGCAAGGACAGTGTGAAGTCTTGAACTCATGGACATTGCAAGATGCTGTTTTCCTCCTTTTTAATGCTCTGCCAGGCCTTTACTGCAGCGGCTTTCAGTTGCTTTTTGTGGGCATTCCTGTCCGAAGTTTAGTCTTCAAGTGAAATGCTTGCAGTGGAATCTATTGCAGTAATAGTTTATTTACAGTTGTAAAATGGATAAAAGGTACTCTGGACCAATTACTTCCTTAAAGTGATACACATGAGCTTTTCCTAAATGTCTTTTGCAAAGTATTTGAAAGTGAAAGCGAACTTTTTTGGTGAAGCACAGCACTCAGTGAGACACAATGAAATGCAGCCACAGCTTTTAACCCACACACACTGTGCAGCAGGGGGCTGCTATTTAAAGCACCTGGGGAGCAGTGATGGGACCGGTACCTTTGCTCAAGGGTACTACTGGTCTGGTAATCAAATGCACGGCCTTCTGATCCTGGTGCCAACTCCCTAACCACTAGGCCACTGCTGCCCATGATGCTGATTCTTTGCCGCCATCTGGTGTTAATAATGTAAATAGATCATGTTTAATGCAGTGTAATACAGTCTATGATGAACTGACTCTAAAATGGTATTTATTTTTAGAATGATGCGCCTGCACACACACTATGTAATAACTAATTGGACTGGATTGTTTTCAGGAACAGAAAAGCTAATACAAAGTCATTTTCATAACTTTATTACAAATATAGAATAGCCATAGGTTCACAGGAACATTGTAGGAAATTAGATGATTTGATTTTTCAGATGCTTTTGTCCAGAGCAACCTGAATCAGGACTTCATCTCCACATCTGATCTTTATTCTAGATACCTGCTAAAATTAACTGCTGATGAACTATTTTCAACCATGTAACAAACCCTGTGACTGATGGGTTCTAGTGTCATGGTTTTTTCTTTTTTGAAGAAGAGAAGAAAGTATAGAAAGGCATGAGTGGTGTTGAACAGGCAAGGTTATACCCCTAGAAATTAATTGAACAAGAGGAAGTTCATTCTACCACTTATTAGGACTGAAAAAAGTCTCCATGCATGTCTTCCTCTTCTCGAGAGGAGATTCAAGGCGAGCAGTGCATGATCTTCTGAAAGGAGAAGAGAAATGTTATAAGTGCAGTCAAGTAAGAGGGTGCAAGGACATTTTTGGTCTTGTAATCAAGTGTAATCAAAGATTTAAAGCTGATACAAGCAGCCAAAGGGAGCCAGTGCAGTTGCTGTAGCAGAGGTGTGATAGGAGAGAACTTGGGACGGTTGAAAACGTGTCTTACAGCAGCATTCTGAATCAACTGCAGTGCTCTTGTTCCCTTCATAGTCAGACCCTTTGCAGTAATCCAGTTTGAAGATGACCAGAGACTGGAAAAGGAGCTGGGTAGCTTAGGTGGTTGAAATCTTTGGATGTTGATGAGATGACACCAAGATTCCTTGCAGTCTTCGAAGGGACAATTAGTCAACTCCTAAAATAAATAGCAAGGTCGTTTCTTGATGAATGCCCTCAATGTAGAGTAGTTCTTCCATCTTTTCAGTCAGAAGCATAAGATCATTATAAGAACATTCACAAAGTGAATTTCTTCATACTTCTCTCTTCAGTTGCAATGTCTATCAAAAGAAAGTTGCATCACCAGATTGTAGAATCTGTCTCAAGGGAAGAGAAGGTTTGATGGCTCTATATATTATCTCTCCTCAGTGTTGACAGTTCTACAGTGAATTGCTTCTTTGCACACTGTGTGAAACTGACTTCATCATTTGTTCAGGTCATTTTTAAATGTGCATGTGTTTTGATTAAGGTATTACATTTATTTATATAAAATATTTATATACACACATTTATAATCAATGTAAACTTCGACTGAACAGTGCAAC
Source organism: Hepsetus odoe (assembly GCA_017165825.1). Taxonomy (NCBI): domain Eukaryota; kingdom Metazoa; phylum Chordata; class Actinopteri; order Characiformes; family Hepsetidae; genus Hepsetus; species Hepsetus odoe. The sequence goes on from CM029382.1 coordinate 1,059,705, forward strand.
AAAACAATTTTGGCAGAATGCATCACATTGTTTCTGAACATGACTCACTGTCATTTGTATATGATTTCAGGTTGGAGAGATCATTAGACGTCTCAGAATCAGCACCATTATGAGCTCCAGCTTGCAGCAAAATATGTCATTTGTTCGCCCTGAGTACTTTTACATCAGTGGATTTTCTGGAATACCCTACAGCAAATATTACTTTATATTTTTATTTATAACCTATATCATCGCTGTGTTTGGGAATTCATTTGTACTTTTCATGATAATGAGTGACCGAAGTCTTCACATCCCCAGATACATGGGGATCTTTAATCTGGCTTTGGCAGACTTTGGTGAAACAAACGCACTGATTCCAAACCTGATGAAGACTTTTCTTTTTGATTCTCAGTACATCTCCTATGAGGCTTGTTTGGTGAATATGTTTTTTGTTTTATTCTTCAGCAATGTTCAGGCTGTAACTCTTGTTGTTCTGGCCTATGATCGGTTTATTGCTATTTGCTCACCATTAAGATACCATTCAATTATCAGTAACTCCCTCATGGGTGCAGTTTTAATGGGAGTGTGGTCATTTTGCACTGCGTTGATTGGAACAACAGTAATTTTGATCACTCGGCTTTCTTTCTGTAAAACCAATGTGGTCAAAAGCTATTTTTGTGATTATGGGCCGATTTATACAACTGCCTGTAATGATAACACCATTAACTCAGTAATGGCGAAACTCTGTACAACACTATTTTTACATATACCCATGATTGCCATAGCGTTATCTTATTTAGGAATTTTGCTTTCTTTGAGTAAAGTCGTGACAAGGGCAGGACGGCTTAAAGCGCTGAAGACTTGTATCTCTCATTTGTTAGTAGTAGGAGTTTTTTTCTTACCTGTATTAAGTATAAACGTTGCTACGCTAACCTTATCTCTTCACCCAAATGCAAGGATAATTAGTTCTTCATTATCAAATGCCCTTCCACCAATGCTGAACCCCATTATTTATGTCCTGAACACACAAGAATTCAAAGATGTCATTTTTAAAATGTTGAAAAGGAAATTAAAGCCTCAAAAAAAGATTTTGGCAAAATAATGCCAAATAAGACCAGTACTAGTTCATATTTATTGTGCAGTGGTGTGTGTGTGTGTGTGCGTTTTGCCCCCCCCCCCTCCAAAAAAAAAATACGAGTTAAAAATTATACTTCCCCCATACAATAGTACTTTTTAATACAACAATTATTTGCTGTTCAGGGTTTTCTTTTTTTTTTTATTATTAAATTGATATCTATTTTTACATTGCTTATTTTAAAATTAAATAAAAAGTGTGCATGTGCCAAGGCTGTGGTGGTGCTGACTGGACAAAAATGCATAGCCAGGAGTTTGGAACATTAACTTTATTAAACATAACTAATGTGCACTCACAAGCAAAATAATGATATAACAGAAGGATTGACCGACGCTCTGCTCTGAATCACTGGGTGCTGCAACCGTGACAATTAGCTTCCGATTCCCACCACTTTTCCTAGGCACACCAAAAAAATACAAGCACAATTTAACAAGCTTCATTTATATTTCAGCAATTTAACACTTTTAACACAAAAAAATAGTGTGGTTACAGATGTAAAAGAGTCCAAAAAAGAAACTGGTTTGCCAATATTTAAGGAAGTTAAACTATTAAGGTTTTCATCATTCTTACCTGACTACTACTTTGTGAAATAACTGTTTAATATAATCACGGTCCAACGAAAACTGTATCTCTATTGTTCCAATACAGCAGCTTCACTGTGTAAACATTTCTTTTAGGAGGGGCAAAATAAATTAACTTTTTATTTACAGCATTAAGGAGACACTCTTATCCAGAGCGATTTCCACGTCCTGATTACAGGGACAGCCCCCCCCGGAGCAACTCAGGGTTAAGGGTTTTGCTCAGGGACCCATTGGTGGTAGTGCTAGAGGTGGGACTTGAACCTGGGACCTCTTGAACCATAGGTCCATAGGCAAGTAGCCTACCACTAGACCACCACCACCTTTTTATAGCATTATATTTTATTGTAATTTATAGAATGGCAATAACAGATATGTAGGCTGTGAAATGCTTTAATGTAATGGTGAATAGTTACAACCCTGAGCTTTATTACTTCATTTGGTATTTTCCTGCATCCATCTTCTAGTCAAACGAAACATTTCCTCATCATGCTGCTGCCACCAATTTTGTCTGAAATGATGCTCAATGCCTGGTTTCCTCCACAGACATTGTAGGAAGCTGTGACCAAATAGTTATTCATTTCATCAAACCAGATTTATCTTGTTTATCCGTGGTCAATATATACTATCGATATATTTAATTGATCTACTGTTGTATATTAATCAAAAAAGAAATAAAATATCACTTTAAGAGAAAACAATTGCTCAGCTTTATGAATATGAATTCTGGCCCCTTTTTTGTTTAGTTATTCATGACATTCATGTATTGACTCCCAAATCATGAATAATTTATGGAATAAAACCACAAAGATTACAATAATTTTGAACAAGTTTTTTTTATTTCTTCAAACATTCAATTTATGTAATAGTGGCTTTTTGTGGTGTATAGGCTATACAAAAAAAAAAGTTCATTATTTAGTGGGGTCTGGGAAAAGAAACCACTTTCTTAAGCAATATTTTTCACAATGGTTCTAGAGAGGCACTAAGCTCAACACTTATTTGTTTTACATCTGAAAGATGCACTACTGTTCATACCTCTCCATGTCAGTCTTTTTATGACAAATATTGTAAACTCTTCCAAAAACTCTCACCACCAGCCTCTTGTTTCAGTAACTTTGGAACCACTTTTGGTGGCAGAATACATTTAACACTCTTGTCCCGTAGTTCCTCTGTCTTTAGACTGTATATGATTGGGTTCAGCATTGCTAGGAGGGTCATAGATATGGTCAGAATTGCTGTTAAAAGGTCTTGTGATTGCACTAATCGTAGGTTTGCTAGTATATAGGCCAGGATCACTGGTATGTAATAAATTAAGACCAGAATCAGGTGTGTAACACAGGTGTGGAAGGCCTTCCAACGTTGTGTTGTGGATGCAATTCGTAACACTGCGAACACAACAGCAGCATAAGAGAAAATAATGAAAGTCAGAGGGACGAATAAAATTGTTAGAGACTTGAACGTTACCAGTCTCTTGTTTAAACTGGTATCTCCACATGCAAGAATAAACCGGACCATGATCACAGCAGCAACTCCTGACTACTCTTGAACTGCAATAGGAAGTTTATGCAAATTTTCTGGGAAAACCTCAATCAAATACCACAAACCAAATGCTGCATATAATGAGACCCATTGTAAAATTAGTGTTGATGTAAGGGTAGCGCAGAGGAAAGCAGATTGCAATCAGGCGATCATAGGCCAAGAGAGCGAGTGAGAAAGATTCCATATCAGCAAAGAAGTGCATGAAGAACATCTGGAAGAACTTATGTTTCAAAAGCGGTATGATTGAGGTTAAACTGAAACACAGGAACCATCTGCGAATGATGTTTGCTGTTTATCGGAAATGTCGACTAGCCCAATTTGCAAACAGCCAAGAACTTTGGGTTCTGTAGACTGGAGTTCATCATGAACACAGTCAGGAGGGTCAGATTACATATCAGAGTGATCAGGTAGATGAATGCCAGTGTGGAGTATCAGGTAATTCTTATTGCCCAGAGTATCAAAAGCAATTAGATAAAATCCATTTGTCCCGTTGGTGACATCAGTTGAAAGGTTCATCTGAGCGGCTTCTTTTAACCTGTGTGTGTGTGGGGGGGATTTTAAATAATACAGATTTACTAATCTACACACTAAACTATGACTGTGGTCAGACAAATGTGCAACATCCCACTTTTAAACATTTGCATATTACTGATGTTCTTGACCTGCTTCTTATGCATTTTAAAACAAAAATCTGAACTAACTTAAAGGCACTTAACAGTTAACCCATAAAATGTGCTAAAATTAAAATATTCTAAAGCATTTTATGGTCAGTGGACTCCTAAATGGAAATAAAATGGCTTAGTTTCTGAGAAACAATTTTATAGTTAAAAATAGAGAATCAACACATTAACAAAATGGACCATCAGTGTGAAGTGGAACATCAGGTATTGAATACATGAATATAATACTTACAAAGCTTTTCAGCTTGAGTCACTCCAGTCTGTAAATCGATACCATTTCCAGCTACTTATATCACAAATAGAAGTAGCTGAAAAAAATGTTAAATGGTGATTTGGGATTAATTAGTCACTGTGTGTGCAAACAAGAAAGCCATTAAGATTAAAGTGCAACCAATTAAAGCAACAGTTTCTCTGGAGTTGATTAGAGCTTTTATAGAAACAAATTCCTTTTAGGATTAGTATGATTAATTATCTGCTTTTTAGTCAGTAGTGGTACTCTAAGAATGAAATCCCAGAATGAAAGCATCCCCTGACTGGAAATGCAAAATTAAGGACTCGACAAATTTATTTTCCCACAAGTTGCATCGTTGTTGACACGGTTTCACAGAATGTGAAAAGAGTGGTGGTAAAAAGTGAGGAATGCTTAATTATTTGACTTTAAAAGCATATATAAAGGGCTTAATGGAGTATTCATATTTTATTTACATTATGATATGAAAGACTGCATTTGAATGGACAATTTTTTAAATAAAATGACCATTGCTCCCAGTTGCATCAGTGAAATGAATGTTTCTGCAATGGAAACATCTTGGGTAGCTGCTCTCTTTGGTCATCAGTTATTCAAAAAACAACTTTGACTAACTCTTATTAGCCAGACGAGTTTCTCTGAACTATACAGTTGTTATTAAATGGTGATTGTGTATTTTAGGGTGGCACAAATGGTTACTATTGAATCGAGTCATGATAAAAACATGTTTCATAGTTTCAAAATCTTTGGTTTTCTTATTCTGTGCATATTTTCTGTCCTGTTTTTATCCCCAGTCTGAAATTGTTTGTTAGTGTTAGTGCTCTTATGTCTTTTAAACATCCAATAAAGATGCAAATTAAAGCATTATTATTGAAACACTAAACAATACTGTAGCCTATTCAATAGGTAAATCACACATTTGAGTAAAAACTCAAACTTAACCAGAAATTGTCACATGTCCACAGGTAATAGTGCATTGGCATTACTAAACCAGAGTCTTAACCAGAGTTACAGTGATTTCAACAGTAAAAAATTAATATCAATTCTGCTACCTGTATTAAACAACAAAAATGCAACCCAATTTGGGACTGCGCATCTTCTGCTGCCTCTCGTCTAATAACAGAGAACTTTGAATTTCTCACAGTTGTTGAAAGAATCTTCCTTGAAGGGCACAAACTGATTCAGCATGGTCAAAATTGTGAAAGAACCTCACACAGTGGGCTGTAGAAAAGTTCGAGTCAGCCCTGTTTAGTCCGCAATATTATAATTTCCTGTTTCAAACTCGATCTGGTTAATTCTCCAATCAGCTAAATCAGTTATATGTTTAAAACAGCTCTTTATACATCACTTAGTGATTTTAGCTGAGTGATTGTAGTATTTAAGTTGTTTCTGTGCCTTCAGGGGTCACCACTGACATGGGTTTCTGACCTTAGCTTGAGCTTATCTTTCGACTTATTTGCACTAAAACAATAGTATATTCATCAGATCAGTCAGGAAAGTACTAGATAGGAGTAATAACAACTGTCAATAAAAAAAAAAAACATTTTAGCATTAGGTGCACTGAAAGTTGAATTTTATTGCTTGTGTGCTGCCAATGTAATGTTATAACCTGTATTAACCTTTTTATCTTGTACTAGTGCTTAAACTGACTGCAAGGACGGATGATCCTTTCGCTAAATTCATTTACTGACAAGATACATTTTTGCTGCTCTCTTGTGTCAGTGAAGCTCTTTTCAAATGTAATTCTGAAACACCATAGAGATGTTATTATAAGTCTGATGTAAACTTGGGGCAGCGGTGGCCTAGTGGTTAGGGCGTTGGCGGGAGATCGGGGGTCGAACCCCTTCCCAATAGGTTGCCCTGAGGTACCCTTGAGCAAGGTGCCGTCCCGTCCACACTCCTCCCTGCGATGGGCTGGCGACCTGTCCAGGGTGTGTCCCTAGATCGCCGCCACCAATGTGAGCTGGGATGGACTCCAGCACTCCCCTGCGACCCTGCTTGGGAAAATGAATGAATGAGTGAATGAATGATGTAAACTTTAAGCACACACTTAATTTAAATTTGAAAGATTTTTCACTCAGGTCATCATGCTGAGAATTCAATTCAATCAATTGAAACTTTTTTTTTGTGATCAGATTTGGTATTTAACATGAATACTGAGAGGAAAACTGGATTGTTTGTACCTTAAATTCTCTCTGGGCTTTTACTCGCTTAGCTACTCTGATGGCCCAAGACAGGTTTGCCCTTTGCTGTTCTAAGGTTAGCCTTTTCCCGCATTCTCAGGAGTGTTCGCACCTCAGCAGTCATCCATGGCTTCTGGTTGGGTCATAAGATAATGGTTTTGGAGACAGTCACATCATCAATGCAGTTGCTAATGTAGCCAGTCACTGATGCTGTGTACTCCTCCAGGTCGGTGGAGGTAAGTCGCAGCCTCCCTAAACATGTCCAAGTCAATGTGCTCAAAGCAGTCCTGAAGTGCAGCGATGGCTCCTGGGGGGGGGCAGGTCTTTACCTGCTTCAGGATGGGTCTGAAGATAGGTCTGTATTCTGGGATCAGCAGAAGAGATGTGGTCTGAGTATCCGAAGTGGGGGTGGGGGTCTGGGGGTCTTGTTTGGATGTTTGTGTAAACATTCCAGCATGTTCGCCATCCTCGTCACAAAATCCACATGTTGATGGAATTTAGGGAGAATGGGTGAAATCTCTGGCAACAATCAACAGTCCATCTGGTTGTGAGTTTTGGAACTCCCCCATAGCTCCATACAGTTCAGCCAGCGCACTGTTGGCATTAGCATTGGATGGGATGCAGACTGCCATTATAAAAACTGCACTGAACTCCTGGGCAGATTAAAAAGACCTACACCTGACTGTGATGATTTCCAGCAGTGTAGAACAGTGGGTCGAGACCAGCACAGCATTCATACACCATTGTGTGTTGATGTAAACACACAGCCCACCTCTGCAAGTCTTGCCAGACAGAGCGGTGTTTCACGCTGAGCTCTCGTAGTGTCGAGAGAAGTGTCGCTGGAAGACTATCTCGGCAGATTTTTGAGTTTCAGCAGTGTTTTGCGGTTTGTATGTGGAGCATCCACAGTTACAGTGACCATGTGCAAGACTTGAGTGGTGCTAAAGTCTAACTATTTTTTCCAAAGTTTGGACCTGGAGCAGCTGCTGCGTCTTACCATGCCACCATATTTGATCAACAGTTCAGACTAACAGGGAGTGTGGAAGAAAGTGCAGGTAGGCTGGAATGAGTGGAAAAGTGTGGACAGTACAGTACAGTAATGAGACCAGATGTAACGGTGTGGCCTACTCTGAACCCAGGGAGCCACACAGGGTTTGGACCCGAATGCAGTGCCAGGCTGCAGTCCCAAAAACAGGTAGAAAACAGAATGCTCAAAATAGGTGAAAATAAAAATCAAAACAGGTGAGCGGTTTGAACGACGTTGTAGAAAAAACAAAAAGGAACAAAAAAAACGAGAAACTCAGAAGGGAGGGTGCAGCGTCAGTCAGCACAACAAGCCGAAGCTCAAAGAAATTACTGACACGAGCACTGGCTTACTGACACTGACACTGACACACACACTGACACTGACACACACACTGGCACTCTTTGCTTTGTACTGACAACAAGAGAGCCAGGAGACCCGAGAGAAAGCCCAAGGATGGATTGCGAATTACCATCTGGAGTCAAATATGACCAGCAACTCTGACTACGTCTTCTCTGCATTAAATAAGCCCAAGCACAGGTGAACCAAATCACTGTTGATCACGTGCCTGATTGGCGGAATCTCCAACAGCGGTTTGGCTCCTAGTGCCCCGTCGGGGTAGGGCTCTTACGATAATGAGACACTGGAGGTGTCAGAGTTAAAGATGCTGATATTTTTGTTGGGTGTGATGAAGATGGACTTGACCATTAACTTCCGATTCCCACCACTTTTCCTAGGCACACCAAAAAAATACAAGCACAATTTAACAAGCTTCGTTTAAATTTCAGCAATTTAACATTTTCTTTTTTTTTTTGTTTTGTTTTTATAAAGATAATGTGGTTACAGATGTAAAAGAGTCAAAGAAATTGATTTGCCAATTTTTATGGAAGTTAAACTATTAAGGTTTTACTCATTCTTACCTGACTACTACTTTGTGAAATAACTGTTTAATATAATCACTGTATATAATATATTCCTTTCCAAAGAAAAACATATCTCTGTTGTTCCAATACAGCAGCTACACTGTGCAAACATTTCTTTAAGGAGGGGCAAAATAAATTGACTTTTTATATCATTATATTTTATTACAGTGGCAATAACATTTACGGCATTTAGCAGACACTCTTATCCAGAGCAACTTACATGTCCTAATTGCAGGGACAGTCCCCTGGAGCAACTCAGGGTTAAGGGTGCTTGCTGGGGACCCAGTGTGGTGTGTAGTGGCAGAGAATTGGGATTCAGACCAGGACCTCTTGATCCAGAGGTCCATAGGCAAGTACCCTACCACTAGACCACCGCCACCCTGTAACAGACAGGTGAGCTGTGAAATGCTTTAATATAATAGTGAATAGTTACAACCCTGTCACGGTGGTGGGGTGCGGGAAGGACGTCAACGCAGAGCCGGATATCCCAGACATACTTTTATTCCACATAACCGAAATCCAGACACAAAACTGGAACAGAACCTTACAGAACCACCGCTAACTTCAACCTTAGCTGAACGAATTAACTACGCTCTGTTGTGCTCAGGTGTGCTCCGTCAGAACAGAGCACCCTCTACCGTGAACAAAACAAAACAGTCAAGCCCTTACGTACCCTGAGCTTTGTTACTTCATTTGGTATTTTCCTGCATCCATCTTCTAGTCAAACGAAACATTTCCTCATCATGATGCTGCCACCAATTTTGTCTGAAATGATGCTCAATGGCTGGTTTCCTCCACAGACATTGTAGGAAGCGGTGACCAAATAATTATTCATTTCATCAAACCAGATTTATCTTGTTTATGCGTTGTCATAATATATACTATTGATATATTTAATTGATCTACTGTTGTACAGTACTGTGCAAAAGTTTTAGGCAGGTGTGGAAGTGTTAATCATTTAGTTTCATCAATCAACAAAATGAAGTGAATGAACAAAAAAGAAATCTAAATCAAATCAATATTTGGTGTGACCACCCTTTGCCTTCAAAACAGCATCAATTTTTCCAGGTACACTTGCACAGTTTTTGAAGGAACTAGGCTGAAAATAGTGCGTTCCAAACATCTTGGAGAACTAACCACAGATCTTCTACTGGTTGAAGCTTCCTCACATCCTTCTGTCTCTTCATAATCAGACACACTGGATGATGTTGAATCCAGGGCTCTGTGGGACCCAGAACTGATGCTGGTTTGAAGGCAAAAGGTAGTAACACCAAATATTGATTTGATTTAGATTTTTCTGTTGTTCGTTCACTTTGCGATTTGTAAATTGATCAAAATAAACAATCATTATTTATATTTCTGAAAGCATTCTTTTGTTGCATTTTCCACACCTGCCTAAAACCTTTTGCACAGCACTGAATAATCAATCAAAAAGGAAATAAAATATCACTCTAAGAGAAAACAATAGCTCAGCTTTATGAATATGAATTCTGCCCCCTTTTTTTGTTTAGTCATTCATGACATTCATGTATTGACTCCCAAATCATGAATCATTTATGGAATAAAACCACAAAGATTACAATAATTCTGAACAATTTTTTTTTATTTTTTCAGACATTCAATTTATGTAATAGTGGCTTTTTGTGGTGGACATGTATAGGTATTTCTCATCTTTGAAAAATTTCATTATTTAGTGGGGTCTGGAAAAACCATTTTCTTAAGCAATATTTTTCACAATAGTTCTAGAGAGGCACTTAGCTCAACACTTGTTTGTTTTATTGTTTTACATCTGAAAGTTGCACTATTGTTCATACCTCTCTATGTCAGTCTTTTATGACAAATATTGTAAACTCTTCCAAAAACTCTCACTAACCATCAGCCTCTTACTGTGCTTTGGCACCACTTTTGGTGGCAGAATACATTTTAGCACCTTGTCCCGTAGTTCCTCTGTCTTTAGACTGTATATGATTGGGTTCAGCATTGCTGGGAGGGTCACAATATGGGCCAGAATTGCTGTTAAAAGGTCTTGTGATTGCACTAATCATGGGTTTCCTAGTATATGACCAGGATCACTGGTATGTAATAAATTAGACCAGAATCAGATTATTATAACACAGGTATGGAAGGAGCCTTCCAACGTTGTGTTGTGGATTAATTCAATAACACTACGAACACAACAACAACATAAGAAATAATGAAAGTCAGAGGGACAAATAGAAGTGTTAGAGACTTGACCATTACCAGTCTCTTGTTTAAACTGGTATCTCCACATGCAAGAATATAAACTGGACCATGCTCACAGCAGCAACTCCTGACTACTCTTGAACTGCAATAGGAGAGTTTGCTTGCCAAAGTTACTGGGAAAACCTCAATCAGAAATACCACAAACCAAATGCTGCATATAATGAGACCCATTGTAAAATTAGTGTTGATGTAAGGGTAGCGCAGAGGAAAGCAGATTGCAATCAGGCGATCATAGGCCAAGAGAGCGAGTGATAAAGATTCCATATCAGCAAAGAAGTGCATGAAGAACATCTGAGAGAAACATGTTTCAAATGCAATGTGATTGAGGTTAAATACAAACAGGAACCATCTGCGGAATGATGACACTGTTTATTGAAATGTCGACTACGGCGAGGTTGCAAACAGCCAAGAACTTTGGGTTCTGTAGACTGGAGTTCATCATGAACACTGTCAGGAGGGTCAGATTACATATCAGAGTGATCAGGTAGATGAATACCAGTGTGAGTATCAGGTAATTCTTATTGCCCAGAGTATCAAAAGCAATTAGATAAAATCCATTTGTCCCGTTGGTGACATCAGTTGAAAGGTTCATCTGGCTTCTTTAACCTGTATTATTATTAATGAGAGGATTTTAAATAATACAGATTTACTAATCACACACTAAGCTATGACTGCGGTCGAAGACAAATGTATATCCCCTTTTAAACATTTACATATACTGATGTTCTTGACCTGCTTCTTATGCATTTTAAAACAAAAATCTGAACTAACTTAAAGGCACTTAACAGTTAACCCATAAAATGTGCTAAAATTAAAATATTCTAAAGCATTTTATGGTCAGTGGACTCCTAAATGGAAATAAAAATGGCTTAGTTTCTGAGAAACAATTTTATAGTTAAAAATAGAGAATCAACACATTAACAAAATGGACCATCAGTGTGAAGTGGAACATCAGGTATTGAATACATGAATATACTTACAAAGCTTTTTCAGCTTGGGTCATTCGGTCTGTAATTCATTATCATTTTCAGCTACTTATATCACAAATATAAGTAGCTGAAAAAAATGTTAAATGGTGATTTGGGATTAATTAGTCACTGTGTGTACAAACAAGAAAGCCATTAAGATTAAAGTGCAGCAATTAAAGCAACAGTTTCTCTGGAGGTTGATTAGAGCTTTTATAGAAACAAGTTCTTTTAGAAGTTAGGATGATTAATTATCTTTTTAGTCATTAGTGGTACTCTAAAGAATGAAATCCAGAATGAAAGCATCCCCTGACTGGAAATGCAAAATTAAGGACTCCGACAAATTCTTTTCCCACAAGTTGCATAATTGTTGACACGGTTTCATAGAATGTGAAAAGAAGTGAATTAGTAAAATGTGAGGTCTTAATTAAGTTGACTTTAAAAGCATATATAAGGGCTTATTAGAAGTATTCATATTTTATTTACATTATGATATGAAAGACTTCATTTGAATGAACAATTTTTAAAATAAAATGACCATTGCTCCCAGTTGCACCAGTGAAATAAATGTTTCTGCAATGGAAACATCTTGGGTAGCTGCTCTCTTTGGTCATCAGTTATTCAGAAAACAACTCTGACTCTTATTCTTATTAGCCAGACCCGTTTCTCTGAACTATACAGTTGTTATAAACAGCAAATTCCACCGAATCTGCAGGACTGCTCATCTTCTGCCTCTAGTCTAATAACAGAACTGGAATTTCTCACAGTTGTTGAAAGAATCTTTCTTGAAGGGCACAAACTGATTCAGCATGGTCAAAATTGTGAAAGAACCTCACACAGTGGGCTGTAGAAAAGTTCAGAGTCAGCCCTGTTTAGTCCTGTGTATAATTTCCTGTTTCAAGCTCGATATGGTTAGTTCTTCAATCAGATAAATCAGTTATATGTTTAAAACAGCTCTTTATACATCACTTAGGGATTTTAGAGTGATTGTAGTAGTTAAGTTGTTTCTGTGCCTTCAGGGTCACACTGACATGGGTTTCTGGCCTTGGCATGGCTTATCTTTTAAACTTATTTGCACCTAAAACAATAATATATTCATGAATGAAGTCAAGAAGTACTAGATAGGAGTATTAACAACTGTCAATAAAAGTAAAACATTTTAGCATTAGGTGTACTGAAAGTTGAATTTGTGCTTGTGTGCTGCAAATGTAATGTTATAACCTGTATTAACCTTTTTATCTTTTACTAGTGCTTAAACTGACTGCAAGGACGGATGATTCTTTCGCTAAATTCATTTACTGACAAGATACATTTTTGCTGCTCTCTTGTGTCATTGAAGCTCTTTTCAAATGTAATATTATTAAACACCATAGAGATGTTATTATAAGTCTGATGTAAACTTTAAGCGCACACAATTAAAATTTGAAAGATTTTCACTCAGGTCATCATGCTGAGAATTCAATTCAATAAATTTTAACTTTTTTTTTGGTATTTAACAGGAAAACTGGATTGTTTTTTTATTAATAGTGCACAAATTCTGTCAATACATAATTCTGGTGGGCATTTAAACAGCAGAAAGCACATTTATTTTTAGATCTTTACACAATGGCCGAGTCACCACCCACAAGGGTATGCATACCTATCTTTTTGCATAAGAAACATATTCATCATAAACACAGCCAGGAGGGTTAGATTACGTATCAGAGTGATCAGGTAGATGAATACCAGTGTGAATATCAGGTAGTTCTTATTGCCCAGAGTATCAAAAACAATTAGATAAAATCCATTTTTCCTTTTGACATCAGTTGAAAGGTTCATTCTGGTGACGACTTTGAACCTGGGGGCGGGGGGGCTTATATTACATGAACCATTACATGAACCATTTGAGACTCACCCTTTCCTCAAACAAAACATCTGCCTCCTATTGAAATCCTTGTTTGTATTTTTGTCTTTTAAGTAAAAGTCAGACTTTTTCCTCTTTTCACATGTTTAGTGAAACAAAGGAAAAACCTACAAATGACTACTTTAATCAAATACGATATTACAACCAGGAGCTGCAGTATTCACCGCTTTAAAAAACTGCATTTATGCACTTAGTCTATTGTAAATATTAGTTGGTTCAATCTTATGTCATTCAAGTTGGTTAAGCTTATGTCATGCAGCAACTTTCAAAACCTTTTGAGTTGCATCAGGAAAAAAGGAGTTTATAAAACAGCAAGGCCTTGCTTAGCTTTCTGATTACACACAGAACATGATTAACAGTTACAGAATGTACATCAATGTATAAAGAATATAATACGTACATTTGTTAATGTTTAACAGACTTCGTTTGCTAATTTTATCAACAAAAAATTATAAATATACAGTACTGTGCAAATGTTTTAGGAAGGTGTGAAAAAAATGCTGTAAACAAAGAACGATATCAGAAATAGAAATAATGATTGTTTATTTTTATCAGTTTACAAAATGCAAAGTGAGCGAACAAAAGAAAAATCTAAATCAAATCAATATTTGGTGTTACTAACTTTTGCCTTCAAACCAGCATCAGTTCTTCTAGGTACACTTGCACAAAGTCAGGGATTCTGTAGGATTATAGTCGGTGTATGATCAACCAGTTTTACCAAACAGGTGCTGATGATCATCAATGTCACACGGAGGTTGAAACACAGTCATGTTTGGAACAACCTACCAGCCGAGTTCCATCAAAAACTGTGTGCAAGTGTACCTAGAAGAATTGATGCTGTTTTGAAGGCAAAGGGTGGTCACACCAAATATTGATTTGATTTCTCTTTTGTTCATTCACTGCATTTTGTTGATTGATGAAAATAAGTGATTAACACTTCCATTTCTGAAAGCATTCTTTGTTTACAGCATTTTTTTACACCTGCCTAAAACTTTTGCACAGTACTGTATGTAAAAAGTTAAATTTTTTATGGCCAGAGTCTTTCTTAAAGCAGTTCATCAGTAAAAAAAAAAGTAATACAATTTCAATACAACATTGCTTTTATAAATATATATGATTAGGGGAAAAAGCCAGATCGTTGCTTTTTGCTATTCACTCAGCCGCAGCAAGAATCAGGAAAAAAAAGTACAGAGATGAGTCATTACATTTCTGCAATAAAGTTTTATGTGCTGATAAACCGGTCAAATACCAAATGAAAGATGGTGTGGTAAAAGACTAGAAAGCTATTCCCATCAATTTGATGAAGTCAGTGGGCTGCAGGCTTGAAGTTTATTGGAAGCAATGCAAATGCAACCAAACATTAAATCTCATTTACTTCAAAAGTGCTTTGGGAGGAGTTGTGGTTTTGTATGAGGAAGTCAGGAGTATCAAGGAAATATGTCAGAGTGGTTAGGATATGTATGAGGGCAGTGTGACAGTGATCTGCAGTAGGAGTAACAGATGCATTTAAGGTAGAGGTTGGATTACATTAAGGATCGGTACTGAGCATTCTTGCTTGCAATGGTAATAGGCTGATGGTCAAGGACAGACAGGAGATCTTATGGACTATGATGTTTGCTGATGATCTTGTGATCTGTAGTGAGAGTAGAGAGCAGCTAGAGGAGAACTTGGAGAGATGGAGATATGCTCTAGAGAGGAGAGGAATGAAACTGAGTAGGACAAAGACAGAATACATGAGTGTGAATGAAAGGGAGGAAAGTGGAGTGGTTAGGATGCAGGGATTAGAGGTGACCAAGGTGGAGGAATTTATATACTTGGGATTAAGTAGTTGAGTAGGTTTTTATTGCCATAGATGCAGTATAAAGTGAAACGAAACAACATTCTTACAGGACCATGGTACTACAAATGGCAACTAACATTACACGGAACACGACAACCGTTATTACAAATAACAATTGCAAAGATGAACATTCATCAGAAGAAGCAGACAGTATGTATATGAATATGGATGAAACAGAGAAGCGGTGTTAAACTAGACTGTACAGAGCAGCAGTCTAATGAGCAGCAATTATAAAGGTGCAGAGTGCAAATTAAATAGTGAAAGTAGTAATAATAAAGCGACAATAATAAGTGGCAAAAGTGACTAGTGTGGAGGAAGTAGATAGAAAGGATTCACGGAAGTATTTCCAGTTCAAGAGTCTGATGGCCAGGGAAAAGAAGCTGTTTCCCAACCTAGTAGTGGAGCCCCATATGCTATGGAACCTTTTCCCAGATTGCAGATGGGAGTGTGTGGGATCATCCGCAAAGCAACCAGCATTGTCGATGCAGCGAGTGGAGAAAATATCCTGTACAGAAGACAGAGAGACCCAGATGATGATCTCAGCTGTTCTCACTACCCGTTGTAAGGACTTGCGGTCAGAGAGTTCCCAGGCTCTCCTCAGTCTGTGGAGGAAGTAGAGACACTGTTAGCCTTTCTTTGCAATTGAGCTGTTGTTGAGGTTCCACATGAGGTTGTCGGGTATTTGAACACCAAGAAACTTGGTGCTCTGGACCACGTCATCTCCATGGGTGAGCTGTTGTTCAGTGGAGAATGGTCATGATGAGTTTATTGGTTCTGCACTAGTCTGACAGCTGTTTGATCTCCTCTCTGTACTCTGACTTATTGCCACCGCATCAGACCAACCATGGTTGTATTCTCAGCAAATTTGATGTGGTTGGAGCTGTGCTTGGCTGCACAGTCATGGGTCATCAATGTGAACAGCAGTGGACTGAGCATACAACCCTGATGGGTCCCTGTGCTCAGTGTAATGGTGCTGGAGGTGATGTTTCTAGTCCTGACTGACTGGGGTCTTCTAGTTAGGAAGTCCAGGATCCAGGTACAGTGGGAGGCCCAACAGTCTCAGCTTCTCACTCAGATGCTGAGGGATGATGGTGTTGAATGCTGAACTGTAGTCGATGAACAGCATTCTGACATAAATGTCTTTCCGTCTAAGTGGGAAAGGGCCAGATGGAGGGTGGTGGAAATTGCATCGTCCTTTGAGCGAAAACTGCAGAGGGTTCTATATGTGCCTCATGACCAGCCCTCTCCATGGGTAGACTCAGAGATGCAGAGATCTTCTCACCTCAGCCGTGGTCAGGCAGAGAGCCTGGTCATTAGGAGGAGGGATGGACTTCCTCATCGCCGTGTTCACTGCATCTGGAAGGGAGGTCTCACCATCACAGGCTGGTCGAGATGACCTGTAGTTTGTGAGGGCCTGAATGCCATGCCATGAGTCACTAGTCACCTGAGGTAACCTTGAGCAAGGTACAGTTCCCATCACTGCTCCCCAGGTGCTTTCAATAGCTGCCCCCTGCTGCACGTGCATGGGTGAAACGCAGAGGTTGAATTTCGTTGTGTTGTGCTGTGCTGCATTTCACAATGATGGGTAGTCACTAGGTTTGTTTCTCAAGTTGGCATCCTGGGTCCTTTCTGTGTGGAGTTTTCATGGGTTTTCATGGGAAGGTCAGATTATTGTAGGTTTTTCTAAAAGGATAGAAAAGGCTGTTGTTAATTCTTATTTTAAGAAGAGGGAGGAGCACAGGGTGACCCAAGAGTGGAAGAAGATGCTCACAGGTGGATCATATTCTTTGCAGGATGGTCAGTCTGCAGTCAGATCTCCAATCTCTTTCAAAGTTGTGATGGGAGAGTGAAGCTAAACAGCATAGGATGGTGGTCTATAGGATGACCTTAGCAGTCAGGAAGGGGTAGAAAGTGAGGAGCGAGTCGATGATCAAATGGTGGAAGCTGAAGGAGGAGGACTATAAGGTGGCATTCAGGCAAGAGTTAACACGGGCACTGGGAGGTAGTGAAGAATTACCAGATTGTTGGGCAACTACCACAAAACTGGTAAGGAAAACTGGCTAGAAAGCTATAACGGTACTTGATGTGACATCTGGAAAGAAAAAGGAGGATAAGGAAACCTGGTAGTGGAACCCAGAAGTTCAGGACTGTATACAGAAGAAGAGGCAAATGAAGAAGTGGGATAGTCAGAGAGATGAAGAAAGTAGACAGCAATACAAGGACATGAAGTGCACACTGAAGAAAGCAGTGGCTAAAGAGAAGGTGTATGGTGATTTGTCTGAATGGTTGGACAGTAAGGAGGGAGAAAAGGACCTAAACTGATTGGCTAGACAGAGTTGGATGTCTAGCATACCTCAAACCTTGAAAGGTTAATTTATTCATACACACACACAAAGAGTACACCAAGATTCAGGTGTTTCAGTCAGACACAATGAAATTCAACCTCTGCTTTTCACCTATGAAACCAAAATCTTCTAAACCTCCTCATGAGAGAGGTACCAGAAAGATATTCCCTCAACATTAACCTCTACATTATGTAAATGTTCTTCACATGCATAAGTCTTTGCTTGGAACAAACTACTATGAATGAAAACTGATATTGCCAGATGAGTAATTCTTCACCATATGTGATGAAAGTATGTGTGATACACACCAAGTGAAAGTTACAGGCTTGAATGCTTAATCTCATCAGAAAGGGAGGCAAGCATCCTATCAGAAACCAGGAGAGTGGTACAGGCCTAAATGCTGGGTGTTGGGGTGGCTGCTGGAACCACAGGACAAACATAAACACACTCTCACCTAGGGGACAGTCCAGCATCTGCAGTCTATCTGCCTTTGGATTATGGGAGGAAAACGGAGCTCTTGGAGGAAACCAATGCACACGCTCAAAGAACATGCATACTCCACAAAGAAGGGAACCAGGACGAGCCAGCTGGGAATCAAATCCAGATCCTTCTTCCTGTGAGATGACAGCTTTAGAAGCTGCCCTTAACAACTGAAGCTCTCCAGCAGAGATAAACACAATGAAATGCAACGTCTTTTAACCCATACACACCTTTTAGCAATTTCCAGCTGTATTCAGCGTCTGAGAAGAAGTGACGGGGAGGTTTGAGAAGAACAGGTGTTCTTGCATCTTGCAAGACTTTGTGACATGGATATTCACTGCACTCACACGTTTAAATAGGCTTAGACTCACAGTCAATGGCTGTAAGAGCAAAACTGTTACATTTGAACCCTTATTCTGTCTTTATAATTGTGTTCAGCTGCAGAATGCAAAGTGAATTTGATCTTTGGTTGAGTTTCTCTTTCTCTTTGCAAGTGTATTGTAGGTTGAAATTTGTGCCTTTGCAGTTAACTTATTAGTGCACCTTAATTTATTTGACTTAAATCTTATAATAAATAGAGATTCCTTAGACAATGATTAGATGATTAGAACAGTTTTTAAAGTTTTTGCATCATCCTGCAAGGTAATGCCAGCACTAATCCTAGTAGTACTTGTTTGACACTCTTATTCAGCTAAATATTTGGTCTTTCCTTGTCACTCCACTCTGCAAAATGCAGCTCTCCAAACAAGTAATTCCCCTAAGATTCATTATACTGGCTAACAGCTCTGCTGGGACAGTTGGCAGAGATCCCCGCAACACACAGCAACTTCATAAACAAACCACAATCATTATCCTAATGAATGAGTAATGGAAGAAAGGGCTTTAATCATAGGGTTGTTACAGTACACAAATCGTTGTCATGTGAGACTTACATTTAACAAGTCTCTAGGCAGTGCAATAAGCCACTAATGATGTATTTTGTGGAAAAGGGGTATATAATAGATGTCAATTAGTATTAAGGTGACATCATTCTGTTGATCAAGTTCTCCAGAACTGAAGGTCTTGTGGGGTGTTTCCAGTATTCAGTCATTAGTACCTACCTAAAATAGTCCAAGATAATGAGTGAACTAGCAGCAAGGGCTGAATCAAAATCTTCATAACTGCACTTGAGTCATACAAGTTCGAGGATCAAACACAAAACGAGAGCAAGCATCTTGGGGTAGTGGTGGCCTAGTGTTTAGAGACTAGGCTCCAGGATGTGAAGGTCAAGGGTCTGAATCCCAGACCAGTAGGTTCCCTTGAGCACTGTATCATCCCCATCACCGCTCCATGGGTGCTTTCAATAGCTGCCCCCTGCTGCATGTTTTGTGGTGGTTCATTTTGTGTTGTTCTGTGTTTCACAATGACAAGTCACTTCACTTTATTCACTTTATAACATAAACATACAATTAGGACACACATTAGTGCTTATTTCTTTTTGCATTTACTGAAAAATCAGTAAACCAATGTATGTGTGTAAAGACATTCGGAGGACATTTAATAGAACTTGACTGAACATCTTTGCTTTGCGCCTAGCACCTGTCCTTTATGCCATACCCCTCCCAGTCCAGCAGATACTGTAGACCCCCTCATTGCCATCAGGATTCCAGCTAGGTATGTGCTGTGTAAACTGCCATTCCCTTGATGTCCAAGCCCACCAGAGATGTATCAGCTGGCGGTCCATGAATCACAGGCTGAAGGAGCAACACATAGACTTAATCTGATAAATGTCAGTGAGCAAAACTTTATAAGTCAACTTTTTTATCCTTTCAAAGATCTTGGAGGAACCTATGAAGTGTGTGTGTGTTGTTTTTTTTATTTTGTTAGGAGCCGAAGGCAGAGGTTCTGAGACAACCACCCTTGTTCAGTGGATTAACTTTGAGGCAACCAACAATGCAGCAAATACCCAAAGATATTTTCATGCACTTTTTCCCCAAACCTCTGCCTTCTTATACCACTCATCCAGCTCCCCTTAGCTGTAATAAAGTCAGCTGTAATAAATTGGTTGTCAGGGGTAGTGGTGGTCTAGTGGTAGGGTATTTTCCTTTGGCCCTATGGATCAAGAGGTTGCAGGTTCAAATCCCACCTCCAGCACTACAACCATTGGCTGTCCCTGTAATCAGGACCTGGAAGTTGTTCTGGATAAGAGTGTCTGCTAAATGCCATAAATGTTAATTGTTGCAGATCCTGATAGGTTAAATATGGATATTTTACAGCATTTAGCAGACGCTCTTATCCAGAGCGACTTCCATGTCCTAATTGCAGGGACAGTCCCCCTGGAGACACTCAGGGTTAAGGGTCTTGCTCAGGGAACCAGTGGTAGTAGTGCTAGTGCTAGTGCTAGAGGTGGGATTTGAACCTGGGACCTCTTGAGCCATAGGTCCATAGGCAAGTATCAAGTCAAGTGGTAGGATATTTAACCATGGAAGGCCCAGACCCTTTAGCCTAGTCCCTAACCACAAGGCCACCTTTGACAGCCACCAATATTTGACAATTGGCAAAAGTAATACAATGCCATGATTGAAAGAGTCCTGCAAGTCTACATCTACAAGTAGCAGACTTCACTTAAACGTGCTAATTAAGTGAAAAAGTGACTATTCTTGTCATTGCAAGGTCACAGCACAGAGTGAACCACAACAAAATTGGACTGCATTTAACACCATGCAGCAGTGGGCAGATATGAAAGTGCCTGGGGAGCAGTGATGGGGAAAGTACCTTGCTCAAGGCTACCTCAGGGCAACCTACTGGTAAGGGGCTTGAACCCACAATCTTCCATTTTTGAGGCCAACTCCCTAACCACTAGGCCACCACTGCCCCAAGTGGGGAGGCTATGTCAAAAACAGGCCATGAAGCCAGTGCATGGATACCAATAATGAGTTAAATAGTTTCATATACGAGTCATATTCATATATAAGATTTCTAAAAATTCCAAACATCTTTTTTAAGTTTGATACATTACTTTGTAGTAACTCTACAGATAGTTCATAAGGAGCTGGGATTTTCCAATCATTCAGTAACAAAATACTGCCACTAGATGAAGTATGGTAACATAAAAAGTATTTTAGCATTTTGATTTGGTTACAATAACAATATGTCACTAGGACTCTAATTTTATGACGTATTAATCCCTGCAGGCACTACGAAAAATTTCTGACTGTTGCGCCTGCAGAGAATTGCTCTTAATCCCTAATACTTTTGAAGAACACTAATAGTGGTCTGCTCTGACTCATCACTGAACAGTTAGTTTGCAGTGTGCAAAGACACATTTGTTGTTTAGTTTTAAGAAATACAGATCTTGGGGCATCCAACTGAGGCATCGTTGCATGGTAAGATTTAGAAAATTGTCAAACTTTTGACAAAAGCTGTGAGACAAATCTATCAGTATACTAAAAAATGCCTTCATTGTATTTTATTTTTTCATATATTTGGAAGTAAAACACTGATATTTAAACTGCAAAAGAGATTGCATGGAAAGATATATTACATTATATAATTAATTGCACTGTGCATTGGATTCTTGTTTTAGGTGGAGTGATTGAGCAGAGCCAGGGTACAACAATATGGCTAATGTGACTAAAGGCACCATTGATGTTCTGAACACAGTCTTTGTCTTGAAAAGCATGAATCTGTCTCGTGAAGCTGCCTATGCAACCATTATAATTGTTCTCCCTGCTTATGTATTCTCAGTGGTTTGCAATTTGCTACTAATTGGAACTGTTGCATCAAACAAGACCTTACACGAACCGATGTATATATTGCTGTGCAATCTCTCTTTCAATGACATTATTGGTTCCAAGGTCTCTTTTTGACCTCATGTTTGACCATCAACTCATTACCCTGCCTGCCTGCTTCATTCAAGCCTGGTTCTTGCACACTTATGCTGGGGCTACCTTACTTATACTAGCTGTCATGGCATTTGATCGCTATGTTGCCATTTGTCACCCTTTAAGATATCACACAATTATGTCAAAAAGAACTGTTGTTTATCTCTTAATTTCCAGCTGGATCATTGTGTATGTTCTAGTGATGATTTTATTTGGCCTCACCTTACAGCACCTTTTCTGTAAAAATGAGCTTGGTTCTTATTACTGTGACAATGTGAATATTTTAAGGTTGACCTGTGCTATGGACGTTACCGTGAATAACATCTACGGACTCTTTATAACTGTGTTTTTTCATGCTGTTGGTGTTTTTTCAATTGTGTTCTCCTATACATGGATTTTGATCATATGCTGTAAGACCAATAACTCTGAGTCAAAGTCAAAAGCCTGGCATACCTGTGGCACCCACCTGATCATTTTTGTGATTTATGAGGTTTCAAGCAGTGCTCTTGTTCTGGTTCACAGGTTTCCTAATGCCCCCACAATTCTTCCCAAAATTATGGCATTGGCATATGCAATCATTCCTAACTGCTTCAATCCAGTCATTTATGGGCTTCGAACCAAGGATGTTAAATATAAGGTGAAAATATTCTGCAATAAAATCTTTGGCCTGCATTACCTAAAACTGACAAAGACTAACCATATAAAGACCATTGCATCAGATTGATGTTTAAAAATGTCATTTACTAAAAATTTGAAAGCGGAAAAAATCTAATTTTTTGCATTGATTTTGATAACATACAGTTTGTTCCAAATACTATTGTAGGTTACTCTTTAGGGGAGTGAGTGGCATTTAACCATTGTGCAAACTCTCACTTCACATTTTAAATTATGCAAAGTGACTATTTGTCATTGTGAAACAAAATGCATCCTCTGCATTAAACCCACACACATCATGCAGCAGGGGGCAGCTGTGTCCTGGGAACAGTGATTAGGATGGTACCTTGCTCAAAGGTACTTCAGGGCAACCTACTGGTTTGGGATTTGAACCCATGACCTTCAGATCCTGGTGCCTAGTCCTTAACCACTAGGCTCTCCTTAATGCCCAGTGTTTACATGACCATTACCCTGGTCGTGGGATGATCCAAAACACTCAAAATCATCTTTTATCAGCCGTCTTAATCCAAGGCATTACATTTAGTTAAATGGGATTATGCTTGCAGTTTAGATTTTATAGGATTACCATAATTTTGCTTTCTGGGTCCTTAATTGTGTGGACATGGTGAACCTAATACAGAAACTTTTTCTTTTGTAAAATTTTTTTGTAATACACTTTTTCTGTGTAATATTTTAATGAAATAAAGATGTGGGGAAAAGGCTTTATTTTACTAACATGTTGCTGGAAATTAAATGTTTTATAGCTTGTTGAAAACATTTAAGCAAAAATCTGTTTAAATAAATTTTAAAAACCTGTATAAAGAAAGAGTGTGATTTATTTTAGCCTAATGGATTGAAAGCGGTTCATACATAAATTACAAATTATGTACTATTGCACATTATTGTTAACGTGACACTTTAGGGGTCACAAATGAATTTAGGGGTAATTAGTAATTACTGCAGCCCTTTATTTCTAATTACACCAGTACACTGAGTTAACATCATTGCAATCTTGAACTTTAATCTTAACTTCAAAGAAAAGGTTGGGTTAGAGTTCAAATAAAAGATTAACTTTAGGGAATGTGAAGTTTTGTTGGAAAAGTCCACATTTTGCTAAATTCTACAGTGAAAAAGTTGACTTCTGCTTGGATAAATTGGATATATTGGCCAAAAAAAAAAAAAAAAAAAAATTATTTTGAAAATAAAGATGGAAACAGATTTTACAAATAAGTGAAGAAAATGTGAGCTGGGGCCCACGGTCAGATAAAATGTCCTTCAGTAGTCCGTAGTACCAGAACACGTACTGAAACAGAGCCTCTGCTACTTGAAGGGCAGAGGGCAGAACAAAGTGGCATCCCTTCAAAAAAACGTGGTCCACGACCACCAACACAAGTATACCCCTTGGATTCTGGAAGATCCGTGAAATGAAGCAGGTGAAGAACAATGCCCACCTTGCTTGCCTGGGATTTAGTTGCTTTGCCTGTCAGATATATTCCAGATTGCGGTAAGTGGTGAGGAACATGAAGGAATGCCAGGTGCCCTCTAACCAATTCCGCCATTCCTCCAGTGCTGCCTTGATCGCTAAGAGCTCCCAGTCCCTGATGTAATATTTGATCTCTGCTGGGCTTAATCTGCGAGAAAAGAAGGCACAGGGGAACAGTTTCTTTGGGTTGCCATGCCATTGTGGCAGCACAGGCCCCAAGCCCACCTCTAATGCATCCACCTCAACCATGAATGGCAGTGTTGATGTGTAAATCTCTCTTAGGTCCCAGGAAGCCACTCGTGCCGGAGGCATCCAGTTCAAAGTAGATGGTTTACCTAGCAACAGAGAAGTCAAGGTTTCTTATGAACTGCTGGTAAAAGTTAGCAAAGCCTTAAAAAACTCTTTAACTGTTTCACTGTGCAAGGCCACAGCCACTGTATCACTGCCTCTACCTTCCTTTGTTCCATCTCCACCCCTTTAGGACTGATATGGTAACCAAGGAAGGAGATCTTAGAGTGATGGAAATCACACTTGTAATGGTCCTGTGCCAGTAGAGGGCGCCCTGCTCTGATTGTGCACACCTGGGCACTGGGTGCCAGGTGTGTATCATTGGGGGCTGGCGTTGTAAGCCCCAGTGAATCAGAGCAGGGCGCTGGTCATTCTGTGTGCGCACCGTGAGATTACTCGGGTTATGTTTTACATTTGTTATGTTGGTTAATATGTTTAGTTCTGTGCACTTTGCCCGTCATTAAAGTTCAGTACGAAGCTCTCGGCTCTGCGTTGGTGTCCAGCCCTCAACACCACATCGTGACAACACTTCTCTGCTTTAACATACAAACCATGTTGAGAGGAGTCAGGAGTGCCTGACCACACCTGAGAGACATGTGTTCTTTAAGATTTAGAGTAAATAAGTATATCACCAAGGTAAACAATGACATACCAACCTAGCATGTCTCTCAGAACATCGTTGATAAATGATTGGGCTCCGAAAGGGGAAAGATATAAGAGAGGTGGAGTTGTGCCAGAGTAACCAGGTTAAATTGTATGGTCATAATTACACAAAATCTGTTAGGTCCTAAGCAGTTGTTGCTCTACCTGACGGTGAGGACCTACAAACCTGTAGTGGCGCTTATTATTAATTACAGCCACTCCTGATCCCCTTTTCTTCTTCGGTGGTAAGCCCCGATAAACTTGGGATCTCTCCTTTTCCCCTCCCTCTTTTTACAATTCCCCTGAGGGAGAGGAGCTGGAGTGGGTGCCACACTTATTTGGAGGTTTCTGTTGTGTACTGTCAGAATTAAAAGGTGAAAGCCCAAGGAGACTCCCGAAAATCACACAACGCAGAAGTTCACCGGTTACACCAGGAACTCCAGTACTTTAATGTGAATCAAAATAAGACTAGCCAAAAAAGCAGAACATGTTCGTCAGGCTGGCACTCCTTAAATACCCGACAAATACTTACCACTGGGTCTCGGAGCAAGATAATCTGGGTGATTTTGATGGAAGTCCTGCTGGATTCACAAGTCCAGGATGTCCCTAGACCATTCCCAACTCTTCTCCTCAGGGCCATAACCCTCCCAATCCACTAGGTACTGTAGCTCCACCCTACGGCAACGGGTGTGCAGGAGCATGCTGACCCTGTGTGCTGGGCCGCTCTCCAGCGCTCCTTGGATGAACAGAGGAGAGACATAAAAGGTGGGGGTTGCATGCATGGGGGTGTGTAGTTGAAGATGGTAAGTAACTGGGTTAATTCTAGATTTTACAGTGAATGGGACAATTAATCGGGGACTTAGTTTTTGCCTCAGAAGCTACAGGTTGAGGTCCCGGGTGGACAGCCAGACCCGGTCTCCCAAGGTGAACTCTGAACCTCCCTCCCTTGCTTTTTGGCTTGCGTGCGGAAGTGGCACACTGTGTGTGGGCCATTTCCCAGACTTAATCCATGAAACCACGTGTCCACACTAAGAACATCCATGGGTGTGGGATCCCAGGGACAACTGGGATGCTGGTAGCCCAATACACATTCAAACAGAGTCATGCCTGTGGAGGAATGATGCAATGAGTCCATGGCCTGGTGGGCACCGGAAAAGATACCTGGATGCCCTGAGTTTGGAGAGATGTGCACCCATCTGGTCAATGGCTGCCGTAAGCACAAAGTTATCACAGGAGTGCATCCACGTGGAGCTGGCACCTTCCTATCTTCACAAAGGATGTTGTTCTCGATGTCCCACTGCACTGGTGCAGCCACCATTGTCAGAGCCAGGATCAGTTCAGGTTCTGGTTTTGTCCCCAATAACACTTACAAGCGCGAGAGGGCATCTGCCTTCCCATTTTTGGAGCCTGGACAATATGTCATGTGAAAATTGAGTGAAGAATAATTCCCACCTCGCCTACGGAGAATTTAATCGTTTTGCCTGCTGGATATACTCCAAGTTGCGGTGATCGGTGAAGACCATGAAAGGATGCTTTGCGCCCTCCAACCAATGCCGCCACTCCTACATCCAGCACCTCCTTAACCTCTAGTAGCTCCCGATTGCTGATGTCATAATTGCTCTCTGCTGGGCTCAACCTGCATGAAAAGAAAGCACAGGGAAACAGTTTCTTGGGTTCACTATGATGCTGTGACAGCACAGCCCCCAAACCTACCTCAGATGCATCCACCTTAACCACAAATGGCCCAATCGGAGCCGAGAGTTTGAGGATGGGCACTAATGTGAATCCTCTGAGACCTTGGAAAAGTTAAATTAATATTTCTCTGCCTTGACATCCCACAAAAGTGAGTACACCCCTCACATTTTTGTAAATATTTTATTATATCTTTTCATGGGACAACACTGAAGATGTGACACTTTGATACAATGTAAAGTAGTCAGTGTAAAGCATGTATAACAGGCAGTGCTTGTCTTGGAGGTGTTTTGGGGTCGTTATCATGTTGGAATACTGCCCTGTGTCCCAGTTTCCAAAAGGTGGTTGCTGCCTCACATGCTTGACACCATCTCACCCAAATAAGTTAATCTTGGTCTCATCAGACCACAGGACATGGTTTCAGTAATCCATGTCCTTAGTCTGCTTGTCTTCAGCAAACCTTTTGAGTTCTTTCTTGTGCATCATCTTTAGAAGAGGCTTCCTTCTGGGATGACAGCCATGCAGACCAATTTGATGCAGTGTGCGGCATATGGTCTGAGCACTGACAGGCTGACAACAGGCTGAAACGTCATTGCAGCAACTCAAAATGCTACTCAGTAGTTTGTGTGGCCCTCATGTGCTTGTATGCATGCCTCACAATGTCAGGGCTCCTTATGAGATGACGGATGCTGTCCTGGGGTATCTCCTCCCAGACCCTGACCAGGGACCATCACTGAGCTACTGGACAGTCTGAGGTGCAACCTGGTGGCATTGGATGCTCTACATGTCTGCCACATGAGCTCAGAGTGAACCTACTCTCATCTGTGAAAAGCACAGGGTGCCAGTGCTGGACCTGCCAATTCTGGTGTTCTCTGGCAAATGCCAGTCGTGCTCCACAGTGCTTGGCAGTGAGCACAGGACCCACTAGAGGACGTCAGGCCCTCAGTCCCTCAGGCCACCCTTATAAAGTCTGTGTCTAATGGTTTGGTCAGAGACATTCATGCCAGTGGACCCACTGGAGGCCACTCTGTAGGGCTCTGGCAGTACTCATCCTGTTCCTCCTTGCACGAAGGAGGAGATACTAGTCCTGCTGATGGGTTAAGGACCTCTGACAGCCCTGTTCAGCAATCCTAACATAACTGCCTGTTTCCTGGAATCTCCTCCATGCTGGGAGACACAGCAGACCTTCTGGCAATGGCACATATTGATGAGCCATCCTGGTGGAGTTGGACTCTGCAACCTCTGTAGGGTCCCATTATCGTCTCATGCTACCAGCAGTGACACTGACCCGAGTCAAATGCAAAACTATTGAAAAGCAGCCAATAAAAGATGAGGAGGGAAAAAACTGTCTGTGCCTCCACCTGCAGAACCCTTCCTGTTTTTTTGGTCGTCTCATTGTTGCCCCTTTAGTGCAGCTGTTGTTGATATCATTATCAACAAAACAGCTGACACAGATTAACAACCCCCTCTGATATATATATATATATATATATATATATATATATATATATATATATATATATATATATATATATATATATATATTGCATTTTATAAGGTTACGAAAAATCACAATTAAAAGTTTTTTTTAACAGGCGTATCCAAGCTTCCAGTGTTCCTGACTCATTAATCCCAATGGTTTATTTGTTGTTGTGTCTACTGAGAATTAATCTAAATACCCATGACCCTTTTACGAAGAACATTAATAAAAAGAAACAATTGCTGCTTGCTGACACAATAGCCTACTCCAGGAAAACAAAATGTAAGTGTTTTTGGACTTTCTGTGAATTTAAGGTCATCAAATCACATTGCATTGGAGTAATGTGGAGTTTACTACTATTATTTCATTTCATCATTCATCAAATGCACTTTTATACTACTGCTGGACCGACCACATTTGGCTAGAGTTATTGTATCTCTTTCCTAAGTTTAAGTTTGTAATACAAAGGACGAATTAATTCCCCATTTAGACTTTATGCAGTCTAAATTGGATTTTTTTTATTGGATATTTCTTTAAGTAAAGTGATTACACAGTGCAAAAATAAATCAATATGGCTAATGTGACTAAAGACACCATTGATGTTCTGAAGACAGTCTTTGTCTTGAAAAGCATGGATCTGTCTTGTGAAGGTGCCTATGCAACTATTATTTTTGCCCTGCTTGCTTATATATTCTCAGTTGTGTGTAACTTGCTACTGATTGGAATTATTGTGACAAACAAATCCTTACATGAACCAATGTATATACTGCTAATAAATCTGTCTTTCAATGACATTATTGGTATCAGCGCACTGGTTCCAAGGTCTGTTTTTGACCTCGTGTTTGATTATCGACTCATCACCTTCCCTGCCTGCTTCATTCAAGCCTGGTTCTTGCACACATATGGTGCAGTTGCTGTGCTTAACCTATCAGTCATGGCATTTGATCGATATGTTGCCATTTGTCACCCTTTAAGATATCAAACAATTATGTCAAAAACTACTCTCATAAGCCTCCTGGCTGCTTCCTGGATCTTTGTTTTTGTAACTGTGATGATCGTGTTTGGCCTCACCTTACAGCACCCTTTTTGTAGAAATGAGCTCCAGTCTTATTACTGTGACAATATGAGCATTTTAAAGTTGACCTGTGCTTTGGACATTACAGCGAACAACATCTACGGACTCTTCATAACTATATTTCTTCATGCCTTTGGTTTGTTATCCATTGTCTTCTCATATGTGTGGATTTTGATCATATGCTTTAAGACCAACAACTCTGAGTCCAAATCAAAGGCCTGGCATACCTGCGGCACCCACCTGACTGTGTTTATTATTTATGAGGTTTCAATTGGTGCTCTTCTTTTGGCTCATAGGTTTCCCAACACTCCCCAAACCCTTCAAAAAATTATGGCGTTGGTTTATGTGGTCATTCCTAACTGTCTAAATCCTGTAATTTATGGACTCAAGACACAATATGTTCAATCTCAGCTGAAAATGTTTAAGAACAGAATCTTTGCCCAGAACACCTTTAAACTGTCTCAGAGTGAAAATGTAAAGACCATTTCAGTCTAATGTCCAGACATTTTTGTTTCAGTTACACATTTACTACACAGTATAATTAAAGCAGATCATATATAATGAGCAAGAAATCGCAGTTTGAGCCTGCAGATCAACCACTACACACAACAAGAGCTATTAATTTAGATTTTATTTTTATCTGGGGTTGCTCTGCATCTGTTTGCATTAAAATTATGAGATAAACTGCACGGTGGTGCAAATAGTGGTGAAAGGTGGACATTCAGTGAATACCAAAAATGTTATAGATGTATGAAGTAATGACAGAAAAACACTACAATTGGTCTACTACTATTGATCAAAAGTCACCTTTTTATCACTCCGTCTGAAGCTGTGTAAATATGTCAATATATTGAATATTAATGTGCTGTTGTAGAAAAGAGATGAAATAAGAAATAAAAATTTCAACAAACGTATTGTTGCACATCATTAAAATGTATGTATTAGATACACTTGGTGTGAATTATATTTACTTATTTGAATTCTGACATACACATTAAGGGCTACTGAATAGCTCAGCTATGTTTAAAAATAATATTTTTTAACCTGATTTATTATTATTATTATTACTTAATTATTAATATGAAATATATTAATTAGGGTTAGGGTTAGATAAATATATATGAGTAAATACATTTTAAGTAAAAGCATTATCAGCAAAGAAACATTTGAGCTGTAAACCAATTTGTCCAGAAGAGGGAGACATTTTTCTTCTAAAGAACAAAAAAGTTTTCTTTGCGTTCCTCACCTTTTTACAGATATTTGCATGCCAGTAAAAAGAACCCAAGGTCTTTCACAAAATGCAGCAAACATTAAAGCTAAAAACTTAAATTATGAGCATTAAATATGTAATTTTTTATGTTAAAAAGTAGTGTTTTGGCAGAATAAGAGTAAAATATGGCCTTATTTCAGTTTCTTTATTAAAATCCCATATAAGACTTGTAGATCCTGGGGTTAAAAGAAAACTAAACCAATGATTGACTAATGCAATTAATAATAGCAGATCTGGGAACAGGTTGCTGAGTTGAAAGTACCAGTGAAAGGATAAATGTAGTGATATCTAAGCAAACAATTTAAACCAAAGCTGAGTCTACACTCACTGCAATGAATCATTATACCAGGTTTATTGAATATTTTCAAGTGACACATGGCATGAAAAAACAACAGCTAGTTTGAATCAAAATAAGATAATAAATGATAGAAACCAGACTGAACTCAGACTGAGTACTTAAAACCCTTAAACAGAGCAAGCAAAAACTTAAATGAAACATGAATGACTGACAAAAAATAAATTTTTCTACCTCTTAATATAAAGTGCAAGTTTTTCCTTCCAAAAAGCTGACACTGTGAAATTATTAAACCGATTATCAAAAATTTAGCAGTTGAATATGTTTTGGGTGAAGTTTAGAGTTCAAAAGGGAAAGTTTATCTGAGCCTTTATGTTTTTCTAAGGTTAACATTTTTTTTAACCTTTTTTATCCGTTTGATATTTGCATAGATTTATATATCAAAAATACAATAAAGTCTGATCGAGTCTGAATGAATAAATGATACATTTGCATTGCCCTGGGTTCAGTAGGTGTAAGGTAATTGCTACTGTCTGTGAACTTTTAGTAATGCAACCATTGTGCATGAAACAAAGCCCAATATTATAAACATAAAAAGCCCCCATCACTACTTTTATGTTAGAAAGCTCTTCATTGACTTCAGCTCAGCATTCAATACTGTGATTCCCTCAAAGGTGATCTCCAGCAATTGGACCTTAACATAATCTTTCTGACTAACAGACGACACTAAGATAAACAGCACCTATTCATACCCCAAACAATGGTGTGACACAAGGCTTTGTGCTGAGCCCTCTGTGACTGAACCCATGACTGTGTCCCTTTGCATGACTTTTACTCCATAATCAAGTTTGCAGATGATCTCATGATGTTGGGCCTGATCAGAGGAGATGAAGAGATTTTCAGTACCTCGCTGCGTGCTGTGCCAAATACAAAGAAGGAGATCTTCGTTGACTTCAGCTAAACTAGGAGACACTCACACACTCCTATCTTTATCAGTGGTGCTATAGTGAAGCTTATTTTCAGCTTCAAGTTTCTTGCTGTTCACATCTCTGGCAATCTTACTTGGTCTCTGAACTCCACTATCCTCCTACTCCTCCAGCAGCATCTTAACTTCCACTGAGCCTTTAGCAAAATCACTTGTGTCCCAGGATACTGTTGGACGTTTAGTGCCAATAGAGTCATAATAGATAAATGCATGTTTTATTAACTTAATTACATCAAAGTAAAACTGCATAACAAATTATCCATCCATCCATCCATTTTCTGCCGCTTGTCCCAAATGGGGTCGCGGGGGAGTGCTGGAGTCCAACCCAGCGCACACAGGGCGAAGGACCCTAGACAGGTCGCCAGCATAACAAATTATATCTTTAAAAAACATTTAAAAACATCAAAGAGAGTATCATTTGACCAGAAACAAAGGAAAAATGTCTCTTCTCACAGCCAAAGATAAATTGTGCTTGCCTTTCTCCTTATTAATTTGGTCAAATCTGGATTTTGGAGATTAACCCAAAACTCAACTTTTCTAATTGTCCCTTAAAATAGTAATCAGACCTATAAGTAATTATACCCTTTGTCAATCTGTAACAACAGTAAACTGTTGATATGACAGGCTAACGTGCAACAGCATTTTTACATATAAAGGTTGACCTGAGATTTAAACATGAAACATAAATTTTAGTCCAATAACATTTAAGTTCTTACCCTCAAATCTGCTTCAAATCCCTTGAAAGCATGTAGGTAACATTTTTTGTCTTCCGATATCCTTCTTGAACAACTAAAATGTTGCTGAATGCAGTGCATTGCATGGCATACCACTCTTCTTCAGCTGTTAGTAATCGATAACTGATTGTGTGCATTTACAGAAAAACAAAGAAAGTAAATAGGTACAATTAAAAGAAAACAAAATGTATTACTCCCAATATTAAAAATCACAATATGGAACATTTATCGACACCTTAAATAAGTGAAGTGGATTTGAATTTCTTTCTTACAGCTCCTTTAATTAGATGTAATTATGAGGAAAAAGTACTACAAAGTTGAGAATGAAATCAGGTTGACAAAGTTACAAATTTATAATGATGCAAAAGGCAAATTATATTTTAAGTAAAACAGCATCACTAATTTACATTTCATTACATTATAAGGGTTTTATCATTTGCTGGATACAATTTAAAACTTTGATCCTTATTTCCCTTGTTTTTAAGCCATATATGATAGGATTCAACAGTGGAGGCAAAATCATAGCAGCCACTCCACTGAGTTTCCTTAAATCAGGGGAAATATTTGTGAGCCTATAAGAAATAATGGTGAAAAGGCCTAAACACTCAAAAATGAGAAAGATTATTAAGTGAGTGGCACATGTTTGGAGAGCCTTGCTGCGTGTTTCTGACTTTTTGTTTCTGAAGCAGGCTATAAGGATCTGGAGGTATGTAAATATGATTAGCCCCACTGTTATGACCTGACAGACAACTACAGTCATCAGTCCATAAATGTTATTGATCGTTGTGTTTGCACAGACAAGCTGGAGCAGAGAGGGGTTGTCACAATATGTGTTGGTCATGAGGGACCTGCAACGAGGTAAACGTAGTAGAAGGATAAAGAGCACGGCTATCATAATTATGTTTGAGAGCCAGATAAAAGAGATGATTTTCATTATGTGCATATTACTCATAATTGCGTTATATCTCATAGGTCGACATATAGCCACATATCTGTCATATGCCATAGCGGTCAAAACAAACACTGCAGCTGTTATATAAACATGTATAAGGAAAGCTTGGGTAACACAAGTGGAAAACTGGATGGTTTTTGAATCCCATAAGAGCTCCTTGATAATATGTGGTAATAGCGCTGTGGATCCGATGAGGTCATTGATAGGTAGGTTTAACAGGAGAAGGTACATGGGCTCATGGAGACTCTTGTTCAGAGCAATGGTGATCAGAAGTGTGAAGTTGCATATGATAATAATAATGTATCCCAGAATGGCAAATAAAAGTGCAGCAAGCATTTTTTCAGGAGCCAGACTGAAGCCTTGCAGTTCCAAAGTGGATGATTCGTTAAAGTTGCTCATGATGACATCAAACAAATCACATGGACATGATTTAGTTTCTCTCCCTCTCCCTCTCTCCCTCTCTCTCTCTCTCATATAATATAATATAATATATAAAAATATCATTTATTCATATTACCCCGAAATACTCACCTTCTAAGCATACATTTCTAAAACTATTTCTATAGCGGTTGCCATTTAAGTAGCATGCCAGAAGTTAAGATTTGCAGTTCTTTCTGAAGTCTTCTGATGTCCTGCATAACTCCTGTCATGAAAGAACAGGACTGACTTCATCACTGCTAAGTGTCTGTGCTTTATAAGGTTTAGAATGGTTGCTGTGCAGCAAAAGGTTTACAGGTATATTTTCTCTTGAGAGGACAAGAAAAAAACAGTCTCAGTTTACTAAAGTGTAAACGTCACCATAATGGCACGTATTTCCATCCAGTGCATATATAGATCATATTTTTAATATGTTCAGTACAATGTTTTTTTTTTTTTTTCTTTAGATAATGTGAGATAAGTCAGAAGACAACATACAAACACAGTATTTTTCGGACACAGTCATCATATAACACTATTTTAGAATATTTTTCTGTTGGCTTTAAAACTGAGGTTCTTTATTGTGGGGCTCCAGCTCTAACAGGTATGATAACATTTTAAGGACTGGCCTTCAGACCTGAGTAAACTAGTGTTGGACTCCACTGCCATGCCCATGTTTTTACAATTCAAACTCTTAAATGCATTTAAGTCATCATCCATAATGTTGCTTTTTTAATCTCTTATATTCTCTTTATATATATCTCTATATATATCTCTTATATAAGGTGAAGAAGAGAGTGCAGCCAGGCTGGAATGGGTGGAGATGAATGACTGGAGGCATTTGTGACAGATGTGTACCAGCGAGAGTTAAAGGGAAGGTTTACAGGACAGTAGTGAGACCAGCTATGTTGTATGGGTTGGAGACAATGGCACTGATGAAAAGGCAGGAGGTGAAGCTGGAGGTGTCAGAGTTAAAGATGTTGAGATTTTCAGTGGGTGTGACGAGGATGGACACAATTAGAAATTAGTATATTAGAGGGACACCTCAGGTTAGACATTTCGGGGACAAAGTTAGAGAAGCAAGGTTGCGCTTGCTTCTACACAAAAATACACAAAAATAGCATCTTTGAGAAATTTCAGTCTGGTTTTCGACCATACCATAGCACTGAAACAGTGCTAGTAAAAATAGTAGACGATCTGTTAATGGCATCTGACAAAGGGTTGGTAACCTTACTAGTCTTCCTTGACCTTAGTGCAGCATTTGACACCATAGGCCAAAATATCCTACTGCACAGACTAGAAAACCTGGTTGGTAAAACAGGAACAGCCCTCTCCTGGTTTAAATTGTACTTGACCAACCACTATCAGTTTGTTAACGTAAGTGAAGAAACATCAGTTCATACAAAAGTTAGTTATGGAGTTCCGCAAGGTTCTGTCCTAGGCCACCTTCTCTTCATATTATATATGCTCCCTCTGGGTTCAGTTATCCAGAGACATAGAATCAGGTTTCACTGTTATGCTGATGACACACAATTATATATCTCAGCTAAACCTGAAGATAAACTCAAATTTAAAAAGATTGAGGATTGTATAGGAGACATAAAAGAGTGGATGTCACTCAGTTTTCTTATGTTACATTCTCAACAGATGAAAAAAAAAAAAGTTCTTTTACTAGGTCACAAAATTGCTAGCGACAAAGTTTCAGGTTTAATGCTAGATTTTCCTAATCTTAAAATTAATTTTAAGCACTCTGTCAAAACCCTGGGCATCACAATTAACTTGGATCTGTCTCCAGATACACACATTGGAATCATCACTAAAATAGCTTTCCTTCACCTTAAAAAACACCTTAGCTAAACTTAGAAGCGCATTCACACTACATGATGCAGAAATCCTGATACATGCATTTCAGGATGTCAGGATGTTCCAGCAAATGGCTTCATAAACTCCAGTTAGTCCAGAACACAGCAGCTAGGGTCCTCACTAAATCCAGAATATATGATCATATTAGCCCAATATTATCCAGACTTCACTGGCTTCCTGTGAAATTCCGCATTGACTATAGCATTTTAATGCTAACTTACAGAGCCCTAAATGACCTCGCTTCAGAGTATCTCACCGAGCTTATTTCTAGTTATGAACCTTCATGCTCACTTAGATCTTAAGGTGCTGGTTTTCTAACAGAATTTTGAAAACAACAACAGGGGGAAGAGCCTTTTCATTCAAATCCCCCCGTCTCTGGAACAGTCTTCCAACTGCTGTCTGGGACTCAGACACACTCTCAGTATTTCAGTCCAGGCTAAAGACTTACTTGTTTAGTCAGGCTTTTAGTAATTAATCTTCCTATTAGTTAAAAGGTTAAGATCCGGGGGTTCACAGATACAGAGAATTACTGTAAACTGGCATGTTGGTGCTGCCGACCCACCACTCTCACACTCATAAACTCACGCTCAAAAACCTCAGGGACAAACGTAGGCTCAGACAGGCCGGTGGATTTCATTACCCATTGTTTGCCCGGAGATCTAAAACAAAATCCAAACTAAAGCTCGGGGACAAACGTGGCCCAGACAGATCAGTAAATTCAGGTTTGTTGAGGGTGGTGTTGGGGGTCACCAGTGTTACAGGGTTTTCTCCCTGTACCCCGGGGGGTAATTGTGTTTGTAAAACCCCTGGCTCTGTCCTTCTTAGTCAGATCTGTCCTTTTTAGTCAGAATTAGTCTTTTTTAGTCAGGTTGTAATAGGAGTCTCATTACTGCATTCTTTAAACTTACGGTCTGTACAGCGAGTTCAAAACAGATCTAATTCCTTTCTCTTTGTTTGAGATGGGCGGCTGTCCTCCACCTGTGTGGTGGATGGTGGGTGTTTCCTGAGGGCAAGTCCATTGATCTTCATGAGGGTCTCCTGAGTTCCATACCAGCTGCTACACCGAGTCAGCAAAACTACCTTCAGATCAGGTACATCAGACTGGCTCTTCTGCAGGAGCTGCTGCTACAAAGATTTAAAGTTTCCCCCACTCAAACAGAGCTTCCACCATTAGATCAATCAGACCTCCAATTACATTCACCAGTGGACTCTTCAAGTCAAGTCATGTAGGATTTCATTGTCATTTCAACCATATACACGGTGCATAGCGAAACGAAATAACGTTCCTCCAGGACCCTGGTGCTACACATAAGACATGACATGAGACACGACATAAGACAAACAGACAGTGCAACAACAACAGACAGAACACTAGACAGAACATGCAGTGCATTCATCCGATGCTGCTTTGTTCTTGCAGTGATGCAGAACAGAGCAGCCCATATTACTGGCAATATGATGGAGCAGCAGTGTATTTGTTAAAGTGCAGAGTGCAAAAATAAATATCAGTAATAAGTAGCAAGTATTAAGTATTACAGTAAGTAATAAGTGTAGTAAGTGTAGCAGTGGTAAAGTGATTCAGTTCATCAGAGTCTGATGGCCAGGGTGAAGAAACTGTTTCTCATTCTGGAAGTGGAGGCCCGTATGCTGCGGAACCTTTTCCCGGATGGCAGGAGGGAGAAGACAGTGTGGGACGGGTGTGAAGGATCATCCACAATGCTGGCTGCTTTGCGGATGCAGCGAGTGGTGAAGATGTCCTGAACAGAAGGCAAAGAGACCCCGATGATCTTCTCAGCAGTTCTCACTACCCGTTGCAGTGACTTGCGGTCTAAGACATTGCAGTTCCCGTACCAGGCAGTGATGCAGCTGCTCAGGATGCTCTCGATGGTTCCTCTGTAGAAGATGGTGAGGATGGGTGGTGGAAGATGGGCTTTCTTTAGTCTGCGCAGGAAGTAGAGACGCTGCTGGGCTTTCTTTGTGATGGAGTTGGTGTTGAGGGACCACGTGAGGTTGTCTGTTAAGTGAACACCAAGAAACTTGGTGCTCTGGACCATCTCCACAGATGAGGTGTTGATATTCAGTGGAGCGTGGTCACGACATGGTCTCCTGAAGTCAACAACCATCTCTTTAGTCTTGTCGACGTTCAGAGGGAGATGGAGACACCGTAGGTTTCAGCCTCCCTAAACATGTCCCAGTCGGTGCGTTCGAAGCAGTCCTGAGGAGCAGAGATGGTTCCTGTGGGCCAGATCTTTACCTGCTTCAGGGTGGGTCTCACACGCCTGACGATGGGTCTGTACACTGGGATCAGCAGAACAGAGATGTGGTCTGAGTGTCCGAGGTGGGGGCAGGGCTCCACTCTGTTTGCGCCGGCCATGTTTGTGTAGACACAGTCCAGCATGTTTCCCCCCCTCGTTGCAAAGTCCACATGTTGGTGAAATTTAGGGAGAACTGACTTGAGATTTGCATGATTGAAATCTCCACCGACAATATACAGTCCGTCCGGATGGTAGTTTTGGAGCTCGCTGATCGCTCCATAAAGTTCAGCCAGCGCGCTGTTAGCATTAGAGCTGTTAGCGCTAGCACTGGGTGGGATGTAGACCGCCGTAATAAACACTGTGGAGAACTCCCTGGGCAAATAAAACGTTCTGCACCTGACTGTCAGCACCTCCAGCAGTGTTGAACAGTGTTTAGAGACCAGCACAGCGTTCGTACACCATTGTGTGTTTACGTAAACACACAGCCCCCCTCCGTGAGTCTTGCCGGACAGAGCTGTGTTTCTATCTGAGCAAAATGCATAGAGTGCGGTGAGCTGGATGGCGGTGTCCAG
The DNA here is from genome assembly GCA_017165825.1 of Hepsetus odoe. Taxonomy (NCBI): domain Eukaryota; kingdom Metazoa; phylum Chordata; class Actinopteri; order Characiformes; family Hepsetidae; genus Hepsetus; species Hepsetus odoe. The sequence continues at coordinate 1,098,290 of CM029382.1, forward strand.
AACGCTGTCGCTGAGCCATGTCTCCGTAAAAACAAAAACACAGCAGTCTCTGTACTCACGTTGGGTGTTCAGCTGGAGTCGAATACAGTCCAATTTATTTTCCAGGGAGCGGACATTGGCGAGGAGGACGGACGGGATAGCCGGTTGGCTAGCATTAGCCTTTAGCTGAGCCCGGACGCCAGCATGCTTACCGCGTTTCTGTTTCCTCTTGCACCGCTTCTGATGTCCTCTCAGTCGGCCAGGTACAACAGGCGATCTCGGGGACTGAAGGCCTGGACTTCTCAGCACGCCGAGCTCCCATAGCGTTGTTCGGAGAGTCGCTGGAAGACTGTATCCTGGCTGATTCCTGAGCTCCAGCAGTGTTTGGCAGTTGTATTTAAGAGCATTCACAGTTGTGATGCTCATGTACAAGTCTCTTGATGAAAAGTAGTTGGATGAAAGACTTTTTTACAGACTTTAGCACCAAAGTTTGGACCCCGGAACAGCCTCTGTGTGTTACCGCGCCGCCATCTTGGATCACACATTACTTTTACTGTAACTCATATTTACTGGGAAGTACCATTACACAGGGTTTTTTACACTAACTTTCTTTTATTTTATTTCCGGTGTTGACCAGAGGAGGATGGGTTCCCCTTTTTGGTTTTGGTTTCGGTTTCCCCCAAGGTTTCTTCCTCATGTTTGGGGAGTGTTTCATTGCCTCTGTCACCCTTGGCTTACCCAGCTGGGGCTGGCACCCAGATTCTGTAAAGATGCTTTGTGACAACAACAGTTGGAAAAAGGCACTATATATAACTAAATTTGACTTGACTTGACTAGTTTATGTTACTAAAGTTAAGTTCTAGACTCCTGGCTGCGTGATTATGTCCGCCATCCTCTTACAGAAATTCCTGACAGAAATTCCTGCAGAAGCATAGTGTGCCAAGAGTTGGTTTTTTGTGTGTATAAAGGAACAGTGTTGGACTAGCGGAGGAGAGATGTGGACCCTTGGGAGAGCTGAGGAATTCTTGATTGGCTTGAGCCACTGCACTCGTTGTACGATGGGAGGTTGGCTGAACTGGCCAAGTTTGTTGCCAGCATCCTGGAGGAAAAGGGGCAGTGGGGTCAGTGGGGTCTCAAGAGAAACCTAACAGTTCACAGCTCTCGAGTCCCCAACACCTCAGGCTAACCATGACAGCTCCTTGTTGGTCTTGGAGCTCCGCGAACAGATGGTGATGCTGGATCAGGCCACTCAGAAATAGCCGGCTTGAAAACATGGGCTTATGTTGGCACGAGGAACTGCTGGCGCCGGCTCCACCCGGCTCCTCTCCAATGCAGCCACAGGCTCCTCCCACCAAGTACGTAAGGCTGTCCTGATTTTCTGCACCAGTCCAAGGAGGTGGAGCTTTGCCGCTGGCTTCCAGGGAGACGGGGCTTCTTGCCACTGGTTCTCGTCCAGAGATGGCAAGGCTTCTTCATCTCTGTTTTACGAGCTTGCCCAGTGGGGGTGGGGCACATTCGTCACTGGTTCCTGCCCGAAGGGTGCAGGGCATGTTGGACTTCATGGATTGAAGCATTGGGGTACGGAGGCCCCTTGTGGTTTTGTGCTGGCCTGAACAGGCAGTCATATGTCCCATTGGGGTGGGATTGTTGCTGTTAATATGTTGGTGTGTGGGTTTGTTTCACACCCCCCTTTCAAAGGCCCAGGTGAAATAGGGTTAAGCACCCCAGGAATGGTGGTTTTGGGGAGGGCTTCTATCACCATTGGCAGTGGTGTTCTGCTATGACTGGGTGCACCTGGCTCCTCATTAGCTGTCCAGGTCATGACTATTTGCCTCAAAGGGTTTAAAGAGCCCAATAAGTCAAACAGAATATATTGGTCAATCTCTCTCTCACTCGGATAGTAGGTTTAAGTTTAAGTTATGTTCAATAAAGTTAAATTCCAGACTCCTGGCAGACTCTTACCCCCAGTTAGTGTAATTCACAGCTGTAATGTAGAACTCTGTCACACATGGGGTGTTTGGGCACGCTAGAGTTCTGAACTCTTGGCTCTGAACTGGCGTCCATCCGATTTTCCATACCGTTACAGAAATGAGCCGCCAGTACCTGGGCGATCACGAGCCACGAGGCGAGCAGGAGAGGCGCGTGTTGTGGGCGGCCTTCGGCCTTTCTTCGGAGCAGAGGCGCTGCAGCTGATGAAGACCTGGGAGACGGGGCGACTTCTCTGGACCTCCGAGCATCTGGGCGGTGAGGAGTGGAGTGCGGCCGGGCGCGGCCCGGCCATGGCAAAGGGAGCCTGGCGCCCGTCTGAAGAATACGATAGCTGCTCCCCGCGATATCATCCAGATCGAGCCGCGCCAAGATCGGTTCGCTTGTTCCCGGATGCTGATCTCCGAGGCTACAGGCGCAGCGCTATCTCAACACGCTGGACCCGGCGTGTTGTTTCACGCCGCGCGACATGGAAAGCGGGGGCTTCGTTGGCGGCTGGTGTGTAGCGAGCTGCCGCCACGCCCTGGCGCCTCAACGCGGAAACACCGAGAAGCCAACGCGCGCACGGCGGCTGCTTGAAATTCGCGCGAAAGGCGCGAAGAAGCGCCCATGCGCCGGTAACGCGATCCGCCAGTGGAAAAGCGCGTGTGATACGCGGGAACCACGTGTGATTCCACAACCGGGGTTGGTAACTAGCAGCGTCTTGCATTAACATGTTTTTGAGCGTCCCCGCGCCTTGTTCTGCAGTGGCGCAGTACGCGACTGCCACGCCGTCCCCCGCGCACCGCGACTGCGGGGCCACAGGAGGAATGCAAAGAGAGCGCCCGCGGCCGAGAGAAGCGGGGCGGTGGCAAAGAAGGCAGTTCCTAAGCAGAGCAGGAGGATGGTGGAGACCACTTCCTGCCTCGTGCAACCGAGGAGGTCGACCAAGAAGTCGACCCCCAAACCCAGCTCCACGAAGCCATCTGCTACACAGAAAGCAGAAGGAGCAGCTCAGGTTGGTGGCAAGTTTAAAAAGGAAAGTTCGGGTGCAAAGAAATTGAACATGAGGCTGCTGTAACCATTCAGAGGCACAGAGTGAGGAAACACATAAACAGAAAGAAGTACTACCTGAGGCTAAGCTGGGCAGCAAGACTGTTCAACGATATTATAGAGCTAGTAAGTAGAGGCAGAAATGAAGTCTTTGAAGGAAAAAGGGCTGTTGTTGTTCTACAGCTGCATTCCGAGGATAGAAAACCAGACAGACTCTGAAACTGACACCAGGCTGCCAGTTATACAAAAGGAGCTTACAGGGCACACTGTGCTCGGGCATGATACTCGCCATCAAACAGACTGTTATTTGCAATCCAGCGAGGTATCGTTTCCTGCGTGAAGCCGAAAACAGAGAGTTTTTGACATTGCGCTCCGCTGCAGTGTTCCTGCAACCTGCTTCAGAGGAGTCAAGGAGAGGGTCAGGGCTGTGATCCTGCACCATCCAGGCAGCTTCCTGATTCAGGCTGCGTTCCGAACACAGGGGAGTAACGAAGTACCAGGCCATGGGAGGTCAGCCATCTGTTTCGGCTATTTTAGGTCATCGAGAGGTAAGCGAACATGAAAGATTTCAGGTGTTGAGAAAGTCAGCGATCGCGCATCCAGGCAGCTTTTAGAGGAGGTTATTTAGTGCGAAAAATGTTAATGCTATGAACAAAGCTGCTGTCATCGGTCAGGCTGTTGGGAGAGTGCATGGCGGATCATCTTCAGGGAGGCGCGGCTGGGCAACAGGTGAGTCGTCAGAGAGGTTCGGAAGGTGGAGACCAGGACTTCAACAAGGACAGAGGTGTCAAGGTGTAAACATGCTGCGATGTGCTTGCAGAAGTCAGTCAGGTGGGCGGTGAGGATCGGCGAGGAGGCGGGACAATCCAGTCCCACCTCGGAGTGAGCAGATCAGCTGCGGTAATGTGCGCTTTGCTGAGCAGGAGGGAGTTGCTGACGGGACTCTACCATCGCTGGCCGAGGAGCCTCCATGCCACAGGTGAGCCACGGTCTCGAGAAGGACCGGAGGAAGGAAGAAAAGAGAGACTTTGGCTCAGAAGTAAAGGTGGCGTCACGGAAGGAACAGTCAGTTCAGAGAGGGGGCCGAGGTCGCCGGCAGTCTGCGCTGTGGTTTCACAAAGAGGGACTGGGAGAATACAGGAACAAGAAACCAGATCGTAGTACGATGCTCACGGAGGATGAGACTCCAACCACTCAGGAGAAACTGAAGCTAAATAGCCACAATGGAGAGGGCAATTGCATCGAGTGCAGGACAGAGCTGAGACAGGTGCAGGACCACAACATTGCTCTGCAGGCTGACCTGAGAGAGGCCCGTTATGAGGCCAACAAGCTCACCGAGCTAGAAAACCAGGTCAGAGGTATGGAAGGTAAATTGGCCCTCATCGAATCTATACTCCTGGGCACCGGTATATTGGAACCCAGAGGGCAAAAAGCGAAACAGAGCATCAGGAGGAACGGTCAGCGGGAAGCAGGTAGCAGGCGTAGAGAGGGCAGCTGCCTTCAGGCCCCCTAGCGTCAGCTCGCCCCCGCAATTCAGCAAACCCAGAACAAGGTGACGTTTGGAGGAAGCCAAGGAGAACTCCTCAGCGTGAAACCAGAAGCTGGGACACTGCGTCACTGGGCCCCAAGCGACCAGAAAGTATGGCCCAGACAAGGAAAAGACCAAAGACACCAGCAGATCAGTTCAGCGAGACGGACAGAACGGCACCAAGTTAGGGGCCAGCGAACCAGCTGACAGGGGTTATGCAAGTTTAGACTAATTGAAAAGTAACTTCCTCTATGAAGCCCCTGCGTCTCTGTGGCTCCCTTTCCAGGTCCTGTCGAGTCAGGTGTTCCGTGGAAGTCAGAGCAAAACCTCCAGGGACTTTAGAGCCGAGTTCAGGCACGGGCAAAGGGTGGAGGCGGAACTGCTGGGATTCCCCTCCCCTGCACACACCAGCTGCCTGACATGACTGGTGGAGGTCCTTTGGAGTGTTTTGTTTTTGTTACTGGACCTGACCAGGTGTCCCCACAAGGGAGCTTCTGTTTGTTCTGTAGTCTTGTTGTTTTGGCTCCCCTGGGTTTGGCTATGTTCTAGCGCAGGGGCCGCCCAATTTGGGAGAGTCTGTCACACATGGGGTGTTTTGGGCACGCTAGAGGGCGCCCTCTGTCACCTGTGTTGTGTGTTGGGCACGCTAGAGGGCGCTCTCTATCACGTATAAGGTGTTTGTGTCACAGGAGGTGTTAAGGGTACGCTAGAGGGCGCTCTGTTCTGACTAAGCACACCTGAGCCCCTGCGGGCAGGTGTGCATCATTGGGGCTGACTATTTAAGCCCCGATGAGTCAGAACAGAGCGTGGCTCATTAGGTAGGTCAAACCTACGCGTAACGGGTGTTTTTGGTATGTGTCAACTTTGTGTCTATGACTATGTATAGGTCACCTAGTATAGATCACGGTGTATCTAGGGTTAGACTGCAGTTCCCCAGTTCTAGGGTTTCTGGTGTAGAACTGCAATCCCCCGTTCCCTGTTTCTTGTCTGTTTTGTCACTGTGCATAATAAACTTCTGTTCTGAACTCTTGGCTCTGAACTGGCGTCCATCCGGTACCCCGCCACCGTTACAAACTCACTCAATGGAATCATGTAATTAATTAATGCATGCTTTATTTTCAGTAAGAAATTTTACATTTGTATTACACATCATCAATATATCTACATGGATGCAACACCTAAGAACAAATAAGGTATTTTTAAATCTAAAATATCATCCACCTTTAAAACATCAATATATTTATTATTTGTCCAGAAAAAAGGACAGCCAAACATAAATGGAGCTTCTTGTTTATCTTCTTGTCAATTTTTCCCAGTCATTTAAACATCCGTTTTTTAATACAGACTTAAACTGGGTTTTGGAAATGGACCTGAGATGCATTTTCCAAAATCAAAGCTATTCGAATGCCTGCTTAAATCTGTACTCCTTCTGTACCACCCATTGAGTCATTCTAATATAGAAATTAGATCCAGTTTTAGTCAAACGCACAAAGGATATGGCTTTTTGACTTTAACCTGCTTCAGTCAAAAATTAAAAAATAAATAAATAAAATAAAATAAAATCTTTTGCTCACTACTAAATTGAATTTGCGACAGAGAACAAAGTTTAGTTTATAAAGATGCAAAAAAAAAAAAATGTTTTAACACAGCATCATTCATTGATTTTACATCTCATTATGAGGGTTTTATCATTTGCTGGATAAAATTTAAAACTTTGATCCTTATTTCCCTTGTTTTAAAGCCATAGATGATAGGATTCAACAGTGGAGGCAAAATCATAGCAGCCACTCCACTGAATTTCCTTAAATCAGGGGAAATATTTGTGAGCCTGTAAGAAATAACGGTGAAAAGGCCTAAACACTCAAAAATGAGAAAGACTATTAAGTGAGTGGCACATGTTTGGAGAGCCTTGCTGCGTGTTTCTGACTTTTTGTTTCTGAAGCAGGCTATAAGGATCTGGAGGTATGTAAATATGATTAGCCCCACTGTTATGACCTGACAGACAACTACAGTCATTAGTCCAAAAATGTTATTGATTGTTGTGTTTGCACAGACAAGCTGGAGCAGAGAGGGGTTGTCACAATATGTGTTGGTCATGAGGGACCTGCAACGAGGTAAACGTAGTAGAAGGATAAAGAGCACGGCTATCATAATTATGTTTGAGAGCCAGATAAAAGAGATGATTTTCATTATGTGCATGTTACTCATAATTGCGTTATATCTCATAGGTCGACATATAGCCACATATCTGTCATATGCCATAGCGGTCAAAACAAACACTGCAGCTGTTGCATAAACGTGTATAAAGAAAGCTTGGGTAACACAAGTGGAAAACTGGATGGTTTTTGAGTCCAATAAGAGCTCCTTGATAACATGTGGTAATAGCGCTGTGGATCCAATGAGGTCATTGATAGGTAGGTTTAACAGGAGAAGGTACATGGGCTCATGGAGACTCTTGTTCAGAGCAATGGTGATCAGAAGTGTGAAGTTGCAAATGATAATAATAATGTATCCCAGAATGGCAAATAAAAGTGCAGCAAGCATTTTTTCAGGGGCCAGACTGAAGCCTTGCAGTTCCAAAGTGGATGATTCGTTAAAGTCGCTCATGATGACATCAGGCTTTTCATGAGACAAATCAAATGGACATGATTTAGTTTCTCTCTCTCTCTCTCGCGCTCTCTCTCGCTCTTATAATAAATAAATAAATAAATAAATATATCATGTATTCATATTACCCCGAAATACTCACCTTCCAAACCTGCATTCCTAAACTATTTCTTTAAAGGTTGCCATTTAAGTAACGTGCCATAAGTTAAGATTTGCAGTTCTTTCTGAAGTGCATCCTGCATGTCTCCTGTCATGAAAGAACAGGACTGACTTCATCACTGCTAAGTGTCTGTGCTTTATAGGGTTTAGAATGGTTGCTATGCAGCAAAAGGTTTACAGGTATATTTTCTCTTGAGAGGACAAGAAAAAAACAATCTCAGTTTACTAAAGTGTAAACGTCACCATAATGGCACGTATTTCCATCCAGTGCATATATAGATTATATTTACTAAGATTTTCAGTACAAAGTTTTTGATTTTTTTTTAAATAATGTGGGATAAGTCAGCAGACCACATACAAACACAGTATGTATTTTTCAGACGCAGTCATCATATAAAACTATACTTCAGCATATTTTATCCTCCCATCATTCGTTTTAGAATATTTTCCCATAGGCTTTAAAACTCTGAGGTTCTTTACTGTGGGGCTCCAGCTCTAAATGGTATGATAACATTTTAAGGACTGGCCTTCAGACCTGAGTAAGCTAGTGTTGGACTCTGCCATGCCCATGTTTTTACAATTAAAATTCTTAAATGCATTTAAGTCATCATCCATAATGTTGCTTTATTAAGCTCGTATATTTACTCAAAGCAACCTAAATCAGGACGGATATATTAATAGCGAGTGTGGAAGAGAGGTGAAGAAGAAAATGCAGCCAGGTTGGAATGGGTGAAGAAGAGTGACTAGAGTCATTTGTGACAGATGTGTACCAGCGAGAGTTAAAGGGAAGGTTTACAGGACAGTAGTGAGACCAGCTATGTTAAATGGGTTGGAGACGTTGGTTTGAGTTAAAGATGCTGAGATGTTCGTTGGGTGTGACGAGGATGTATATGATTATAAATGAGTATTTTAGAGGAACAGCTCAGGTTAGATGTTTCAGGGACAAAGTTAGAGAAGCAAGGTTGTGCTGGTTTGGACATGTCCAGAGGAGAGACGACGATTATATTGGGAGGAAGATGTTGAAGATGGAGCTGCCAGGAAAGAGGAGAAGAGGAAGACCAAATAGGAGGTTTATGGACGCAGTCAGAGAGGATGTGCAGGTAGTTGGTTTGAAGGAGGAAGATGCAGAGGACCCGAAGAAATGTAAACAGATGATCCACTGTGGCGACCCCTAAATGGGAGCAGCTGAAAGAAAAGAAGAGGATCCTTTATCAGGAAGGATCTGACTTGAAAAGTAATATTTATAACACCTATAAATTCCATGTGAAGCAGTCCAGTGTCGCAGTTGGCGGCACTGCTCTGCTCTGAGTGGACACACCTGGCTCCTCATTAGGGTGTCAGATGTGCTTCATTGGCTCAAGGGTTTAAAGGTCCCAGTGAGCCAGAGGAGAGCATCGGTCATTCTTACTCAGTTAGTAGTTAATGTTTAATATTATGCTACTAAAGTTAAGTTCCAGACTCCTGGCTATGTGTTTTTATCTGGTCAACACCACCATGCTCTTACAGAAAGGACTGATCTGCAAAAAAAGCACATAGTGTGCCAAGAGCTGGTTTTTGGTGTGTATTAAAGAACAGTGTTGGACTGGTGGAGGAGAGGTGTGGACCCACAGGATGGCTGGGTGATTCTTGACCGGCTCTAGCAACTGCTCTCGTGGTACGATGGGAGATTGGCTGAACTGGCTGAGTTTGTTGCCAGCATCCTGGGGGAAAAGGGGTGGCCTTATCCTCAGTGGGTTCTCGAGGGAAACACTGCAGAGATCTGTCAGTTCTCAGACATCTCTAGAGTCCCCAACACCTCAGGCTACCCGCGACAGCACCTTGTTGATCTCGGAGTTCCGCGAATAGATGGTGATGCTGGATCGGGCCACTCAGAATATGGCAGCCGAAAACGTGAAGCTTATGCGGCGTGTGGAACTGGTGGCGCCTTCGGCTCCATCCACTCTCTCTCCAACACAGCCACAAGCTCCTCCCCCAAGCCCCGCCAAGGCTGTCCCTGATATTTCTGCGCCAGTCCAGGAAGGTTGAGCTTTACCGCTGATTCCCACCCAGAGGGGGCGAGGCTTCATCGTCTCTGTTTTATGAGCTCGCCCAGTTTGGGGTGTGGCACATTTGTCATTGGTTCCCGCTGAGGGGTGCAGGGCATTTTGGACTTCATGGACTGAAGCTTTGGGGTACCCAGAGCCCCTTGTGGTCTTGCGTTGGCCCTGGCAACGGGCCTAGTCATGTGTCCCATTAGGGGGGGATGGTTAATTATGTTGGTGTGTGGGTTTTGTTTCACACCCCACCTTTCAAAGGCCCAGGTGAAACAGGATTTAACACCCCAGTAATGGTGGTTTTGCAGAGGGCTTCTGTCATCATTGGCAGTGGTGCTCTGCTCTGACTGGGTGCACCTGTCTCCTCATTAACATGTCAGGTGTGCTTCATTGGCTCAAGGGTTTAAAGATCCCATTAAATCAGAGCAGGACATATCGATCAGTCTCACTCTCACTTGGATAGTAGGTTTAAGTTTAAGTTATGTTAAAAAAAGTTAAATTCCAGACTTCTGGCATTTATATTTGGTCAGCACCACCACATTCTTAACCCCAGTTAGTGTCATTCACAGCAATAATGTAGAACTCACTCAATGGAATCATGTAATTGATTGATGTATGTTTTATTTTCAATAAGATATCTTAAATTTGTATTACACATCTTCAATATATGTACATGGATGCAACACCTAAATAACAAATAATTTATTTTAAAATCTAAAATATTATCCAAATAATATTCATTATTTGTCCAGAAAAAAGGAGACATGTCTCTTCTCATAACATAAATAGAGCTTCTTGTTAAGCTTCCTGTAACCATTAATACAGACTTAAACTGGGTTTTGGAAATGGACCTGAGATGCATTTTCCTAAATCACAGCTATTTGAATGCCTGCTTCTGTTCTCCTTCTGTACCGCCCATTGAGACATTCTAATATATAAATGAGATCCAGTTTTAGTCGAAAACCCCTAGGATATGAATTTCTGACTTTAACCTCCTTCAGTCAAAAATTTTAATAAAAAAATAATAAGAATTAATCAAATCAGGAAAAGCTTCTTCCCATTACTAAAATGAAAATGAGATAGGGTTGACCAGGTTTAGTTTATAACAATGCAAAAAATTTTTTATTAACAGAGCATCATAAATTGATTTTACGTCTCATTTTGGGGGTTTTATCAAAATGTAAAACTTTGATCTTTATTTCTCTTGTTTTTAAGCCATAGATGATAGTATTCAACAATGGAGACAAAATCATAGAAGCCACTCCACAGAATTTCCTGAAATCAGGGGAAATATTTGTGAGTCTATAAGAAGTAATGGTGAAAAAGCCTAAACACTCAAAATGAGAGACTACTAATTGAGTGGCACATGTTTGGAGAGCCTTGCTGCTTGTTTCTGACTTTTTAATTTCTGAAGCAGGCTATAAGGATCTGGAGGTATGTAAATATGATTAGCCCCTCCATCATGTTCTGACAGACAAGTCATCAACAGTCATCAGTTCATAAATGTTATTGCTTGTTGTGTTTGTACAGACAAGCTGGAGCAGAGAGGGGTTGTCATGAGGGGCCTGCAATCTAGTAAAGCAGTAGTAATAAAGTAATAATAAAGAATCCATAATCATAATTATGTTTGAAAGCCAGATGATTTTCATTAAGTGCATGTTACTCATAATTGCATTGTATCTCATAGGTCGTCATATAGCCACATATCTGTCAAATGCCATAGTGGTCAAAACAAACACTGTAGCTGTTACATAAACATGTATAAAGTAAGCTTGGGTAACACATATACAGTAGTTGTGCGCTATGATTGAGAACCAGATAAAAGAGATTATTTCCATTATGTGCGTGTTATCTGTTTTTGCACTCATTTTATAATAACACAATCTCTGATTATGACTTTGCATTTTTGGTCAGTTTTGGCCATATAGAAAGAGATAAATTACATATTTCTTAATCATATCTGAAACTTACACAAAAACTAACATCTTTTTAAAAGGGAAACACTCTTTGCTTATAAATCTGTAAAATTTTGGTTCTGATTTCTTTAGTTTTAAGGCCATAGATAATTGGATTCAGCATTGGTGGAAAAATGAGAGCGCATGCTCCTATGAAACGTCTCGAGATTTCAGACAGGTTTTGCAGCCTGTATGAAATTATGGTAAAGAGTCCAAAACACTCTAAAAAGAGGAAGACGACTAAATGTGTGGCACATGTCTGCAAAGCTTTACTTCTTGTGTCAGATCTTTTGTTTCTGAAACAGGCCACAAGAATCTGAAGATAGGTATAGAATATAACTCCAAGTGAAATCACCTGAGTGAAGGCTGTGATGAAGAGCCCATAAATGTTGTTAATAGATGTGTCTGCACAGACCAGCTTTAACAGAGAAGGATTGTCACAGTATGTGTGTGTCAACTGAGATCTGCATCGGGGCAAACGCAGTAGGAGGTAAATAAGAATGCCCATTAAAAGGAAATTGTAAATCCATACAACAGAGATAATTTTCATTATATGGGTATTGGTCATAAAAGTGCTATACCTTAGAGGAACGCAAATGGCTAAATACCTGTCATATGCCATGGCTGCTAAAATGAACACAGACCCCCCTGCATACACATGTATAAAGAAAGCTTGAGTAACACAAGCTGGAAACTCTATAGTCCTGGTGTCCAGTAACAACTCTTTGATAAGTTGTGGGAACAGGGCTGTGGATCCTATAAGGTCATTAACAGGCAGGTTTAACAGGAGAAGATACATGGGCTCATGGAGACTCTTATTAAAAATAATGGTGATCAAAAGTGTAAGGTTGCAGAAGACAATGATCATGTAGCTTAGTGTTGCAAAGAGAAATGCAAGGAGGCTGTTCTCTGGAGCCAAATCGAAGCTTTGAAGATTTAGAACTGATGATATGTTGTAGGGTTCCCTGACTGACGTCATAGCTGAGAGTTTTCACCTGGAACCACAAACACCTAAACCCAAAAAGATTGAAAGTTATAAATATCTGACAGAGACAAGTTACCTGTCAAATCAAACCTTCAATTGATTTTTCTAAGTGAATATCCCAAAGATAGAATTTCTATTTATTTGAATGGAAAACTGCTATTATTATTATTATTATTATTATTATTATTATTATTAATATAATGACAGTGATGACAACAGCAACAATAATAATAATAATAATAATAATAATAATAATAATAATAATAATGACAGCATAACTGTGCTAACATTATGGCATATTTTACATGTTCTTGTTAAACACATCATATGCTTAGAAATTACACAGTAAAATGACAGAAAATGCCCATGTTTGCTGAGTATATACTAGTTTAGAAAAAAAAAAATATCATGACAAGCAAAATGAAATAATGAATAGAAAAAAGCTAAATATAATGAACAATACTCACCTCTGAATGTTTACCCTTAGATATTCACTGCACACACTGAAAACAAAATGCGCTACATAATAGTATTATTTCTTAAAAAAAACCTCCTAATAATCAAAAGTGTATGCGACGTTTAAACTATTTGTTTGTTTTTTTTACAAATATGAGCCCTCCCATGGACTGTACGAATACACCTTTCTTAGCTACTGAGAGTGCTTTGGATGAGACATCTTATGCTCATGAGTTTAAATCTTATCATATCTTTCTCTCCAGAGATTTTGCTTGTGGGAGGATGTTTGGGCAAGAGTAGAGGGAGCTAGGTTAAGAAAAGAGGTGAGGATGAGTTAGCAGCAGTATGGTTTCATGCTGAGATATTGCACTACAGGTACAATGTTTGCTCTGAAGGTGTTGATGGAGAAGTACAGAGAAGGTCAGAAGGAGTTGCATTGTGCCTTTGTGGACTTATGACACAAAACTCCTCTCTAGTCACCCTGTCATATTTTTGACACCCTGACATATTTTCTAAGATGAAGTCAGGTGGCAGAGTTTCTTAGAGTGGTACAGGATATGTATAAGGGCAATGTGACAGTGGTGAGGTCTGCAGTAGGAGTGACAGATGCATTTAAAGTAGAGGTTGGATTACATCAAGGATCAGTGACAGACCGATACCAGCAAGAGTGAAAGGAAAGGTATATAGGATGGTAGAGGTGTCAGAGTTAAAGATGCACTTTGAAAACACATCAAATCTCAATTGGAAAAGTAATCATGCTGGATATTCACACTGATGTGGAATGGGTAACGTGTTAGGAACAAAAGGATGCCACATTATTTGATGAAAATGAAAATTATCAACCTACAGAGAGCTTCAAAGTCACCAAGAAATTTAAACTGAAAAACTGATGAGGCAGGCTAATCCAGTGAGATAGTTAATGGTGTTCTGGAGTATCTCCTCCAATATCCTCCCAGGCATCACTGAGCTCCTGGACAGTCTGAGGTGCAACCTGGCAGCGTTGGATGGACCTTAACATGATATCCCAGATATGTTCTATTGGATTTAGGTCAGACGACTGTGGAGGCCAGTCAATGGTATCAATTCCTTCATCCTCCAGGAACTGCCTGCATGCTCTTGCCACATGACACCAGACAATATCATGCACCACAAGGAACCCAGGACCCACTGCTCCAGTGAAGGGTCTAACAATGGGTCTAAGGATTTCATCCCAATACCTAATGGCAGTCAGGGTGCCATGATTTATCCTGTACAGGTATGTGCGTCCCTCCATGGATCTGTCTCCCCAGACCAACACTGACCCACCACCAAACCGATTATGCTGAACAATGTTGCAGGCAGCATAACGTTCACTGCGGCTTCTCCAGACCCTTTCACATATGTCACATAAGCTAAGAGTGAGCTTAATCCATGAAAAGCACAGGGCGCCAATTCCGCAAGTTCTGGTGTTTTTGGCAAATGCCAGACGAGCTCCACAGTACTGGGCAGTGAGCACAGGGCCCACTAGAGGACGTCAGGCCCTCAGGCCACGAGGCCACCCTCATGAAGTCTGTTTCCAAAGGTTTGGTCAGAGAAATTCATGCCAGTGGCCCACTGTAGGTCACTTTGTAGGACACTAGCAGTATAATCCTGTTCCTCTTTGCACAAAGGAGCAGATAACAGTTCTGCTGATGGGTTAAGGACTAGAGTAACTGCCTGTCTCTTGGAAACTCCTCCATGCTCTTGAGACTGTGCTGGGAGACACAGCAAACCTTCTGGCAATAGCAAATATTGATGTGCCATCCTAGTAGAGTTGGACTGCCTGTGCAACCTCTGTAAGGTCCAGGTATCGCCTCATTGCTACCAGTAGTGACACTGTGCCTAGTCAAGTGCAAAACTACTGAAAAGGGAAAAATGTCTGTGGCCTCCACCTACAGAACCATTCTGTTTTTAAGATCATCTCATTGTTGCCCCTTTAGTGCACCTGTTGCTAATTTAATTAACACCAAAACAGCTGACACTGATTAACAACCCAATCTGCTACTTAACTGCCCAGACCAATATCCGAAAAGTTTATGTACTGACTTACATTTACGGCATTTAGCAGACGCTCTTATCCAGAGCGACTTACAGGTCCTAATTACTGGGACAGTCCCCCTGGAGCAACTCAGGGTTAAGGGTCTTGCTCAAGGACCCAATGGTGGTAGTGCTAGAGGTGGGATTCGAACCAGGGACCCCTGAATCCATTGGTCCGTAGGCAAGTACCCTACCACTAGACCACCCCCACCCTTGACTTGATACTGTACTTAGATTAAAAAGTGTTCCTTTAATTTTTTGAGCAGTGTATAATAATATAACAATTTAATTTATATAGCACCTTTCTTTTTCCACAATGTCACTTTACAGAGTGAAACACACATGCACACATGTGTCATGCTTTCAGGCCGAAGGAGCGGAGGCACAAACACACAGAGAACGAAGAAATTCACAAATTTTTCATTTATTCTTACAAATACTAACATACACACACTACATAATGGTGAAGGAACAACTCTAGATCAGCTTGGCAACATTTAAATAACCCCAGCTTCAGGTTTTGTAGATTTTGGAAATCCAGGTTTTTTGTGTTGCTGAGTTCACCAGGGCTTTACATTACATTTGCAACATTCAGCAGACGCTCTTATCCAGAGCGACTTCCATGTCCTAACTTCAGGCACCTGTACAGTCCCCCTGGAGTAGTTAAGGGTCTTGCTCAGAGACCCAGTGCTGGAGCTGGGATACGAACCTGGGACCTCTTGACCAATAGGTCCATTGGTAAGTACCCTACCACTAGGGTGTGCTTTCTTTTTTTCTCTTTTTTTGGTCCCTTTATAAAGAGGGTGGCACAGGTTAAGGAGCTGGAACTCCTAAACCCTTCATCCAATTTGAATGTGGATACCCTCAAATGAAAGTCTACACATTATGTCCATGTCCATTATATAACATATATACAAACTTCTGATCCAGAACCAACAGCCTAACCACTAGGCCACCGATGCTCCTATTGTAATAGGCCTACTATGGAGGACATACTGCTTACTTAGTATTATTTCCAATTATATGGCTTAACATACATCAGCTAAAGAAAATAAATAATAACTTAACATTTCTGCATTTGAAACAGCAAACAACAAATATTGTCATTTCCAAAAAATTAACAAACAGACAAATCATGAGAAATTAAGAACAATAGAGGTTTCAATGTAGGGATAAAACTATTGTAACTGTTTCATGCTCAATTTCAATTTGATGATACAAGTCACAACAAAATACAAATGGCTATTTTAAAATTTACAATTTTGAATATTCAGTTAGAACAGCTGCTTTGATACATTTATGTAAATGCAACCTTTCGTTTTTTCAACACCATAAAGAATGCTTTCCTAATATCCCTTGTTTTCATTCCATATATTACTGGGTTAAGAACTGGCAGGATGGTGTAGATTAATATGCCACAAAGCTTTGTGGCGTTGGGTGATATATCCTGAAATCTGTATGATAGTATAGTGAAAGTACTGCAAATTTCAAAGAGAGTAAATGAAATTAACTGTGCTAAACAGGTATTTACAGCTTTATTTCTAGCATCTGACTGTGTGTTGGGAATGCAGGTGATGAGAACTTGTATATAGGAAAATAACTGAATGGTCAGACTAATCGACTGTATAAATCCTGTAATGAATAAACCATACACATTGTTCACAGCAGAGTCACCACCACAGGAGAGCTGAATTAGGGAAGAATTACTACAATATACATTCATAATAAATGTCTTGCACTTTGGAAGTCTAGCTTGAAGGGCAAACAACACAATTATCAAAGCAAAATCCAGCCCCCAAACCGAAGCTATAATACAACCAAGTGTGCAAGGTGTCATAATAGCATTATATCTGAGTGGCTTGCATATGGCAACATAGCGGTCAAATGACATTGCTGCAAGAATGAAAAAAACACTGCCTCCATACATGTGCAGTAAAAAACCCTGGAGAACACACGTGGGGTAATAGACTGTGTTTGATTGTGTTAAAATATCCACAAGCACTCTGGGAAGAGCACATGTGATTCCTATTAAATCTGTCACAGGAAGGCTGAACAGAATGTAAAACATTGGCTTGTGAAGGCTTTGCTGAGTCACAATTAGAGCTAGAATTGTCCCATTGCACAGCACAGAAAACAAATAGATAAAAAATCCAATGAAGAAGACAGGATAAATAGCTTCTGGAGGTACATCAAATTTGGCAATTTGAAGGTTATAAGAAAAAGTATAATTTAAAAGTTTTTGCTCCATTAAAAAAGGTGTGCAAGAAAAGATTTGTTGGCAAAATGAGAGAAAAGCACATTAGAAAGTATACATATATGCATACATAGGTCTGGAGAGAGAAGCTGCATATGACACATTTATACACATATGAGCCCTCAAAGGACTATGCAAATTATTCACGTGTATCCAGGAAGTCTAACTAGAATAAAGTCAGACTAAAGCGTTTAGACTAAAGCGTTTAGACTAAAGTCTAAACACAGTTTGCAACAAAAACTTGTTTATGAGAGGGAAAATAATAAAATGCCGTGATGAAATCAATGAAAAAAACTACCCACTGCATTTGTAGCCTCCAAACATGTTTTACATTTACATTTACATTTACGGCATTTAGCAGACGCTCTTATCCAGAGCGACTTACAACAGTGCTTTATTTCCACAATAGATCATCATCATCTTGGTAACCAGCACAGATCAGTAACTGATGATTAGCTAGTACCACCTAAGTAACAGACTAAGAGCCCTTGTAACAAGTATACACCATATATTTTTTTTTTTTTTTTTTTGAGAGGAGGAGCAGGGGTGGGAGAGTAGGAAAGAGAGTAGAGGTTTTTAGGAAAGAAAGAGTAAAGGTAGGAGAGTGGATGGTTTGGGAGGGATTAGTCCCTCAGAAATTCAGTGAACAGGTGGGTCTTTAATCTACGTTTGAAGACAGCGAGGGACTCAGCAGTTCTAACCATAAGGGGGAGTTCATTCCACCACTGAGGGGCCAGAACTGAGAAGAGTCTTGATGCTTGTCTTCCTCTGTTTTTCAACGGTGGAGGTTCAAGACGAGCAGTGCTTGATGGTCTGAGGGGACAAGAAGAGACACGATGTTTGATTAGAGCTGACAGGTAGGATGGTGCAAGGCTGTTAGTAGCCTTGTAAGCGAGAGTTAGAGTTTTAAACCTGGTACAAGCAGCCACTGGGAGCCAGTGCAGATCCCGCAGCAGAGGAGTGGACGAAGAGAACTTGGGATGGTTGAAGACGAGTCTAGCGGCAGCGTTTTGAATCAATTGTAGTGGTCTTGTTGCCTTCAGTGGAAGACCTGCCAGAAGAGAGTTGCAGTAGTCCAGTTTCGAGATGACCAGGGACTGGACCAGCAGTTGGGTTGCCTGGGTGGTGAGGAAAGGAAGGATTCTTCTAATGTTGAAAAGAAGGTGTCGGCAGGACCTAGAGAGATTAAGGACATGGGAGGAGAAGGAGAGCTTGTTGTCGAAAGTGACACCGAGGTTCCTAGCCAATCAAGATGGGACGAGAGGTGAACCGCCAAAGGAGATGTGAAGGTCATGATGCGGAGTTTGATGGCCTTCGAAGTAGAGAAGCTCAGTCTTTTTAGGGTTGTGCTTGAGGTGGTGAGCTGTCATCCATGCGAAGATGTCAGCCAGGCAGTTAGAGATTCGGGTAGAGACCTGTTGATCGTAGGAGGGAAAAGAAAGGATAAGTTAGGTGTCGTCTGCATAAGAATGGTAGGAGAAGCCATGAGAGAGTATGACTTTCCCCAGAGAGCCGGTATACAGAGAAAATAGAAGGGGACAGAGGACAGATCCTTGGGGAACTCCAGTTGTCAAATGTCGTGGAGTGGACCGATGGCCCTGCCATGACACTTGGTACTGTCAATCCTGTAGGTATGAGGAGAACCACTGCCAGGCAGTGCCAGCAATCCCCAGGTTGGAGAGAGTGGTCAGGAGGAGCTGGTGGTTCACTGTGTCAAAGGCCGCCGAGAGATCAAGGAAAATCAAGACTGAGGACAGGTTGTTAGATCTTGCAGCATAGAGTTCATGAGTGACAGCCAGAAGAGCCGTTTCAGTTGAGTGCAATGTTTTAAATCCAGACTGGTAGGGATCCTGGAGACCGTTTTGAGCCAAGAAGTTTTATGTTCCTGTTGTAGCTTAGGTTTTGCAATCCTACTTGGCATTTCTTAAGATGCTGTTACATTATTGTGATGAAGTTTTAGGTGGTTCCTACCACTTGCTGTGGTAATTGCAGTATTGTAGTACAACAGGAAGTTGTCAGGGGGTTGTTAGATGTTTGCAGTGCTATTCAGTGCAATGACTAAGGGTTTACCAGTTGCATATTCATAGCTTTAACCATCAATGTATTATTGTCAGAGAGATGAAGTAAGTAGACATGAGTACAAAGAGATGAACCTCAGGGCCAAGAAAGCAGTGGCAAAAGTTTAAGATAAGGTGTTTGTTGAATTGTATGAGAGGTTGGACAGTGAAGAGGGAGAAAAGGACCTATACCAATTTGCTAGACAGAGAGACAGAGCTGGAAAAGATGTGCAGCAGGTCAGGGCTATAAAGGATAGAAAAGGAAATGTACTCACAGGTGAACAGAGCATGTTGAGCAGATGGAATGAGTACTTTGAGGGGCTGATGAATAAAGAGAATGAGAGAGAGAGAAGATTGGATGATGTGGGTTTCTGATCTGATTGTTTAACACAATCTTGGAAAGTAAGAGGAGCCTGAGGAGTGGAGACGAAGTGTACTGGTACAAATTTTCAAAAATAAGGGTGATGCACAGAGCTGTAGTAACTATAGAGAGATAAAGTTGGTCAGCCACACCATGAAGTTTTGGGAAAGAGTTGTGGAAGCAGGATAAGAAAAGAGGTGAGGATTAGTGAACAGCCGCATGGTTTCAGGCCAAGAAAGAGCACTACCGAAGCAGTGTTTGCTCTGAGGGTGTTGATGGAGAAGTATAGAGAAGGTCAGAAAGATTAGCATTGCACCTTTATGGACTTGACATATGACAGAGACATATGACAGAGTGCCAAGAGAGGAGTTATGGTTTTGTATGAGGAAGTCAGGAGTTGCAGAGAAGTATGTGAAAGAAGTTCAGGGATATGTATGATAGCAGTGTAACCGTGGTGAGATCTGCAGTGGAAATGATGGATGCATTTTAGGTTGGATTACATCAAGGATCAGCACTGAGTTTGTTCTTGTTTTCAATAGTAATAGACAGGTTGATGGACGAGGTTAGACAGGAGTCTGTGGACGATGATGTTTGCTGATGATATTGTGATCTGCAGTGACAGTAGGGAGCAGCTTGAGGAGAACCTGGAGAGATGGAGATGGAGGAATGAAAGTGAGTCTGTCAAAGAGAGAATCCATGAGTGTGAATGAAAGGGAGGAAAGTGGAGTGGTTAGGATGCATGGAGTGGAGGTGGTGAAGGTGGAGGAGTTTAAATACTTGGAAGCAACAGTTCAAAGTAACGGTGAGTGTGGAAGAGAGGTGAAGAAGAGAGTGCAGGCAGGTTGGAATGGGTGGAGAAGAGTGGCATGATTGATTTGTGCAGAAGGGTACCAGCTAGAGTAAAAGGGAAAGTTTGCAGGACATTAGTGAGACCAGCTATATAGTACGGGTAAGAGACGACGGCACTGTCAAAAAGACAGGAGGCGGAGCTGGAGGTGGCAGAGTTAAAGATGCTGAGATTTTCATTGGGTTTGACAAGGACGGACAGGATTATAAATGAGATATTAGACGGACAGCTCAGGTTAGACATTTTGGAGACAAAGTTAGACAAGCAAGGTTGCGTTGGTTCGGACATGTCCAGAGGAGAGATGAGGACTATATTGGGAGGAGGATGTTGAAAATTGAGCTTTCAGGAAAGAGGAAAAGAGGAAGACCAAAAAGGAGGTTTATGGACATGGTGAGAGAGGACATGCAGGTGGTTGGTTTGAAGGAGAAAAATGCAGAAGACTGGAAGAAATGGAGACGATTGATACTGTGGTGACCCCTAAACAGGAGCAGCCAGAAAAAAAAGAAGCAGCTGACAACACCCAAATTTATATCAGCTTGTCACGTGTGTTAGGTTTTGGGCATGCTAGAGGGCGCTCTCTGTCATGTGTGTGGTGTTTTGGGCACGCTAGAGGGCGCTCTCGGTCACATACAAGGTGTTTAGGGTACGCTAGAGGGCGCTCTGTTCTGACTAAGCACACCTGAGCCCTTGCGAGCAGGTGTGCATCATTGGGGCTGACTATTTAAGCCCCGATGAGTCAGAACAGAGCGCGGGTCATTAGCTAGGTCTAACCTACGCGTAACGGGTGGTGGTTGTGTAAACTTTGTCGTTTGTGTAAACTTGGTGTCTATGACTAGGTATAGGTCGCCTAGTATAGACCTCTTAGTATCTAGGGCTAGACTGCAGTTCCCCAGTCATAGGGTTTCATGTGTAGAACTGCAGTCCCCCGTTCCCTATGTCTTGTTTGTTTTGTCACTGTGCGTAATAAACTTCTGTTCTAAACTCTTGGCTCTGACCTGACGTCACTCCAGTACCACGCCACCGATACACAGCTGGAAGCTCCTTACTACCATTCCCCTACCTTTCCTCTTGCATTCAATTCAATTTACTTGACCTTAAGTTTTGGATGACCACCAACTTCCTGAAGCTTAATACAGCTAAAAAATAATCTCATGTTAATTGCATCAAATACAATTACCTCATCTTATACAAAGCTTAACTTGCTTCTCAACAGCACTGAAATTAAACCATCTGTAACATGTGACACCATCACTCACTGTACGCAACCTTGGTGTTATTTTTAATTCCACAATGACCTTTGAAGAC
Organism: Hepsetus odoe; assembly: GCA_017165825.1. Taxonomy (NCBI): domain Eukaryota; kingdom Metazoa; phylum Chordata; class Actinopteri; order Characiformes; family Hepsetidae; genus Hepsetus; species Hepsetus odoe. The sequence goes on from CM029382.1 coordinate 1,119,889, forward strand.
CACATTAACTCTGTGTCTAACACAGCATTTTTTTCACCCCCATAATATTGCATGTCTCCACCCTACCCTCAGTGTAAAGGATGCAGATATGCTTATCCATGAATTTATTTATACAAGGCTTGAATGTTGCAAATGTATAACTCATCTCCAGTTTATCCAAAATTCAGCTGCTGGAGCTCTGATCAGCACACATCACCCCTGTCCTCCATAACCTTCACTGACTCCCTGTTCAGTATCGTATTCAGTATAAAATACTCCTCTTTGCATTTAAAGCCCTTCATGGCCTCAATCTTCACTATCTCACATAGTTACTCCAGCCATGTTCTCCCACTCGCAACCTCTGATCTTCCTCTTCCTCTTCCGACCTGCTGTCAGTTTTTAAATTCAGAGTGTCCACTATGGGCTCCAGGGCATTTAGGATCGCAGTTCGCAAACTGTGGAACTCTCTTCCACAGAACCTTAGAGAATTATTTTTCCCCCTCCCACTCTCTCCCAAGGAACCAATAAAGCCTAATTGGGTTTGTGAAAAGCGCTATGTAAATACAGCTTGTTGTTGTTGTTCCATCCATCCATCCATTTTCTGCCGCTTGTCCCAAACGGGGTCGCGGGGGAGTGCTGGTGTCCAACCCAGCGCACACAGGGCGAGGACGGGGGACGCACCCTGGACAGGTTGCCAGCCCATCGCAGGTGTTGTTGTTTGTTAAAATAGAACAAAGACATCCATCAGTTTGGGCCTATAGGCAGTTTATTGTTTGCAGACATTAACTTTGAAAATTAATAATTATGTACTTTTTGGGGCAGCAGTGATCTAGTGCTTAGAGACTAGGCCTCATATTCAGATGATCATAGGTTTGAGTGCCAGACCAATAGGATATCCTGAGGTGCCCTTTAACAAGGCACCGTCCCCATCACTGCTCCCTCCATGCTGGATATGGTGCCCTCTGCTAAAGTGTTTGTAAGAAATCCAATGCAGAGAAAGTATTTCATTGTGAATCACTGTATGCTGTTTTCACAAAGACGAGTCACTTCCATATTTCTTGCACATTACAAATGAAAATATCAGAAATCGTGACTAAACGTGGCACCTTCATGAGGTGCTTTGTACAAACATCTTTGATAGCATGCATTTCTGTTTGTCACGGATGAGGTGTTTTGTGCACGATAGAGGGCGCTCTGTTCTGACTGAACACACCTGAGCTAATGAAGGCACAGGTGTGTTTCATTGGGGCTGACTATTTAAGCCCCGATGAGTCAGAACAGAGCGCGGCTCATTTGTTAGGCTTAGCCTACACTCTGTGGTGGTTTGGTTTGGTATCTTGGTTTAGGCTGCAGTTCCTTGATTTTGGTTAGGAACTGCAGTCCTTTGTTTTGTTTTGTAAATATAGTTAATAAAGTTACGTTGCGAACTCCTAGCTCAGCATTGGCGTCCTCCCTACACCCCGCCACCGTTACACTGTTTAAGAAGATCATCAATTGCACAGAATTTATACAGTCTGACACTTTTATTGCAAACACAAACAAATGTTATTGCACAAAAAAAGCTTAGCTAAAGCTGTCATTTTAAACAATAATTCTGTTATTAAAGTCACAGAAAGTCATTTTAACAGAAAATGTTTCATAAACAAGTATTCAACAAGTTATTTTCGGGGCTGCTTGTCCTAATTAGGGTCAGTGGGGGGGTGCTGGAGTCCATCCCAGCTCACACAGGGTGAAGGACGGGGGACGCACCCTGGACAGGTCGCCAGCCTATCGCAGGGAAACAAGTATTCAATATAATTTTATAAAAAGAATGCAAGGTGAGCAATCGTAATTCATCATAATCTTAAAAAAACTAACAAAACAACAAAAAAAAAACCTTCTAAATCTTTCATTCAAATCTTCATTGCTTTCATTGGCCTACTCTCCCTGCTTTCCCATTTTTATTTGTGGCAGCCCCAACACAGTTTTAAAGGGTTCTGCTGTTTTGACTTTCCTGGGTTTCCTATTAGTTTCGTTATGTTTTATACTTCTTTTAAAAACAGTTCATTAATCCTCTGAAGTAAACGGTCCAAATTGAGAAGTGGTTTAATTTGTTTCTTCTTATCATGTTTAAGTTGAGGGTTTGCCTGTAGCTCCTACATGTTTCCCTTTGCCACAGTTTGCTTCCTCTCCTGGCAGCACTGGTTATTAAATTCCCTGCTTAGATCCCTGGTGATCTCTTGCTTCTCATTTTAACTTATTTTAGAAGGGCAGCTTAAGTATGCTTGAGTTTAGCAAGTATAGCTACTGGCTGCTTATAAACTTTCAAACAGCCACTTCATGAGACTCAAAAGACTATTCAATGTGTGCTGTGGCATTTGTAACCAAAACCTTAGCATTTTTTAAGATTGATATGTCAACAACTCACAGCTGTTTTGACATCAAAAAAGACTTCTCTCACTGGTTTGTAAAGGTTTGCAGTATCATCATGTTCCTGAATTGATTTTTTCTGCTAGCCCTTTTATTCATTCATGAATACTGATTTGGAGTACCGGCCAAGATGAATGATTATATTATTATATTCAATCAATCATATTAAACACTGCTGTTCGATTGCAGCAGCAGCCTAGCGGTTATGGGCTAGGTCCCTGTATCGGCAGGTTGTGGGTTCTTATCTCGGGCCAGTAGGTTGCCCTGAGATACCCACAAAGTACCGTCCCCAACACTGCTGTCTGGGTGCTGCGTAAGGCTGCCCCTCTGCTGCACAGTGTGTGTGGGTTAAATGCAGAGAATGTATTTATTTGTGATTCACTCAATTATGTTTTGTCACTTTCACTTCAATTTCACTTACATACTGATCAAAACTTAATTAATTGAAATTAAAAATGGAGCTTTACTTAAAACATGAATGCATGGAAACTTTGTGAATCCACCCAGAATGATCAACAAGTTGTATAGCAATAAAATTGTTATTCCAAATTCATTACAATGTTACACTATTTTTTTTCTATCTTTAATTTAATCATATTTTGTTCCAGGAGTTCTGACAATGGCAGTGCAGCAAGAATTAATGTGCTGAATTTGCTTAGCGACCTTCCTCCATTCACAGAACATAATCACAAGTGGGGGCAGTGGTGGCCTAGTGGTTAGAACGTTAGCCATGCGATCGGAGGATCGGGGGTTCGAACCCCTTCCCAATGGGTTGCCCTGAGGTACCCTTGAGCAAGGTGCCGTCCCCGTCCCGCTCCTCCCTGCGATGGGCTGGCGACCTGTCCAGGGTGTGTCCCCTGTCCTTGCCCTGTGTGTGCTGGGTTGGACACCAGCACTCCCCCGCAACCCCGTTTGGGACAAGTGGCAGTAAATGGATGGATAATCACAAGTGCTTTCTACAGATGTACTTAAAAAGTATGTAAATCTGTACATTTAATATTTATTTTTGATAAGATCACTCAATGCAGATTTCACCACTTGGATGATGAGAAAATAGGGAGTGCTGGTATGGCTTAAAATTATCTCTGAATAGCCACACTTCAATGAATTCCATCCATAGTCATCAAAATTATTACATTTGGTCAGTATTATAAATAAACCATATACATGTTTAATCTCATAATTATAATATTGTATAATAATATCAAATCACTGGTTTACAAATTAAAGTCATCTGTTCTCTTGGAAAACCCCATCTTGCATAATGTATCCCTCAATAACTAAATGAAACCATTTAATTAATTTCTTTTGTCTTGAAGAGCAGATCAGTATTAATTGTTAATGATTTTAGTATAGTAGACTGGTTATAATTATTTGTGTCTCAAATACAAAAAGTCACTTTATCACATGGTATCATTCTGGGCCTATATGCAGTGTATTGTTTGCCAACATTATTTTTAGCTTTGAAAATGATTAATAAGGTACTTTTTTGGGCAGCAGTGATATAGTGCTTAATCAGACAATCATAGGTTTGAGTCCCAGACCAATAGGATACCCTAAGGTGCCCTTAAGCAAGGCACCATCCCGTCACTGCTCCCTCCTGGATATGGTGCCCTCTGCTAAACCATCTGTAAGGAATCCAGTGCAGAGAAAGTATTTCATTGTTTTCATTATTTTCACTGCATGTTATTTTCACAAAACAACTACCACCACTGGGTCCCCACTGGGTCCCTGAGCAAGAGTGACCCATTTACCTGACCCTTAACCCTGAGTTGTTCCAGGGGGGACTGTCCCTGTAATTAGGACATGTAAGTCGCTCTGGATAAGAGTGTCTGCTAAATGCCGTAAATGTAAATGTAAATGTATATTGCAAACCAAAACTAATTTCATTGCACTAAAATTGCTTGGCTAAAGCTATGTCATTTTAAACAATAATTCTGCTAAAAAATAATAAAGAGCATGTTAAGACTTAATTTACTGCATGTTAAGTTAATTTACTTAGAAATACTAATCAAATATAAATATATAAGAATACAGATCACTAAAACATTACATTTATGACAAAAGTCACTAATATAAGTGATTTTTTTATAGTATTTTCCAACTAACAGAAAATGCTTAAAAAACAAACATTTAATATCATTTTATAAAATGAATGCAAGGTGAGCAATCATAATTCATCATAAGAGAATAAAAATATAGAAAGAGAAAAGAAAATATTTTAACATTTTTCAAAATCTTTCTTCATGGCTTTCATTGGCTGTAGTCCCTAATAATTATAATAGTAATAATAATAAAGTAGTAATCATATATATTTTTCATAACATCATTAATGCAGTTCGTATGTAAAAGAATTCTGAATTAAAGTATCTGCCAGTAACCTGAATGAACATTTTCTTACATTTATTCATCTTTCCAAATTAACCTTACCAATTTGGACCTTTTTGCGAAAAAATAAAAAAATATTCTGTCGAATCTTCTTTGTTTTCAGTCCATATATAAGAGGATTAAGCACAGGAGGAAATATCACAACAGAGGTGCCTAGAGCCCTTCGCACATTAGGGGATGCTGCCTCAAGTCTGTGAGATATTAAGGCAAAAAATGTATTGAATTCCAAGAATAAGAAAACAACTAGGTGTGTCCCACAGGTCTGAATTGCTTTACTTTTGGCTTCAGACTGTTTTTTTGAGACAACAGTGATTAAGATCTGCATATATGTAAAGATCACAATCAGGAGTGACAGACCTTGAAAAAAAGCTATAGTGAACAGTCCATAATAGTTATTTAATCTTATATCCCCACACAAGAGCTTCATGAGGGATGGATTATTACAGTACATATCTGCTATGTTTGTCGAACAAATCTCTTTGCGAAAGCTCAGTGCAAGTAGTAAACCAATCAGAGTAAAATCTAAGGTCCACATCATAATGATTATCTTCAGCAAGTTATTTGGGGACATCAAAGTGTTGTACTTCAGTGGACAACAAATGGCAACATACCTGTCATAAGCCATAGCAGTGAGAATGAGAAGTGATCCAGCTCCATACAGATGTGTTAGTAGGGCTTGCACAAAACAAGCAGAATATGTGATGGCTCTATTCTGTGACAGCATACTAGACAGCATTTGAGGGAAAAAGGCTGTGGCACCAACCATATCATTCACTGGCAGGTTACACAGCAGAATGTACATCGGTTTATGAAGCTTCCGGTTTGAAGTAATTGTGAGCAACACACTCATATTGAAAAGCAAAATGCCACAATATGTAAGAGTTCCAAAAATAAATGCAGGAACAATATTAGAGAAAAGAATTTCCAGAGATTCCATAGTCAAAGATGTTGTATAAATGGAGAAATTTGAGTCCATGATAGCCTTTACACTTTAAAATAATACTTTTGTTTCTGATCTTGTATGTTAATGTGAAGAGGAAAATTTTTGCATAGTATGAAAAACCACTTTCCTGTCCTTGAGTAACAGCTCAGTCACTTTACTGATAAAACATTACTGATAAAATTGCAAATCTCAAGACCTTGTTTTCATATCTTTGGTGTGCACATTACCATAATCTTTTCTTGCTGAAGATGCAGATCATTCATTTGTCTGCATAGAAGAGCTGCGTTTAACACGTTTATATACAGTCTGGCCCTCCCACGATGATGCATAAGATATGTAGTCCACCTTGCAACTCTCAGTCCTCCTTCTTCAGCTTCCACTATTTACATTTACCTATTTACATTTACATTTACATTTACGGCATTTAGCAGACGCTCTTATCCAGAGTAACTTACATGTCCTAATTACAGGGACAGTCCCCCTGGAGCAACTCAGGGTTAAGGGTCTTGCTCAGGGACCCAGTAGTGGTAGTGTAGTGCCAGAGGTCATGCAACAGGCCATCATTCTATGGTGTTTAGCTACAACCATTTTGAACCTGGGACCTCTTGAGCCATAGTTCCACAGGCAAGTATCCTACCACTAGACCACCAATTCTGCCCTCACTTCCCTACTCTTTTTGAGCTCCAAAGTCATGCAACAGGCCATCATTCTATGGTGTTTAGCTACAACCATCTGACCTTCTGCATACCTCTCTTTGACACCATACCTGCCCATCACCTCAACACCAACATATCCATTAAAGTCTGCACCAGTCACCACCCTCTCTACCCTGGGTACACTCTCTATCACCTAATCTAACTCACTTCAGAATTCTTCTTTCTCCTTCATCTCACAAGCAACTTGTGGGGCAACATTCATTATCTTACCTTCAACCACCAGGTTCAAACTCATCGCTCTATCTGAAACACACTGTTCACTGTTATCACTCTCTGAAATGGCATTGTGAAAGTATCCCAATGTAGAGCAAATCAATGGCATTGCAATCTGTACACAATGGACCAGGGGTGTTAGCCCATTAGCATAGGCACAGTATGCCAAAAAACACAAATACTAAAAAACAACGGTGACCTAGTGGTTCAGGAGTTGGCCCAGGATTGGAAGATTGTGGGTTCAATTCCCCTCACCAGCAGGTTGCCCTGAGGTACCCTTGAGCAAGGTACTATCCCCATCACTTCTTTCAATAGTTGCCCCCTGCTGCACATGTGTATATGGATGAAACACAGAGGTTGAATTTCGTTGTGTTGTGCTGTGCTGCGTTTCACAATGACAAGATTAGTCACTTTCACTTGAAAAATGCAGCAAACAGGGGAAAAGGACTTCTTCAAATAGAGACTAACAAAATATCAATAGTGGGTTACCTGTGATGCTAAACATGAGAAGACATATTGCGAAAGTGAGGACGGAGTGAGGAGCTTTAGTGATCACTAAAAGTGGCGTCATGATCAGCGTTGCTCACTGATGGTAGGATTACTCCTCTTTAGCAGTGGAGCATTTCTGTAACAAGGTCCCCCTCCTACAGCCATGCCCTGGTGGCCCAAGAACCTCAAGATGAGCATGATGGAAGTCCCGCATCAGAGAGTGGTCCAGGACGGAAGTAGAGGGGACCCAGGAACGATGCACTGGCCTTTACCCAATTAGTCAACCAAATAATGAAACCCCTGGTGATGTTTTGTGCAGAAACCAAACCTTATTCCCTGGATGGTACAGCCTAGCCTGGCGACGATGTTGATTCACTGGCCGTTGCATTGCAGTCGAAGCCCTCAGAAGGCCTTTGCATGCAGCCAGGGGCAGTGGTGGCCTAGTGGTTAGGCAGTTGGCCACAGGTACCGTCTCTGTCACTGCTCTCAGGGTGTTTGCATGGGTTAAATGCAGAGGTCAGGGGCAGCAGCCTAACCTAATGTTTAGGGAGTTGCCCCACATTTGAAGATTATGGGTTCGATTCCCTCACCAGTAGGTTGCCCTGAGGTACCCTTGAGCAAGGTTCCGTCCTTGTCACTGCTCCCTGGGTGCTTTCATAGCTGCCCTCTGCTGCATGGTGTTTGTGTGCATGGGTTAAATTCAGAGGTCCTTCGTTTATGAAGCTCCGTTCCATGCACTGTGTAAGCAGTACAGTCACATTGAAAACTAAAATAAACATATGTAAGAGTTCCAAATATGAATGCAGTAACAATACATGCTGGTATTTCCCAGGACCCATAGTCAAAAAAGTGTTGTATAAACAGAAAAGGTTGAATTCATGATATGCTTTAAGATTCAAACTTCCTTTGAGAGGAAATGATAATTCAGTCATAAATAGCAAAAACAGTTCTAAATCACTTGTAAGCATGAAACAAGTGACAATGGATCTACATGCAAAATGTCTGAGAAGCTCTCAAATGTTCTGTATGCCAATGTGCTTTCTAGATGCCGTGTAGCTTAACCTGTATGCTGCATTTGTATTTGTACTCCCAGCATGTCCTCCCCTAATCCCAGCTTGATCACTCTCTCAGAGCAATGCCTCCGTGAATTCGTTTTTGGAACAAAATTACATTTTATTTTTTTTAAAGGAAATCATCCCTAATTTCCCATTTTGTGATTTTTTAAAATGTATTTATTTTTATTTTTCAACTGCTTTTTGTTCTCAGATGTGGTGGTGGATATCGTGATTTTTAAACAGTTGACTTTTTAGTCCATAAAGCTTTCACATGTATGTACTTCTATAAACAGACTTTAGAAGAACATGTTGGAAATGCTAAGCAAATTGTTTAGTACCATTTGTGAGATTCACAGTTTTATAAATGTTATTTGGAAGTGAAGAATCTTTGAAGACTTTTGAAAGTTTTTGTCTAGGAGGATATGCAATATTGATGCTGCGATGATCCAGCTTGGTCGTCAGAACATCTCTCCATCCATTATCTGCCGCTTGTCCCAAACGGGGTCGCGGGGGGGTGCTGGTGTCCAACCCAGCGCACACAGGGCGAGGACGGGGGACGCACCCTGGACAGGTCGCCAGCCCATGGAGGTCGTCAGAACATTTAAAGGTTTTTCACATCTTTTGAAGTTTCCACATTCTTTTATGTTTCAGATAACTTAAAATAGATTTATACATAAATCATTTTCCTCGTCGATAAAAACTAAATATTTCACAATCCAAAGACATTCTGTCATTCATACTGTCATACAATTTCCAAGCCGCTTATCCAGGACTGTGTCATGGTGAACCAAAGACATGCTTTTGTAAATTTATAAAGAATGTAATTTACATAAGTATTCAATCCTTTCATGTAGTCAAGTCAAGTAGGTTTTTATTGTCGTTTCAACAATATACACAGTACAAAGTCAGTCAGTCAGTCATTTTCTGCTGCTTGTCCCAAGCGGGGTCATGGGGGAGTGCTGGAGTCCATCCCAGCTCACACAGGGCGAAGGACAGGGGACACACCCTGGACATGTCGCCAGCCCATCACAGGGTACACAGTACATAGTGAAATGAAATAACATTCCCCCAGGACCCTGGTGCTACACATAAGACGACATCAGACACATGTTTGTCATGTCTCAAGTGCAGACAACAACAGACAGGACATTCATCCGTCAGAGAGCTGCAGTGTTATGGAACAAAGCTTTACTAACTGGAGCAGCAGTGTTGTGGCATGAATATGTCATGTCAATGACATGAATAGTCACTTTCACCTATCTATCTATCTATCAGAAGTGTAATTCTTGACCACAGACAAAGTGGTAATAGAGCATCAAACTGACAGAGTTGGTATTTAGTATTCTATTCTATTTGAAAAATCTTTTTGGGGAAGAAACTAAAATTCTGTCTAATCTCTTGTTTTCAGTCTGTATAGAAGAGGATTAATTAAAGGAGCAAATAATATCACTGAGGCACTCAAGGCATCTTGTAATTTAAATGCTACATCTTCATATCTGTGAGCTTTCATAGTGTAACGGTGGCGGGGTACCGGAAGGACGCCAGAGTGGAGCCAGGAGTTCGGAGCACTGCTTTACTCTCCACAGTTTACAAAAGCAAGACACAAGGGCTGCAGTTCGAATCAGAACCTGGGAACAGGAGAACTGCAGCCCAAACCAAGATATCCAAAATCCAAACCAAAACCAGAACCACCCTTACACTTAGGCTTAACCTAACTAATGAGCTGCGCTCTGCTCTGACTCATTGGGGCTTAAATAGTCAGCCCCAATGATGCACACCTGTGCCTGCTTGGGCTCCGGTGTGCTCAGTCAGAGCAGAGCGCCCTCTAGCGTGCCCAAAACACCCCACATGTGACAGAACCGCCCCCCCCCCCCCAAAAGGGGGGGCTCCCCAAGCGCCAAGACTTGGCCGAACCTCTGGGGGGAGGCCAAGAACAACAAAACTACACAAAAACAGAAGTCCCTTGTGGGGACACACGGTCAGGTCCAAAAAAAAAAAAAAAAACACAAAAAGGACCTCGACCAGTCATGTCAGGCAGCTGGTGGTGGTGAGGGGAATCCCAGCAGTTCTGTCCACCCTTTTGAATGGTGCCTGAACTCGGCTCTGAAGTCCCTGGAGGCATCGCCGGACTCTGTGGAACGCCTGGACTTGACTGAACCTGAAAGAGCTAAACAGAGACGTTACAGGGTTCAAAGAGGAAGTCTTTCTCAACAAGTCCAAACTCTGCTTCCAACCCCTGTCAGCCTTGTTCCGCATGTCTCTCCTCCCCGAATTTACAGTGCCGAAGTCCTCGTTCATTTCCTTGAACTGATTATTGCTGGTGTCTTTTGCCTTTTTTTTTTAGTTGTACTTCCTGGTTGCTTGGGGCCCAGCGACGCAGTGTCCCAGCTCCTGGTTCCACTGTGAGAAGTTCCACTTGGCTCCCTCCACGAGTCACCTTGTTCTGGGTTTGCTAAATTGTGAGGGTGAGCCGACGGTAGGGGGTCTGGAGGCAGCTGCTCCCTCTCTGAAGTCGTTACCTGTTTCTCCACTGGACTGTTCTCCAGATGCTCTGTTTTGGCTTTTACCCTCTGGGTTCCAGCAGGCACTGGTGTCGGGGAAGTGAGTTGAGATTCGATGAGTGCTAATTTCACTTCCATACCTCTGACCTGTTTCTCTAGCTCGGTGAGCTTGCTGGCCTCATAATGGGCCTCTCTCAGGTCAGCCTGCAGAGCAATGTTGTGGTCCTGCACCCGTCTCAGCTCTGCCCTGCTCTGATGCAACTGCTCTTCCATAGTGGTTATTTTAGCCTCCAGTTTCTCCTGAGCGGTTGGAGTCTCAACTCTCCTTGTTATCTGGCATACGATCTGGTTTCTCTGTTCATGTGTTCTCCTCAGTCCCTCTCTTTGGAAAACCATCACAGCGTGTATCTCTAATCTAGAGACCTCTCTGTCCTCTCTGAATTTGCTGCTCCTTCCATGACGCTCACCTTTGTCTTGAGCCAAAGTCTCCTCTTTCTCTGTCTCCCCGTCCCTCGAGACCGCGGCATTCACCTGTGGCATGGAGGATCTTTCGGTCAGCTGCTGGTAGAGTCCTGTCAGCAACTCCTCCTGTTCTGCAAACCGAACATTTCCGCAGCTGATCGCTCACCTCCGAGGTGGGACTGGATTGTCCTCGCCTCTCTGCGCTGCACGGCCAGATCCCTCACCGGCTCCTCTCTGAATGACTTCTGCAAGCAAATCACAGCATGTTTACACATCTGATACCTCTGTCCTTGTTGAAGGCCCGGTCTCCACCTTCCGAACCTTCTCTGACAACCACCTGTTGCCCAGCGCGGCCTCTTGAAGACAGATCCCCGCTGGTGCACTCTCACAACAGCCTGACTAATGACAGCAGCTTTGTTCATAGCATCAACATTTTTTCACAATAAATAACCTCTAAAAGCTGCCTGGATCGCAGACCTTCTCAACACCTGGAATCTCTCATGTTCACTTTTGCCCCTGATGTAGGACCTATAATATCTTTGAATGAAGATGGCTGACCTCCTTATGGCCTGGTACTTTACTACCTCCCTGTGTCTTCTGAACGCAGCCTGAATCAGGGAAGCTGCCTGATGGTGCAGGATCACCGCCTTTCTGACCCTTTGACCTCTGAAGCAGGCTTACAGGAACATTGCAGCAGAGCGCAATTTAAAAAATTCCTCTCTCGGTTTTCTGGCATCACGTGTGGAATGATACCTCAGCTGGATTGCAACAACAGTCTGTTTGATGTATAAGTATCGTGCCCAAGCACAGTGTGCCCTGTAAGCACTTTGTATCGCAGTGGCAGCCTGGTGCTTCTGTCTCAGAGTCTGTCTGGTCTTCATCCGTCGGAATGCAGCTTGTAGAACAACGGCAGCTCTTTTCTTCTCCTTCAAAGACTTCATTTCTTGCCTCATACTCTTGCTAGCTCTATAATATCGCTGAACAGTCTGGGCTGCCCATCGTAGCCTCAGGTAGTACTTTCTGTTTATGTGTTTCCTTACCTGCGCCTGAAGGGTTACTGCAGCCTCATGTTCGATTTTCCTCTGTGCCCGAACTTTCCTCCTCTTCGGTGCAGCAGACTGGTTCGTGGTGCTGGGCTTGGGGGTCGACTCTGTGTTGCCCCTCTTGCTGCTGCGAAGGGCCCTCTTGGTCGACCTCCCCGGTTGCCGGATGCCGGAAGTGTTTTTTTTCTACTTTGTTGCTGCTACTCACTCTGGTTGTGTTCTCATGTTCAGGGTTCCTAGCCTGCTTCTCCTGAAGTTCCCCCTTTACTGAAGCTAGCTCCTCCTGAAGGGAACGTATTTGAGATTGGTGACTCACCTGCAGCTGGTGTGTCACAGCCTGAAGAGAGGCGTTGTCCTCCTCTAATTTTTCACACTTCGTTTGCAAGGCGGCCAGATTCAGACTTCGTGTGCTGATTTCTTGATTCTTGGTGTGGAGCTCCGCCTCCATTTCCTGGAGCTGCTCGACTAACATGTTTTTGTTCTGTCTTTCTGCGCCCAGAACAGACAGCCAGACCTTCTGAGATTCCTGTAGATCGTGTTTTAAATCCTGGATTCTTGCAGTTAATACTCCTGCCTGAAATGGCTCCTCTGAGCCAGGAGAATTCTTTACCGTAGCTTCCTTGTCGGGCACCACCTTCGCCGCTGGGGCGCTGTGATTGGAGCAGAGTGCTGTCCTCGCGAATGGGGCGCTGTGATTGGAGCAGAGTGCTGTCCTCGCGAATGGGGCGCTGTGATTGGTGAATGCAGCGGGTTCCACCGATTTCCAGCGTTGTGGTTGGTGGAGAGCAGGAGCCGGAAAAGAAAGGGGCGCGAACGAAGCCTCCTCCTCGAGGAATCGCCCCTTTTTTCTTGGTTTTCGTGGGGTTTCATCCCTCTGATGACCGTGTTTCATACAGGGCGGGGTCTCCGCGGACGGACCGCTGTGATTGGTGCACAGCGCTGTCTCCGCGGACGGACCGCTGTGATCGGTGAAGGAGGTGGGTTCCTCCGACACCCAGCGTTGTGGTTGGTGGAGAGCAGGAGCTGGAAAAGAAAGGGGCGCGAACGAAGCCTCTTCCTCGAGGAATCGCCCCTTTTTTCCTTGTTCTCGCTGGGTTTTCACCTTCTCTGACCGTGTTTCACATAGGGCGGGGTCTCCGCGGACGGATCGCTGTGATTGGTGCACAGCGCTGTCTCCGCGGATGGATCGCTGTGATCGGTGAAGGAGGCGGGGTCCACCGATATCCAGTGTTGTGGTTGGTGGAGAGCAGGAGCCGGAAAAGAAAGGGGTAAAGAAAGGGGCGCAAACGAAGCCTCTTCCTCGAGGGGCTGCCCCAATAGCGTTTCCTCTTCAACGGCTTGCACTGCTCTCTCTGTTCGGCCGTATTCCTCCAGCCGTTCTAAGAACTCCAGCGAGGGAGCGAGCTGGATGGAGTGACTCAGCAGGTCCAGGCGCCGCGAGAGCTCAGCGGCGGTGACTCCCTGCACTTCACCGCTCTGCTCGCAACGTCTCGGCTGCCACAGCGGTAGCAGTGCTCGGAGGCCCTCTATCTGGGCTCCCAGTGCTCGCTCTCGCTCCTCCAGCCACTCCTCAAAGCTCCTGGCGTCCCGGTTTTGGCGGCTCATTTCTGTAACGGTGGCGGGGTACCGGAAGGACGCCACAGTGGAGCCAGGAGTTCGGAGCACTGTTTTATTGTCCACAGTTTACAAAAGCAAGACACAAGGGCTGCAGTTCGAATCAGAACCTGGGAACAGGAGAACTGCAGCCCAAACCAAGATATCCAAAATCCAAACCAGAACCACACTTAGGCTTAGCCTAACTAATGAGCCGCGCTCTGCTCTGACTCATCGGGGCTTAAATAGTCAGCCCCAATGATGCACACCTGTGCCTGCTTGGGCTCCGGTGTGCTCAGTCAGAGCAGAGCGCCCTCTAGCGTGCCCAAAACACCCCACATGTGACACATAGCAAAAAGAGAGCTGAACACAGTGCTTAAGAAAACAACTAGGTGTGTCCCACAGGTCTGAATTGTTATCTTTTTGAGACAGTTTGAGGCCTAAACAGTGATTCAAATTTGGATGTATGTAAACATCACAAGCAGCAAAGACAGATCATAATTAAAAGTATATATCCATAATAGTTACTTATATGTGAGAACCATTTTCCATTGATTGCTATTTTGTATATATAAAATCGTGTGTTTTATTGACTATTAGACTATTCACCTCATTTCTGTGAACAACTTCTAAAAGAACACATTTTCAGGTCAAGTGCACCTGAGGGTAACAAATGTAGAGACTCTACCTCCTTGAACTTGCTGTATATGTGTGTGTGTGTGTGTGTGTGTGTGTGTGTGTGTGTGTGTGTTCTGGTTTACCTCAATTACTTGTCATTTAGGAAACTTACACCTTCATCACTTATCGTAATATTAAGAAAAAAAAAAATTTAAGAGTTTTCTTAAAGAGTCAACATAAAAAAAAAACAAACAAAAACAAAAAAAAAACATATATATATATATTTTTTTTTTTTTATGTTGGCATGTTTAGCCTCCATGTTAGTTAGCATGTTAGTTCATGTGAATGACATTGAGGAAAAAATTCATACTGTCTTGAGAGTTTAGGATACTTCAAATACAGGAGTTCTGAATCTCTGTTGTGACTTTACCGGATGACCAGATGGCCAGAGTTAGATACTGCGTCCTCCAATCCACCCAGACTGGAAGAAGCAGGTGTGGAGACCATAGATAAACCTGGGTAAGTGTAGATGTCTGCATGCTTGGTTAAGAAAATGCTACCTTGAATCTTCATCACCAATGGACGAGCTCCTATTCATCTGCTCTCACATTGAACACTGCAGTGACACAATAGCTAATTGTTGAGCCCTCTGTTGTTTTCCCTTTTCAACCATCACTGTGTTCCTGTGTATTGATCTAACACCATAATCAAGTTTACATGGTGGTGGGCCTAATCAGAGGAGATGACGAGACTGCTTACAGAAATGAAATTCAGTACCTGCCTGTGTGTTGTGTCAATAACAACTTGTCTCTGAATTGTCAAATAACCAGGGAAATCATTGTGGACTTCAGGTAACCTTGGAGCCACACACACTCTTGTCTGCATCAGTGGCGGTGTAGTGCAGCCTGTGTCCATATTCAAATTATTAGGTGTCCACATCCTTGACGATCTCATTCTGATCCAAAGGAGTGATATCAGCTTTGCTTCCTGCAGATCCTTAAGAGAGCTCACCTGCTGCCAAGGATATTGACATAATTTCAGGACAGCTCTGTTGAGGACACACTCACCAACTACATCTTAGAATGGTACGAAAAGCTGCTTGTGCAGGGCAGAAAGCTTAACTGAGGATGTTTCCACCCCACACTCAAACCACGGACTATTGAACCTTCTCTCATCCAGCAGGCATTGCAGCAGCCTGCACCCCCACAACACAAGGCTCAAGAAGAGCTGGTTCCCTGTGGCTGTGGCCATGTGGAACACCACGGAAGCATACTGTACTCTTTACTGCACTGTCTCTGAATTTTCATTCTTGTAAAGAATATTCAATCATCTTATATACACTGGACTATATTTATATTCTCGTGCAAAGGTGGCCTGGTGGTTAGGGAGCTGGCCACCAGATTGTAAGATTGTGGATTCAAACCCCTTACGAGTAAGTTGCACTGAGGTACCCATGAGCAAGGTACCGTCCCTGTAGCTACTCCCTGGGCGCTTTCAATAACTTTCCCCTGCTGCACGGTGTTTGAGAGCATGGGTTAAATGCAGAGGTCCAATTTTGTGGTGGTTTTGTGTGCTGTCCTGTGACCTCGCAATGACAAGGGTTGTCACGTTCACTATATTTATTTATATTATACCATCTGTATATTTATACTATAAACTGGACTTTTTGTCCATACTGTACACGACTCTGTGCATTTCACTTTTATAGAAACGTATAAAGTAAATTCCAGGTGTGAATGTATATCAGTCCATGGTCACATTATGGATAACCATATCAGATTTGTTCATGAGTGATTTTGATTAACACAAGTACAAGTGCAATACAATTTAAATCATATGCCTAATTAAAGCTTTTTTAGTAAGTCACAGCAGAATTTCTGGTCTTGATTCATATCTGATGCAGAGAGTCTTGATGTGAAAAGAATCCTCAGATCGTCTCATAAATAATGCTGTTGTTCTGTTTTAACCTGTTTGACTGTAGAGATGAAGAAGAAAATGAACCAGACGGATACAAGAAAGCTTTGCTTGTGTGAAAAAAGAAACTACACAAAGATTAACACTTTAGTAAACTGTTTTATTATCCATTGTAGACAACAATACAGTCTCTCAATGTAATTTGTTTACTGTGCTGATCTAATAATGTTGAATATTGGTAAAGGGGTATGTATTTGGAGATGTCTCAAAACCTGTTTTCATGTTCAAAATGGTAAAGATCCATTTAAAGAAATAAATGATAATTTACAAATCTTTTTGCATCACCGTTTTAATCTGTATACCTTCTTACAAATAAAGAAAAACAGATTCTGTTGAATTTCCTTTGTTTTCAGTCCATATATTAAAGGATTGATAATCGGAGGAAATATTACAGAAGCACCCAAGGCCTTTCGTAAGTTTGGTGGTGCTGCTTCAAATCTATGAGCTAAAATAGCAAAAAAAGAGTTGAACTTATAACTCAAGAAAACAACTAAGTGTGTCCCACAGGTCTGAATTGCTTTCCTTATGGCATCAGATTGTCTGTAATCTGTCATTTTAACTAATCAAAGTCATATCTAAATTATGTTAGCCTATACTTTTATCCAACTATTGATGCTGTAAAGATTTTATAATGTTGTTTCATACAAATTTACCAGTGGAAGCATGTAGGTGTTTAGGAGAAATGGCAGATGAGTTTCTAAACAGATTATTTAACACTATCTTGATAAGGGAGGGGATGCCTTAGGAGCGGAGGAGAAGTGTACTGGTATCGGTTTTCAAGAGTAAGGGTGATGCACAGAGATGTAGTCATTATATTATGATAAAGATCAACCACAGCATGAAGTTCTGAGATGCAATGATTGCTCTGACCAGAGAAGGTCAGAAGGAGTTGCATTGTGCATTTGTGGACTTGGAGAAATCATATGACAGGCTGCCTATAGACGAGCTGTGGTTTTGTATGAGGAAGTCATGTGTTGCAGACAAGTATGTAAGAGTAGATCAGAAAATGTATGAGAGCAATGTGTCAGTGCTGAGGTCTTTAGTAGTAGTGATGGATGGAAGAGAGTGGCTGTACCAGTGAGAGTAAAATGGAAGGTTTCCACTCGTCCCTTATGGATATGCATCAGGTTGTATAATGAATGAAGGTCCAACTTAATGACAATTTTGACATTGCTGAGTTGGACAAAGATAGATGTTAGGAGAGGCAGTGGGTACTGATCCTTGATGGTGATATTATTGAGGCCCTGATAATCTACACATGGGCACACAGACCGATCCTTCTTTACAAAGAACCCTGCCCCAGCTAGAGAAGAATAAGGTTGGGTTTGCCCCAGGGTGAGGGCCTCATCCAGAGACTGATCCAGGGCTTTCAGTTCATGATGAGACAGCAAGGTGCACTGATGATGCAAGGAGACCAATGCTAGACGTCTCTCAATGTAACTTATTTACTGTGCTAATCTAATAAAGTAGAGATCTGTATTTGGAGATGTCTCAAAACTGTTTTTTCATGTTCAAAATTGTAAAAGATCCATTTAAAGTTATAAATGATAATTTACAGATCATTTTGCAAAACCATTATATTTTGTAAGTCAAACAAGAAGCATTTTCAATATTTACTGTGCTAATGCTATATATGTATGTATGCATGTATGTATGTATGTGTATATATATATATATATATATATATATATATATATATATAAAATATATATATGATTCCAACATTTACTTTGAAATTTTTAATTTAAATGCAATTAATAAGAACATTTTTTTAAGAACAGCAAAAAAGGTGATTTCTCATAAAATGAAGGTGCTATAGATCTAAAACAATCAATGCTTCTTCACCCAATTGATTTTGGGATTCCATTTTGACTGGCAGACCTTCTTTGAATAAAGAAAAGATTCTATCTGAATTTCTATTTTCTAGTCCATAGCATTAAAGGATTGATAATCGAGGAAATCATTATAGAAGCCACCCAAGGCCTTCAAGTTTGGTGGTGCTAAGTCAAATCTATGAGCTAAACGGTATAAACAGAGGTTGAACTCATAACACAAGAAAACAACTAGGTGTGTCCTACAGGTCTGAATTGCTTTACTTTTTTGTGCATCAGATTGTCTTTTTGAGACAACAGGATTAAGATTTGGATATGTAATATCACACCGCAGAAACAGTCCATCATCATGAAAAGAGAGGGCAAACAAACAACCCATAGTAGTTACATTGACCTTATATCTCCACATATGAGTTTCATCACAGTTGGGATTATTGCAGAAACACAATTTTAGTGCTACAAATCTCTTTATTTGTAGTCTAAAGGCAAGTAGTAACCCAACTGTAATCAAGGTCCAAATCAGAATGATTATCTTCAGCAAGTTATTTGGGACATCAAGGTGTTGTACTTCACTGAAACAAATACCTAGTAACATACCTGTCAAAGCGCTACAGCAGTGAGAATGAGAAAGATCCAGCTCCATACAGATGTGATAGCAAAGCTTGTAAAAACAAGCAGAATAAGTGGAGTTGATCTATTCTGTGAGTTGTATACTAGACAGCAGTTGAGGGTAAAAGATGTGGCACCTACCATGATTGTCTACTGGCAGGTTAACAACAAATATACATTGGTTTATGAAGCTCTATTGAAAGCACTGTTAATAATACAGTCATATTGAAAACCAAAATGGTACAATATGTAAGAGTTCAAAACAAATGAAAATAAATGTTTATTTGAGTATTTCTAATGATTCATGAGTCAAAGGATTTGAAGCAGATGGAGAAATTAGAACGATTTGTGATAGTGAAGGAAATCTTAAAAATGTATGAAATGAATGGTTAAGAATCAATTTAGCATTTAGTTTCAGACCACTTAGAGCAGAGTGAATATCATTCCAGTGTATAGTGGAAGAGATTTTAAAAGTGTTGAAATTGTGCATGCAAAAATCAATCTAGCAGTTAGTTTGTGAAGCTATTAGGATCAGTTACTTCAGACGAGTGGGAATATTTTTCATTGTATGCATTTGCCAGTAGTTTTATAAGCACCCAGGACAAAGTAAGTCATTCTGAAATCCCACCTGAGATGTGTAATTTACCTTGGACACCATTTAACTGGTCTGAGGATCAAAGTTCCTTGTTATTTTGCATATAGTACCCTTTAATACTTTTCAAATCTGTAATTAGCCAATCAAGTCATGGTCTTCAATTATGTTAGCACATACTTCATCCACCTATTTATGTGTATAGATTTAAAAATGTTATTTCACACAAATTATATCAATGGAACACACAAAGCTTAGAGAAATGATGTGTTTCAAACAGATTAAACACAATCCTGGAAAGTGAGAGGATGCCTGAGGAGTGGAGGAGAAGTGTACTGGTACTGATTTTCAAGAGTAAGGGTGATGCACAGAGCTGTAGTAATTATAGAGGGATAAAGTTGATCAGCCACAGTACAGCTCTGGAAAACAGAAGCTTAGTTGAAAGGAGCATACACACTAAGAAAAGATTGGTGATGATAAGTATAGCAGCATGGTCTCATGTTGAGAAGTACCAAATGCAGTGTTTGCTCTGGAGGGTTTTGAGTGAGAAGAGAAACGTTTGCTCTGGTGCAGAGAAGGTCAGAAGGAGCTGCAATGTGCCTTTGTGGACTTGGAGAAAGATTGAAGTGTTCTAGACGAGCTTTGTATGAGGAAGGATGAGGTCGAATAAATCATGGATCAACACTGAACCTATTCTTGTTTGAAATAGTAATGGACAGGTTGATGGATGAGGTTACACAGGAGCCCCTGTGGAGGATGATGTTTGCCGATGATATTGTGATCTGTAGTTAGAGTAGGGAGCATCTTGAAGAGAATCTAGCGAGATGGAGGTATGCGCTAGAGAGGAGAGGGGATAAAAGTGAGAGATAACAGACAGAATACATTATGAGGAACAAAGGAGGAAATGGAGTCGTTATATGCAAGGAGAAGTAATAGGAGGGAGGAATTCAAATATCTGGGACTGGCAGTTCAGAGTAACGACAAGGTGGAAGAGAGGTGATGAAGAGAGCTGAGGTGATTGAATGGTGGAGATGAGTCTTGGAGAAGAGTCTTGGAGAAGAGAGAGAGGCTTACCAGTGACAGGTAAAAGGGAAATGGTGAGCAGTAGTGAGACCAGCATTGTTGTATGGGTTGGGAGGTTTTGCGATGAAAAGAGAGGAGTGGAGCTGAGGTGTCAGAGCAAAGATGCTGAGATTTCATTAGGCTTGGACGAACATCACTGATTAGAAATGAGAGTACAGTGGGACAACTCAGGTTACTAGCATTTGGAGACAAAGTGAGAAAAGCAAGGTTGCATTGGTTTGATACATCAGAGAAGAGACAAGGATTACATTTCTGGATGCCTTCCCACTTGTCCTCATGGATATGGATCAGGTTGTATAATGATTCTAGTGACAATTTCATTGCTGAGATGGCCAAAGATTTGAACAGAGGCAGGGGGGCTGATTTGATGGTGATGTTATTGAGGCCCCAGATAGTCTCCAGAGGTAGCCAAGGATTGATCCATTCATTAATGAATACCCTGCCCCAGCCGGGAGAAGCAAAGGTCAGGTTTGCTCCCTGAGTGCCTGGGCGTCATCCAGACACTGATCCAAGGCCTGCAGTTTACGGGCATTGTCGTAATACTGTTAAGGCAGCATGGTGGTGCCTTGGTCTTACTGCCTTTTCTCCAGCATTTCTACCTGACATGGCCAGAGGTGGAGTGCAAGAGTGGCTCAGGTAAAAGACCTAAATGAGCTGATATAAAGAAGGCTAGTTGGTACAGCTGAAGTAATCCTGACCAGAAGTGTTAGCTTCTGCAGGGCCTGACTAACTTGTTCCAGATGCAAGCAATCACAACGAATGCCCAACAATCGTCCTCAGGTAAGCTTGAGCATCATAACATCAAGCAACATAACTCTTAGGGAATATTCACCTTTGAACAGAATCTCACATGCAAGAAGTTTCAGGAGGCCATCGCCACCATGATATATCAAAATTGCTCATTCAGAATAGACAGATAAACTTATCATCGCAGGTTTCAAACAAGGAAGACAAGATAAAACACTTATCTGCAACACTGGAGTAGAAGGTTCAGGGAAACATTCAAAGCACAGCAGTGAATTTAGAAGATAAATCAAATGAAACAAATGCAAAATGAATCAAATGCAATGTACTGATCCAGGTGCATCCACCTTTATGAATCCACCACACATTACATGTATGGTATTTAGCAGACGCCTATCCGAGGACTTCCATGTCCTAATTACAGGGACAGGGCAGTGCAGTGGTGGCCTAGTGGTTAGGGCGTAGTCGCATGATCGGCGGATCGGGCGGTTCAAACTCCTTCCGATAGGTTGCCCTGAGGTACCTCTTGAGTGTTGTGCCGGGCCCCGTCACTGCCCCCGGCGCTTTCAGCTAGCCGCCCACTGCCAAGTCATGGCGGGTTTGAGCCCTACAAGCAATGCAGAGGTCCACCCTCGTTGTGGTTCAGTGCTGTGTCGTGACTCGCAATGACAAGGGCTGTCACTTCTACCTCAGTCCTTGCTCCTGCTTTCCTTTCAGTCTTGCTCAGGGTGGTAGCACGGAGTGCTAGAGGTGGGATTCAAACCTAATCGCTTGGAGCCATAGGTCCATAGGCAAGTACCCTATCACTAGACCAATACTGAATTCATGCTCCACCAATGATCCTGTGTTGTTAATCAGTATGGAGGACGGCAGGTGTTGACTCAATATCTTTTATTTTAGTTTTATAGCAGTTTAATTTTTTCAGATTTTGCTTGTAATTGAAACACATTAATGTAGAAATATAGACAATTTTGCAAAAAACTTTGGGGATGAAAAAAACATGGTATTAAGCCAGAGGAATGAAGTCCAGCAGAGTCACTGTTCTGCCTTAAACATTTGGGTACTGACTGTCCTGCAGATATTCAATGTTCTGCAAACATTGTTGAGGAATAATTTAAGGAACGTGACAGAGTTCAAGGTTTTGACTTGGCCCAACTCTCCCTTAGATCTCAAGCAGACTGAGGACTTGTGGAATTTTGCTGACAAATTATTTTAAATCAATGGAGACCCCAACTTCAAGGGGAGATGTAAAGGATCTGTTGTAAACATTTTGGTGCTGGAGACCACAGCACATCTTCAGAGTTGTGAATTGTTACAGCAATACCAGGGGGACCTTGAGCCCCCTTTAGCCAATGCTAGGGAGGTAAAGGCTTTATTAGCTTGTGGGGTCCAATGGAAAGGTGAATAACACTGTTTGGTGAGGTCGGTTAGGGGATGGTAAGATCTTCAAAGATTGAGGTGGAGTGTCTATAAAAGTTTATGGCTTCAGAACTACTGAAGGTTTCAGTTACAGCAGCAAGAGGGGACCTACATTAGGCTTTCAAGAGGTTTTCTGAAGATGGTGCCCAGAACACTGGTGTTTCATCAGACCGCGGGTTCACTGTTTACACCTGGGATCAGCTGCTAGCGCTTAGCAACCAGCTTATACAGCCCAGCGAAAGAACAGAGATCCCCAGGGGACTACGGTGGATGAGACGGGGTTATAGAGCTGGCGTAAAATTCTGGGAGCGGAACAGACGGTACAAACCATCGCGTGCCTCGATCACAGAATGCTTGATCTTCCTAATGGCGTTTGATTAATGCTACCTGGCACCACCAGATTTCAGAGAGAGTACAGGAGGTTAGCATGATAAAGTTACATTGAGTCCTGGTTGACACACTTCATTCCAGACTCACGCTGCTGTGTACCGATTCACCTGGTGAGCAGACCGAAATGTGAAGGAGACTGGTGGAGAAAGGTGGGGATTGTGATGTATGTGAATGAGAGATGGTAAACCTAGGCATATCACTGTTAAGGAGAAAAGGTATGGGATTGGAGCTGCTAGCGGTCAGCATCCGAGAGCATACCATCTGGCTGTGAGCCTGCAAGCCAATGCGATAACTGTTCATATTCGCTGGCGGCAGATGCGACAGCAGCTCATGAACAATACACAGGTACAGTCCAAACTGCAGAAAGCACACCCTCAAGCCTTCCTCCTGATATTCGGTGATTTTAATCATGTCTTTGTCCTCAACTCTGCCTACTTTCACCCAGTAGCAGTGATCAAGGAGACTGAAAGAGGATATTGACTTGCTGTACAAACACCAAGGATGCAAAACAGAGTGCACAATTCTCCACTGGGACGCTCAGACCATAACCTGGTCCATCTGGTTCCCTCATATATACCTTTAGTGTGCAAACAACCCCCCACTACGAGATATGTGAGAGGATGGTCTGATGAGACATGCATGGCACTCAGGGACTGCTTCGAAACCATAGACTGGACCTGTGGGTGCGGTCTAGTGGTAGGGTATCACTGGATCAAGAGGCCCTGTTCGAATCCCACTCACACCTCTGGGTCCTGAGCAAGACTCTAACCTGAAGTTGCTCCAGGGGACCATTGTCCTCACTCAGGGGACATGTCGCCTGGATAAGAGCGCAGCCGCCGTAAATGGGAAATGCAGACTGGAAGGCACTATGCAGCCCACATGGAGAGGACATTGACGGTCTAACAGTCTGCATAACTGACTACATCAACTTCAACTACAGTGTGGATAACACTGTACCAACCAGAGAGTAAGGTGCTACCCAACAAATAAATCTGAGATCTGAGAGGTGACAGAGAGGCATTGAGGCCAGCCCAGAAGGAGCTGAGAAGAGAGATAAGGAGGGGGAAGGACAGATATAGGAGGAGCATTCCTCCATGAGGTGTGGGAGAGGATTGAACACCATTACTGGAAGGGAGCAGCGTGAGTGGGGAGCACGTCCCTGTTCTGGAAGACCCCAAGGCATCACAATCCCAATGAGCCAAACCACTTCAGACCTAAGGCCCTCACTTCAAACCTGATGAAAGCAGGGAGATAATTATCCTTCATCACCTTTTGTCCACTGGTCAGGAGGACCAAGACTCGCTGTAGTTTGCTTAATAGCCCATTGGGGTGATGACGCCGCCATCTACCTGCGTGCATCGGGCCCTCACTGCCTGGAGTGGGCGAGCTCACTGTGAGAGTCATGTTCTTGACTTCTCTAGTGCCTTCAACACAATTCAGCCTTCAGTGCTGAGGGGGAAGCTGCAGGAAGCAGGTGTGGACCAACACATGACTGAGTGGATCATTGACTACCTCACCCATTAGTTCTGCATGTGAGACTCCAGGACTGTGTGTCTGAGGCGGTGGTCTTCAGCTCGAGGCCCCACAGCAGAGTCTCACCTCCTTCCTCTTCTGCCACCCCTGTACACGGCAGACTTCAACAACAGCAACACAAACAGCTGTCACCTGCAGAAGTTCTCGACAACACCGCTATTGTTGGACGCGTGTGTCGGAGGGAATGAGCAGAATACAGGGGGATCATTTGCGACTTCGCGCTGGTGTTAAAAACCATCTGCGATCAATGCCAGCAAGACGAAGGAGCAGCTGACGACTTCCAGGTTAGTCACCCTGTCATATCGTGAACATCCAGGGTTTGTGCATTGGAAACGGTGAGGAGTACAAATACCAGGGTGTCCAATATCAATAACAAACTGACTAGTCCACAAACACTGATGCTCTGTAAAAAAAGGCCTAAGTTGTCTTCACCTGCTAAGGCGGCTGAGGTCCTTTGGGGTGAACAGGAATCTTCTGAGGTCCTTCTATGACACTGTCTAGCGTCTGCTTTTTTAATGCTGTGGTCTGCTGGTGTGGTAGAATCATAGAGAGGGACAGGGGGAAACTAAATAAACTGGTCAAGAGGGCCAGCTCTGTCCTAGACTTTCTGCTGAAATCTATTGAGGGGAGGAGAGGCTGTTATCCAAACTAACATCCATCATGGACAACACCTCCCACCCCCTACATGAGACTGTACGAGCACTGAGCAGCTCGTTCAGCAGCAGACTTCTACACCCGCAGTGTAAAAAGAAAAACTACCGCAGGTCATTCTTACCGGCAGCCATCAGACTCCAGAACTCAACCTAGCATGATTTATTTGCTATAGTTCATTTATTTTTATTGTTATTATTATTATTATTATTATTATTATTATTATTATTATTATTACATTTACATTTGTTTACTTTGATTTATTTATAAATTATTTATTCTTCATTATTATTATTATTATTTTATTATTATTATTATTATTATTATTATTATTATTATTATTATTATTATTATATGCTCAATGTATATGGTTATCTTTCCTGTCCTTATTTTCCTGTCCTTGTTTTCTGTATTTTTTATATTCTTTCTTTCTTTCTTTCTTGTTCTTTCTGGTTAAAGAGCCCTGTAACACCCGAATTTCTCCATTTGTGGATAATAAATGGTTATTCCATTCTACTCTATTCTATTCTATCCTATTAGGAGGGTGGTTTTAATGTTATGGCTGATGGGTATATATTGTGCGTTTGTAGTCCATGCTGTTAAAGAAGATTTAGTATCCAAACATCCATGGAAAATTAAAAATACATTTTGACAAACGTGTAAATATAGACACGTTCCTTCACTCTTGCACTGAACACTGGAGTGCCACATGGCTATGTACTGAGCTCCTCGTTGTTTTCCTTTTCAACCATCACTGTGTTCCCATTGTTCTAACACCATAATCAAGTTTACATGGTGGTGGGCCTAATCAGAAAAGATGACGAGACTGCTTATAGAAATGAAATTCAGTACCTGGCTGTGTGTTGTGTCAATAACAACTTGGCTCTGAATTGCCAAATAACCAGGGAAATCATTGTGGACTTCAGGTAACCTTGGAGCCACACACATTCTTGTCTGCATCAGTGGAGGTAGTGCAGCTTGTGTTCATATTCAAATTGTCCACATCTCTGACAATCTCATTCTGATCCAAAGGAGCGATATCATCTTTGCTTCCTGCAGATCCCAGAGAGCTTCATCTGCTGCCCAGATACGACATGCTCAGCGCAGCCTGTTGAGGACACACTCACCAACTACATCTTAGAATGGTACGAAAAGCTGCTTGGGCAGGGCAGAAAGGTTAACTGAGGATGTTTCCACCCCACACTCAAACCACTATTTAACCTTCTCTCATCCAGCAGGCATTGCAGCAAAGCTCACCCCCACAACACAAGGCCTGCTAGCTGGTGTTTCAGGCCATGTGGAACTCTCACGAAGATACCGCACTCTTTACGATGTAAAGAGTCTCTGTCTGATGCTGAAAGTCTTAATGTGAAAAGAATCCTCAGATTGTCTAAAATATAGCTGCTGTTGCTTTTTTACCTGTAAAAGGACTGACTGTATACATGAAGTGGAAAATGAACCAGCAAAAACCAAGAAGGCTTTACTTGTGTTCAATGTGAACTACAAACATTAACACTTCCAGTAAAACTGTTTAAAGTCCATTGTAGACTACAAACAGTATCTCAATGTAACTTATTTCCTGTGCTGATCTAATAAAGTAGAGATCTGTATTTGGAGATTTAGTCTAATAGAGATCTGTATTGGGAGATGTCAAAACAGCGTTTTTCATGTTCAAAATTGTAAAAGATCCATTTAAAGATTTAAAAATGATCATTTATACATCATTTCGCATCACCATTATATTTTGTAAGAGAAACAACAAGCATTTGAAATATTTATTGTGCTAATGGTATATATATATACATATATATATGGGATCCCAAAATTTATTTTGGAAATTTTTAATTTAAAATGCAATTATCAAGAAATTTTTTAAGAACAGCAGAAAGATTGTTTCTCATGAAAATGAAATATGTGATCTAAAACAATCTCAATGCTTCTACTCCACTGATTTTGGGATTCTGTTTACCTGGTAAACCTTTCTTTGAATAAAGAAAACAGATTCTGTCGAATTTCCTTGGTTTTCATAGTCCATAAGTATTAAAGGATTGATAATCGAGTGGAAAATCATTATAGAAGCAACGCAAGGCCTTTCGTAAGTTTGGTGGTGCTGCCAAATCTGCGAGCTAAAATGGCAAAGGAGAGTGCTGAACTCATAACACAAGAAAACAACTAGGTGTGTCCCACAGGTCTGAATTGCTTTACTGGCATCAGATTGCCTTTTGAGACAACAGTGACAGATTTGGATATATGAATATCACAATCAGCAGAGACAATCCATCATAAAGAGTGGCAACAAACAACCCATAGTAGTTACTTAATCTTATATCCCCACATATGAGCTTCATCACAGATGGGTTATTGCAATATATGTCCACAATTTTAGTACTACAAATCTCTTTACGGTAGTTCAGTGCAAGTAGTAACCCAATCGTAGTAAAATCCATGGTCCACATCAGAATGATTATCTTCAGCAAGATTTTTGACGACATCAATGTGTTGTACTTCAAGGGACAACAAATGGCACATACCTGTCATAAGCTATAGCACTGAGAATGAGAAAAGATCCAGCTCCATACAGATGTGATAGTAAAGCTTGTAAAAAACAAGCAGAATAAGTGATGGATCTATTCTGTGACAGTATACTAGACAGCAGTTAGGTAAAAGATGTACCAACTATATCATTCACTGGCAGGTTTGACAGCAAAATATACATTGGTTTATGAAGCCTGCATTGAGCAATTGTTATCAATACAGTCATATTGAAAACCAAAATGGTACAATATGTAAGAGTTCCAAAAATGAATGCAGGCACAATATTTGATGGAGGTATTTCTAATGATTCCATAGTCAAAGGATTCGTGTCAGATGAGAATTAGGAATCCATTTGCAGGAAAGTAAAAGGGACGAAATATATATATAGAAATTGTGGATGGTAAAGAATTTATCTACCAGTTTAGTTATGGAAGCTATGAGGAATCATTATCAGAGGAGGAATATTCTTCAGCATATGATTTACAGCAGTTTTATACACCTAGGATTACAGGCAAGTCATCTGAAGTCCCAGCTGAGATGTGTCCACATAATTATTCCTGTGCACCCTTTCAAGTCAACTCATGAAGTAGGATTTTACTGTCATTTCATCCATATAAACAGTACATATTGAAATGAAATAATGTTTCTCCAGGACCCTGCTGTTACACATAGGACAACATCAGACACAACATAAGACATAAGACAACACAAGACACAAGATACAACATAAGACAAGACACACAAGACAACAAGTGCAGACAACAGACAGTACATTCATCCGTCAGAGGGCCGCAGTGTTATGGAACAAAGCAGCCCAGGTTGTTGGGCAGTGTAACAGTGTAACAGAGTAACAAAGTAAAACAGAGCAGCGTTGGTGAGTAAAGTACGGATGTGATAGATAGATTGATGAAAGTACAAGCCTGAAGATATTGTCAGTTTAAAAGTCTGATGGCCAGGGGGAAGAAGCTATTTCCCATCCTGGTAGTGGGTGTCTGTGATATGTAGAACCTGCTCTGCATGCCATGAGGGAAAAGAGAGTGTGGGATGGGTGAATTGGATCATCCACAATGCTGGTTGCTTTGTGGATGCAGTGAGTGGTGAGATGTCCTATACAGAGGGCAGAGAGACCCTGATGATCTTCTCAGCTGTTCTCACTATCCGTTGCAGGCACTTTGCATCCAAGACATTGCAGTTCCTATACAAAGCAGCAATGCCATGCTCATGATGCCTTGATAGTTCCTCTGTAAAAGACGGTGAGAATGGCTGCGGGCTTCCTCAGTCTCATAGGAAGTGAGACGCTGGGCTTTCCTTTAGATGGAGTTGAGATTGTTGATTACGTGAACACCAAGGAACTTGATGCTCTGGACCATCTCCACAGGTGAGGTGTTGATATTCAGTGGAGCGTGGTCCCTACGTGGTCTCCTGAAGTCAACAACCATCTCTTTAGTCTTGTTGACATGCACACAGCCCTGAGGGATGGAACCTTGCTCAGAGCAGCCTCTGTAAGGGGTTTGAACCCGCTTTTGATCCTGTGGCCAACTCCCTAACCACTAGTGGCCACCGCGTTCAGGCTTCAGGGGTCCAATGGAAAGGTGAATTACACTGTTTGCGTAGCCAGAAAGGGACAGTCTATCCTTCATGATTGAGGGTGAATAGTTGATAAAGCTCATGGGCTTCCAGGAACTGCTGAAGTTACTTCTCTACAACAGTAAGAGGGGGACCCATACATTACAGGAAGAAGGTTTTAGCTGTTGTGGCTAATGGGTATTTATTGTGCATTTACAGTCCATACTGTTAAAGAAGTTTTAGCATTCAAACATCCATAGAAAAATTCAAATACATTTTCTGTAATTTATGTATCACCCTTTCTCCTATGAAAAGTGTACTTACAAGTTTTCTTTACGTTTAATCATAGTTTTGAAGTGAATGACAGTTTGGATATTTATTAATCAAGTGACCAGATGACCAGAGTTAGTAATGACACTACAGACCTCCAGTTCACTCTGACTGGAAGAAAGCAAGTGCTGAGACCATTGACAAACATGTGTAAATGTAGATGACTGCATGCTAGGTTTAGAAACTGCTACCTAGCATCTTCCTCGCCAGCCACTGCGCTCCTGTTCTTCCAATTTTGCATTGAATACTGCAGGACACATGGCTATATGTTGAGCCCTCTGTTGAGCCCTTTCACAATCACTGTGTTCCTGTGTATTGATCTAACACCACAATCAAGTTTACATGGTGGTAATTAATCAGAGGAGATAACGACTGCTTACAGAAATGTAAAATTCAGCACCTGGCTGTGTAAGCCAGTCAATAACAACTCTGGCTCTGAACTGCCAAATAACTAGGAAATCATTGTGGACTTCAGGTAACCTTGGAGCCACACACACTCTTGTCTGCATCAGTGACGGTGTAGTGCAGCCTGTGTCCATATTCAAATTATTAGGTTTCACATCTCTGACAATCTCATTTGATCCAAAGGAGCAATATCATCTTTGCTTCCTGCAGATCCTTAAGAGAGCTCATCTGCTGCCCAGGATACTGACATAATTTCAGGGCAGCTCTGTTGAGGACATACCGTCCCTCATCCAGCAGACATTGCAGCAGCCTTCATCCCCACAACACAAGGCTCAAGAAGAGCTGGTTCCCTGTGGCTGTGGCCATGTGGAACTCCACAGAAGCATACTGTACTTTATCAAAATTGTCTCTGGTATTCTTTTAAAAATATCCACTATCTCATATATCATCTGTATATGTATATTTACAAACTGAACTTTTGTCCAAACTGTACACAGTTCGTGCACTTCACTTTATAGAGTTATATAATAAATTCCAGGTGTGAATATAGTATCAGTCCATGTTCACATTATGGATAACCATCTGATTTGTTCATGAGGATTTCGATGAACACAAATACAAGTGCAATACAATTTAAAGATTTATTTAATAAAAAAGCTTTTTTTAATAATTCACAGCAGAATGTCTGGTCTTAATTCATGTCTTGATGTGAAAAGAATCCTCAGATCGTCTCATAAATAATGCTGTTGTTCTGTTTTAACCTGTAAAATGTTTCACTGTAGACATGAAGTGGAAAATGAACCAGACAAATACAAGAAAGCTTTGCTTTTGTTAAAAGAACCACACAAAGATTAATACTTAGTAAACTTGTTTTAGGTATCCATTGTAGACAACAATACAGTCTCTCAATGTAATTTGTTTACTGTGCTGATCTAATAATGTATGTTGAATATTGGTAAAGGGGTATGTATTTGGAGATGTCTCAAAACCTGTTTTCATGTTCAAAATTGTAAAGATCCATTTAAAGAAATAAATCATAATTTACAAATCTTTTGCATCAATTACTATATTTGTGGATTCAATTGTATTAAGTGTAATACATACAACAGCAGAATTGAGAAAAGGATCCCCATCAATAACAAACAGCAGGACTAAAAATAATCTCAATGCTTTTCACTCACTGATTTTGGGATTTTTTTCAATTGATAACCTGCTTGAATAAAGAAAAGCAGATTCGTCGAATTTCCTTGGTTTTCAGTCCATATATTAAAGTGATTCATTATAGGAGGGAATATCATTACAGAAGCACTGGTGCCTTTCGTAAGCTTTGTGGTGCTGCTTCTTAAACTATGAGCTAAAATGGCAAAATAGAGTTGAACTCATAACAACACAAGAAAATTAACCAAGTGTGTCCTACAGGGTCTGAATTGTTACTGGCATCAGATTGTCTTTTGAGACAACCGTGATTAAGATTTGGATGTATGTGAATATCACAATCAGCAGAGACAGTCCATCATAAAGTGTGGCAATAAACAACCCATAGTAGTTACTTAATCTTATATCCCCACATAAGGAGCTTCATCAAAGATGGATTATTGCAGAAAAATGTCCACAATTTGAGTGCTACAAATCTCTTTACGGTAGTTCAATGCAAATAGTAACCCAATCAGAATAAAATCTATGGTCCATATAAGCATGATTATCTTCAGCAAGTTATTTGGGGACATCAAGGTGTTGTACTTCAGTGGACAACAAATGGCAACATACCTGTCATAAGCCATCGCAGTGAGAATGAGATATGATCCAGCTCCATATATGTGTGTTATAAACGCTTGTACAAAACAAGCAGAATAAGTGATGGATCTATTCTGTGACAGTATACTAAACAGCAGTTGAGGGTAAAAAGATGTGGCACCTACAATATCATTCACTGGCAGGTTACTCAACAAAACATACATTGGTTTATGAAGCTTCCTATTGAAAGTAATTGTTAACAAAACAGTCATATTGAAAACCAAAATGGTACAATATGTAAGAGTTCCAAACACAAATGCAGGTACAATATTTGATGGAGGTATTTCTAATGATTCCATTGTCAAAGGTTTTGTGTCAGACGAGAAATTAGTATCCATCCGCGGATAGTGGAAAGGAAATCTTTAAAATACAAATTGTGGAATGGTTAAGAACCACTTAACAGTTTAATTCCGGCCCCTTCGGAGGAGAGAATATAATTCAGTGTATAGTGGAAGGAGATTTAAAAAAGTGTAGAAATTGTGGATGGTAAAGAATCAATCTAGCAGTTTAGTTGTGGAAGCTTTTAGGGATCAGTTACTTCAGAGGAGTGAATATTTTTCATTGCATGCATTTGCCAGGTAGTTTTATACACCCAGGATTATAAGCAAGTCATTTTGAAATCCCCCCTGAGATGTGTCAGT
Organism: Hepsetus odoe; assembly: GCA_017165825.1. Classification (NCBI taxonomy): domain Eukaryota; kingdom Metazoa; phylum Chordata; class Actinopteri; order Characiformes; family Hepsetidae; genus Hepsetus; species Hepsetus odoe. The sequence continues at coordinate 1,152,396 of CM029382.1, forward strand.
TATAATTTACCTTGGCACCATTTAACTGGTCTGAGGATCAAAGTTCCTTTTTATTTTGCATATAGTACCCTTTAATACTTTTTAAATCTGTAATTTTAACTTATCAAAGTCATATCTTAATTATGTTAGCATATACTTTATCCACTCATTATGGTGTACAGATTTGTAATGTTGTTTCATACAAATACACCAGGTGGAAACATGTATTGTTTAGAGAAATGGCAGATGTGTTTCAAATGATTGTTTAACATTATCTTGATAAGGGAGAGAATGCATTGGTCTTTAATGGTGGTGTTATTGAGGCCCTGGTAGTCTGCAGAGGGGCACAAGGACTGATCCTTCTTAACAATGAATAACCCTGCCCCAGCCGGAGAGGTAAAAGGTCAGGTTTGCCTCAGAATGAGGGCCTCATCCAGATACTGATCCAGGGCCTTCAGTTCATGATGAGACAAGCAAAAAAGTCTACCATTGGGCAGACTTCTGATGGCACTGTTAAGGCAGTATGGTGGTAGCTCATCTTTACTGCCTTTTCTCCAGCATTTCTACCTGACATGGCCAGAGGTGGAGTGGCGAGAGTGGGGGCTCTAGGTGGAGGAACTGAAACAGCTGACATACAGAAGGTTGAAGCTGGCACAGCTGAACCAATCCTGACCAAAAGCGTTAGCTTCTGCAGGGCCTGACTAACTTGTTCCAGATGCAAGCAATCACAATGAATGCTCAACAGTCATCCTCAGGTAAGCTTGAGCATCAAAAATATCACAACATAACTCTTAGGGATTATTCATCTTTTGAACAGAATCTCACATGCAAGAAGCTCAGGAGGTTTAATGTCAATTATATTGTATCAAAGTTTACTGCTCAGAATAGACAGATAAACTTACCATCGTGCAGGTTTCTAAAACAAGGAAGACAAGATAAAAACACTTATCTGCAACACTGGAGTAGAAGGTCTGGGGAAACATTCAGCACAGCAGTGAATTTAGTAGATGGGAATGAATCAAATGCCAATGTACCCTGATCACACATGCTCCACCAATGATTCTGCACAAGTTGTTAATCATGGTGCGAGGATGGTCAGGTGCTTTATACGTCTTTATTTTTCGTTTTTTCAGATTGCTTTTAGGAAATTGGACTGGAAACATTAATGTAGAAATATAGACACCTGCAAATGTGCAAAAAAACTTGGCATGTGAAAAAGATGGCATTGTTGTGGAGGAAAGAAGTCCAGCAGTCACTGTTCTGCTCCCAACATTTGGGTACTGACTGTCCTGCAGATATTCAATGTTCCACAAATACTGTTGAGGAATAGTTGATGTGAGGAATGACAGAGTTCGAAGCGACTGGCTCTCCAATCCTCTCAGATCTTCAAAGCTGACTGAGCACTTGTGGAATATGCTGACAAATTAGTTCAATCAATAGAGACCCTACAATCCCAAGGATGTAACTTGCACTTGTCTGTTTGTCTTGTCTTGTGTTTGGTGCCGTGTCATATGTCATCTCATCTGTAGCACCAGGGTCCTGAGGAACATTATTTGCTTCACTATACTGTGTATGTGGTTGAAATGACAATAAAAACCTACTTGAATTGAATTGACTTGTGGAATTTGCTGGACAAATTATTTAAATCAATGGAGACCCCATAACCAAGGATGTAAATGATCTGTTGTAAATATTTTGGTGCTGAGATCACAGCACATCTTCATTGTTACAGCACAATAGGGGACCTGAGCCTCTAGCCAATGCTGGGCGAGCCAAAGGCTTCTTGGCTTGTGGGTCCAAATGGAAAGGTGAATTACACTGTTTGTTGAGGTCTGTTAGGGACAGGCTATTTTTTCTAAGGGATTGAGGTGTAATAGTTGATAAAAAAGTTAGCAAAGCCCAGGAACTGCTGAAGTGTTTCTGTTACAGCATGTGGGGACCTACATATTAGGAAGGTGGTTTTAATGTTATGGCTGATGGGTATATATTGTGCATTAGTAGTTCATAAAGCAAAGACATTAATAATAATAATAATACACACACACAATAATTATTATTATTATTATTGTTGTTGTTGTTGTTGTTACATATTATTATTATTATCATTATCATTATTATTACTACTATTACATTTACATTTGTTTACGCTTATTTTATTTATAACTTATTTATTTTCATTATTATTATTATTATTATTATTATTATTATTATTATATGCTCACTGTGTATATGGTTATCTTTCCTGTCCTTATTTCTGTCCTTGTTTTCTATATTTTATATTCTTCTTCTTTCTTCTCTTTCTGTTCTTCTTCTGGTTAAAGAGCCCTGTAATGACGAATGTCTAATTCGTGGGATAATAAAGGATTATTCTATTCTATTCTATTCTATTATTAGGAGGTTGGTTTTAATGTTATGGCTGATGGGTATATATTGTGCATTTGCAGTCCATGCTGTTAAAGAAGTTTTAGTATCCTAAACCTCCATGGAAACATAAAAATACATTTTCTGCAATTTAGGTAAATGTAAGTGGCACCTTTTCTCCAGTGACAAAATATCCAGTAGATCTTGGAATTTAATTGGGTATAAGATATCTTACTGCCTGCATAATAATATGAAATTTTTCCAGGAGGAATTAAAATTAATTTCAAACACTGGCATTATAATACAAATAACACAAATATATGAATAATATGCCTGATTAGACCTTTAATTAATTATTCACAGCACAATGTCTGGTCTAAATGTTTGTGTATTGTGGAAAACCTACACTAAAATTTACATGAAAAACACATTTCAGAAATCTTGCAAAGAATGATATTTTTGAGAAAAAAAATTGAATATGTCTCCAGATTCTAAAAGAAAAGTACATGAGAGAAGCAGATGAATTAGCTTTATGCTTTTACTAAAACAGCATATACATGTTAAAACTAAAAACTTTCAGTTTCAGTTTTCCATGGTAAACAAAAATTAAAAATGTAACTGCTACTGTGCAATCTAAAAAAGTATGTTTATTACATGTGTTTGACTGAGGGTTTCTGAGGCTATGATTTTTTCATTTCTTATGTCTACACATAATTTAAATACAGATTTAAATTCAACCAATTAATAAAATGTTCTTTTGTTTATGCTTCTTGTTGTTATATATTTAACATCATATGTTAGTCTCTGCTGCTGAGATAATAGACTGAAAAGTAAATAATTATTAGTGAATGCAAAGGCCAATTGCATACTTTTGATGCTTTCTATTTTGTATTTTATTAGACCAAACCACCTCATAAAGGCTTACCCTAAAAAACTATAATGAAAAGTCACACCTACAAATAAAAACAGAGTCAAAATCCTTTCAATTGGGATTTTATTGACTGATAAGCCTCTTGTGAATAAAGAAAAACAGATTCTGTCAAATTTCCTTAGTTTTCAGTCCATTATCGGAGGGAAAATTACTACAGAAGCACCTGGCCTTTATAGGTTTGGTGAGTGCTGCTTCAAATCTATGAGCTATAATGGTAAAAGAGAGCTGATCTCATAACACAAGAAAAACTTGGTGTGTGTCCTACAGATCTGGAATTGCTTTACTTTGGTATCAGCCTTCATTTGAGACAAATACAGTGATATTGCAGAATAAGTGGATCTTTTCAGACAGTAAGCTTGACAGCAGTTGAGGGAAAAAGATGGCACCAACTAATCTCATTCACTGGCTACACAAAACAGATTATACAGCAGAACATTTTATGAGAGTTTATGAAGTCATAGTTTAAAGCAATTGTGAGCAACACACTATTTTGATTTTTAGTTTGAGTATGATATGTAAGAGTTCTGTAATGAATGTATACAAAATTAGATTTGAAGCATTTCATTAATCCCCATTGTAACAAGTGTTGTATATATAGAAAACTGAATCCATTAAATTTTGGGTTTTAAGACCAACAAGGGAAGAAAAAGTTAAAGATAAAAAAGAACAAATGTGAGTAAGATTAACAGGCAGAGTAGTAAGCTAATTGTGGTAAAAATAAAGAAATTGCTTTTTCACTCTCAAGCAGAGCAGAATATTTTGATTTATCACATTTTTATTTGGTCTGTTCAAGATAGTTATTTGAGAGTAACATATAGGAAAGCAATTCGCTCTATATTCTCTTGAGATAGATTTCACTATTATATTATATCACTATCATTTAACTGCTGCATTTTAAATAGTGATTGTGTCTAATTGTAAACAGTTAATGTTTTTATAATATATATATAATTTCAAGTGAATAATAAAAAGCAGATTCAAAGTTATCTAGTGCTTCTTCACTCCACTTATTTTGGGATTCTACTTGACTGGTAAACGCTTGTGAATGAAGAAAATATATTCTGCCGAATTTCCTGGTTTTCAGTCCATATATTAAAGGATTGATAATCGGAGGGAAAATCATTACAGAAGCACCCAAGGCCTTTCGTAAGTTTGGTGGTGCTGCTTCAAATCTATGAGCTAAAATGAGAAAGAGAGTGCTGAACTCATAACACAAGAAAACAACCAAGGGTGTCCCACAGGTCTGAATTGCTACTTTGGCATCAGATTGCCTTTGAGACAACGTGATTAAGATTTGGATATATGTGAATATCACAATCAGCAGAGACAGTCCATCATAAAAGTCATAATAATCAATCTCATAGTAGGGGCATTTTTAACCTTGTATCCCCACATATTTCTTCATCAAAGATGGATTATTGCAGAAAATGTCCACACTCTTAGTGCTACAAATCTCTTTACAGTTCAGTGCTACAGTAAACCCAATCGTAGTAAAATCTATGTGTCCAAATCATAATAATTATCTTCAGCAAGCATAGACACTGCTGGGTGTTGTAATTTCAGTGACAACAAATGGCAAACATACCTGTCATAAGCCATCGTAGTGAGAATGAGAAAAGATCCAGCTCCATATATATGGAGAGTAAGTTTGTGACAAACAAGCAGAATAAGTGATGGATCTATTCTGTGACAGTATACTAGACAGCAGTTGAGGGTAAAAGGCGTGCACCAAATCCATATCATTCACTGGCAGGTTAAACAGCAGAACATACATTGGTTTATGAAGCTTCCTATTGAAAGCAATTGTTAACAATACACTCATGTTGAAAACCAAAATGGTACAATATGTAAGAGTTCCAAACACAAACGTAGGTACAATATTTGACGGAGGTATTTCTAATGATTCCATTGTCAAAGGTTTTGTAAGATGAAAATTGTGAATCCATTGACAGGATACTGAAGCTGAGATTTATAGGAAATGTATTTGTAACGGTATGGGTACCGAAGGACGTCAGCCTGAGCCAGGAGTTCCAACAGAAGTTTATTATGCACAGTGACAAAACAAACAAGAAACAGGGAACGGGACTGCAGTTCTACACATGAAACCCTATGACTGGGGAACTGCAGTCTAACCCTAGAGACTAAGTGGTCTATACTAGGCGACCCATACCAGTCATAGACACAAAGTTTACACAAACAGCAACACCACCCGTTACGCAATAGGTTTGACTTACTCACAGGGGTCGCTTGAGCCTCTGACTCATCGGGGCTTAAATATTGCTTGAAAATAATTGATGCATAACGACTACAGGGGCTCAGGTGTGTGCTGAACAGAAACAGAGCGCTCTAGCTGCATCTTCAAACACCTCCTGTGACATAAACACCTTGTATGACCTAGAGCGCCTCTAGCTGCCCAAAACACAACACACGTGACAGAGAGCGCCCTCAGCGTGCCCAAACCTCAACACACGTGACAGAACCCCAAGGGCGCTGCCCCAAGTGCCCTAACGCAGCTGAACCTCAGGGGGAGGCACAAACAATAACACAAAAGTCCCTAGTCGGGACACACTGTCAGGTCCATAGAAAACAAACAAAAACCATCAGAGGACCTCACCAGTTGGGCCGGGTAGCGGTGGTGAGTGGGAATCCAGCAGTTCCGGCCCACCTTTTTGACCGGTGCCTGACCTTTGGTCTGACGGGAACCTTGAGCTTCCAACCCATGGAACCCTGACTCGACAGGACCTGAAAGGGAGCTACACAGAGATCGCATAGGTTTACAGAGGAAGTCTTCTTCAATGAGTCTAAGCTCATAACCCCTGTCAGTCGGGTTCCGCGCCGCTCTCAATCTCTGGCGCCAGTTCGGGTCCGCCTCTGAACTGATTCATGCTGGTGTCTGCCCTTTCCTGTTCGCTCATACTTCCTGGTCGCTGGGGCCCGCATGCAGTGTCCAGCTTCTGGTTTCACGCTGGGAGCCTCTCGTGGCTTCCTCCAAACGCCACCTTGTTCTGGGTTTGCTGAGTTGCGGGGCGAGCCGATGCTAGGGCCTGAAGGCGCTGCTCCCCTTCTGCATTCATACCCAAGCCCGCTGGACTGTTCTCCCGTCGTTTGTTTCGCTTTGGTTTCGCTCCAGCAGGCACTGGTGTCGAGAAGAGTAGAGATTCATGAGGCCAATTTACTTCCATACCTCTGACCTGGTTTTCTAGCCGCAGTTTCTGCTGGCCTCATAACGGGCCTCAGGTCAGGCCTGCAGAGCATGTTGTGGTCCTGCACCTGTCTCAGCTCTGTCCTGCACTGATGCAATTGCCCTCCATTGTGGCTGCCATTTCTGAGCCCAGCTTCTCCTGAGTGGTTGGAGTCTCAACTTCCGTGTTAACTGGACCTACGATCTGGTTTCTGTTCCCGTCTTCTCCCCAGTCCCTTTCTTTGGGAAACCTCAGCGCGGTATCTTAAACTAAGGACCCTGCCCTCTCTGAACTGGCTGTTCCTTCCGTGACGCTCACCTTTTACTTGAGCCAAAGTCTCCTCTTTTTCCTTCCTCCGGTCCTTCGAGACCGTGATGCTCACCTGGTGGCATGGCGGTTCCCCGTCAGCTGATGGTAGAGTCCCCACAGCAACTCCTCCCGTTAAGCAAACCGAATATTACTGCAGCTGATCTGTTTCACCTCCGAGGTGGGACTGACACCCTCTCTCTGTGCCACACGACCCGATCCCTCACCGGCTCCACTCTGACTGACTTCTGCAAGCACTTCGCAGCATGTTTACGCCTTTGACACCTCTGTCCTTGTTGAAGTCCCGGTCTCCACCTTCCGAACCTCCTCTGACGACCACCTGTTGCCCAGCGCCTCTGAAGACAGACCACGCTGGTGCACTCTCCTAACAGCCTGAATGACGACAGCAGCTTTGTTCATAGCATTAACATTTTTCGCACTAAATAACCCTAAAAGCTGCCTGGATGACGCTGACTTTCTCAACACCCGAAATCTTTCATGTTCGCTTTTGCCCTGATGTAGGACCTAAAATATCTGGAATGAAGATGGCTGACCTTCTTATGGCTCCGTACTTTGTTACCTCCCTGTGCCCTGAACGCAGCCTGAATCAGGAAGCGGCCTGATGGTGCAGGATCACAGCCCTTCTGACCCTCTGACTCTGGAAGCAGGTTTGCAGTAACATTGTGCCGAGCCGCAATGTCAAAAACCTCTCTCTCAGCTTCTGGCTTCACGTAACCATACCCTCAGCTGACTTGCAACAACAGTCTGTTTGATGTATAGAGTATCGTGTCTGAGCCCAGCTCCTGTAAGCCCTTTGTAGAACCGTGGCAGCCTGGTGCTTCAGTTTCAGAGTCTGTCTGGTCTTCATCCCTCGGAATGCAGCTTGTAGAACAACAACAGCCCCTTTTTCTCCTTCAAAGACTTCATTTCTTGCCTCATACTCTTACTAGCTCTATGGTCATCACAACAGTCTTGGCTGCCCACAGTAGCTTCAGGTAGTACTTTCTGTTTAGGTGTTTCCTCACCTGTGCCTGAATGGTTACAGCAGCCTCATGTTCAATTCTCCTTTGCACCCGAACTTTCCTTTTTAAACTTGCTACTGTCCTGAGGCTGCCCTTCTCTGCTTTCTGCAGCAGATGGCTTCATGGAGCTGGGTTTGGGAGTCGACTTCTTGATGCCGCTTTCCTTGCTGCAAAGGGCTTTCTTGGTCGACCTCCACGGTTGCGCGATGCAGGAAGCGGTTTCCACCCTCCTCCTGCTCTCTGTGTCCGGAACTGCCTTCTTTGCCATTGCCTCGCTTCTCTTGCTGCGGGTACCTTTGCATTCTCGGTGGACGCCAGAATACGTTATGCGCGGTGGCGCCGTTTACCGCATGACGCAGCTGCCGGCGCCAGAACACGAAAGGCTGTTTGCTACCAACCTCTGTGGTGATTCGCGTTGGTCGTGTTCCGCTATCAAGCCGCGCTGCGGGCGTCACTACGGACTGTGGTTGCTGACGCTGCGCGCGTGGGCGCTGCGTAGTCGCGGGTGCGGCATGGGGACGCCGGCACGCGTGCGGCGCTGGGGACGCCGGGCAGTCGCGCGCGGCGCTGGTGATGCGCTGGTAGCGCAAAGCGGCGCAGGGAACGCCGGGCAGTCGGGCAAAGGAGCGAGCGCCATGCTGTCGCGTGGAGCGGTGAGCGCTGCGGCCGTCGCTGTGAACACGAAAGGCGATTATACCAACTCCTTGTGCATTTGCGCGGCCGTGTTCCCGCCAGCTGCATCGCCGCGCCCGCTGGTGGATCGCGGTTACTGCAGCGCCGCGCTCTCAAGCTTCTCTGGCGCTGACCCTCCGTGTTGACCCGCATGGCGCGCTTGGCTTCGTGCTTGCGTTGAGGGCGCTTGCGCATGGTTGGCGCGTGTCGCCAAGGCGCACGCCAGCTCAAGCCAACGGCGCCCCGCTTCCATGTCGCTGCGCGAAAACGCAACATGTGGTCCAGCTGCTGAGATACCGTGTCCTTTAGCCATGGAGTCAGCATCCGGAGACAAAGCGCCAACCCATCCAGCGCGGCTCGGGATCTAGGATGAGTGGCCGAGTGAGCAGCGACCATATTCGCAGACGGCGCCAGCTCCTGCCGTGCTCGGCTGTGGGTCCGCCGCACTCCACCACCGCCCAGATGTCGCATGGGAGGTTCAGAGAAGCGCCGCCCTGTCTCGCAAGATATCAAAGGCTGCAGTGACTGCTCGACAGCATTGGCTACTGCCCACAACATGCACTCCTGACGCCCCTCGCGGGCCTGTGGATGTCCAGGTACTGGCGGCCTGGCTCCTGTAATGGTGGCGGGTACCGAAGGACGCTGGCCCGAGCCAGGAGTTCACAGAAGCTTATTATGCACAGTGACAAAACAAACAAGAAACAGGGAACGTGGGACTGCAGTTCTACACATGAAACCCTATGACTGGGGAACTGCAGTCTAACGCTAGAGACTAAGTGGTCTTATACTAGGCGCACGGCAATTTGAATATGCAGACACAAAGTTTACACAAACACAAACACCACCTACGCAATAGGTTTGACTCACTAATGAGCCGCGCTTCACCCTGACTCATGGGCTTAAATAGTCAGTCTTCAATGATGCATTAATCTGATCTCGGCAGGGCTCAGGTGTGCTTAGTCAGAACAGAGCGCCTCCAGCGCACTTTCTAAACACCTCCTGTGACATAAAACACCTTGTATGTGACCGAGAGCGCCTCTAGCGTGTCCAAAACACAACACACGTGACAGAGAGCGCCCTCTAGCGTGCCCAAACCCTAACACACGTGACAGTATTGAAATTGTGGATGGTAAAGAATCTAGCAGTTTCTTTGTAGAAGCTGTTAGGTATCCATTACTTCAGATGACTGAATATTCTTTAATGAAGGTATTTGCCTGCGTTTTATACACCCAGGATTATAGCCAAATTATTTTGAAATCCCAGTGAAATGTGTCAGTTGGCACTTACTTGGCACAAAACTGATGACCAGTCAAAACGATCACTTTTATTTTCTAAAATTAGACCTTAATCTGGAAAGCAGCAGAATGTTTTGATTTCTACAAGTTTTTTGATCAGTTTAATACAATTATTTTAAAATAGCATTGAGGAAAGAAACCTCGCTCTCATATTCTCTTGAGATTTGGACAGAAAACTCCAGTTACAGAGGTTCTGGAATAATCAAAGTTTTGAACTGAATGACAGTTTGATATTTGTTAATGATCAAGTGACCAGATGACGGAGTTAGTAACACTGCCAGACCTCCAGTTCACTCTTCCTGACTGGAAAGCAAGTGCTGAGACCATTGACAAACATGTGTAAATGTAGATGTCTGCATGCTAGGTTTAGAAACTGCTACGTAGAATCTTCCTCGCCAGCCAATGCGCTCCTGTTCTTCCACTCTTGCACTGAACACTGGAGTGCCACATGTGCTGAGCCCTCTGTTGTCTTCCCTTTGTCAACCATCACTGTGTTCCTGTGTATTGATCTAACACCATAATCAAGCTTATGGTGGGCCTAATCAGGAGGAGATGATGAGACTGCTTACAGGAAATGAAATCTAGTACCTGGCTGTGTGTTGTGTCAATAACAGCTTGGCTCTGAACTGCCAAATAACCAGGGAAATCATTGTGGACTTCAGGTAACCTTGGAGCCACACACATTCTTGTCTGCATCAATGGCGGTGTAGTGCAGCCTGTGTCCATATTTAAATTATGAGGTGTCCACATCTCTGACAATCTCATTCTGATCCAAAGGAGCAATATCATCTTTGCTTCCTGCAGATCCTTAAGAGAGCTCATCTGCTGCCAAGGATACTGACATTATTTGTGTGCAGCTCTGTTGATGGGACACACTCACCAACTACATCTTAGAATGGTACGAAAAGCTGCTTGTGCAGGGCAGAAAGGTTAACTGAGGATGTTTCCACCCCACACTCAAACCACGGACTTTAATCCTTCTCATCTAGCAGGCATTGCAGCAGCCTGCACCCCCACAACATAAGGCTCAAGAAGAGCTGGTTCCCTGTGGCTGTGACCATGTGGAACACCACGAAGATACTGTGCCTCTTTGAATGCACTCTGCATTTTCATTCTTGTAAAGAATATTCACTCATCTCATATGCCACAGGACTATATTTATTTATTTTATCTGTATCTGATCTATAAACTGGATATCTTGTCCAAACTGTACACGACTCTGTGCACTTCACTTTTATAGAAACATATAATGTAAATTCCAGGTGTGAATATATGTCAGGCCATGTTCACATTATGGATAACCATACCAGATTTAATTCATGAGTGACTATGATGAATACAAATACAAGTGCAATACACTTAAATTATGTGCCTAATAATTTTAAATAATTCACACAGAATGTCTGGTCTTTGATTCATGTCTGATGCAGAGTCTTGATGTGAAAAGAACTTCGTATCTCTTACAAATTATACGTTGTTCTGTTTCTTACCTGTTACAAGTTTGACTGGAGACATGAAGTAGACAGATACAAGAAAGCTTTGCTTGTGTTAAAAGAAACTACACAAAGATTAACACTTTAGTAAACTATTTTAGTATCCATTGTAGACAACAATACAGTATCTCCAATGTAACTTATTTATTGTGCTGATCTAATAATGGAGATGTCTCAAAACCGTTTTTCATTTTCATATTTTTAAAGATCCATTTGAAGAAATGAGTGATCATTTACACATCATTTTGCATTACCACTATATTATAGAAAAAACAAGCATTTTAAAGAATTTTTAGGAAGACATTATATATATATATATATATATATATATATATATATATATATATATATATATATATATATATATATATATTTATTTATTTAGTCCCAATATTTACTTTGACATTTTTAGCTGCAGTACAATTAACAAAACAATTAAGAATAGTAGAAAAGGAGATTTTTCAAGCAAAAATAAACAGCAGGATCTAAAACAATTCAATGCCCTTCATTTCATCAATTTTGGGATTCTGTTTTGACTGGTAAACTTTCTTGTAATAAAGAAAAACATATTCTGGTCGAATTTCTTGGTTTTCAGTCCATATTAAAGGATTGATAATCGAGGAAAATCATTATAGAAGCACCCAAGGCCTTTCGTAAGTTTGGTGGTGCTGCTTCAAATCTATGAGCTAAAATGGCAAAGAAGAGTGCTGAACTCATAACACAAGAAAACAACTAAGTGTGTCCCACAGGTCTGAATTGCTTTACTTTTGGCATCAGATTGTCTTTTTGAGACAACAGTGATTAAGATTTGGATATATGTAAGTATTACAGTCAGCAGAGACAGTGCATCATAAAGAGTCGTAATAATCAACCCATAGTAGTTACTTAATCTTATATCCCCACATATGAGCTTCATCAAAGATGGATTATTGCAGTAAATGTCCACTATTTTTGTTGAACAAATCTCTTTGCGGTAGTTCAGTGCAAGTAGTAACCCAATCATAGTAAAATGTATGGTCCATATCATAATAATTAACTTCATCAGGTTATTTGGGGACATCAAGGTGTTGTACTTTAATGGCAAACAAATGGCAACATACCTGTCATAAGCCATAGCAGTGAGAATGAGAAGTGACCCTGCTCCATACAGATGTGTTAGTAAAGCTTGTACAAAACAAGCAGAATAAGTGATGGATCTATTCTGTGATATTATACTAGACAGCAGTTGAGGGAAAAAAGATGTGGCACCAACCATATCATTCACTGGCAGGTTAGACAGCAAAATATACATTGGTTTATGAAGCTTCCTATTGAAAGCAATTGTTAATAATACACTCAAATTGAAAATCAATATGGTACAATATGTAAGAGTTCCAAAAACAAATGCAGGTACAATGTTTGACGGAGGTATTTCTAATGATTCCATAGTCAAAGGATTTGTGTTAGACGAGACATTAGAATCCATTGGCAGGTTAGTGGAAGGAGATTTTTAAAAATGAATAGAAATTGTGGATGGTAAAGAATCTAGTAGTTTAGTTGTGGAAGCTTTTAGGGGTCCATTACTTCAGAAGAGTGGATATTCTTCAGCGTATGCATTTGCCTTACAGTTTTATATATCCAGAATTTTAGGCAAGTCATTTTGAAATCCCACCTGAAATGTGTCAGTTATAATTTACCCTGGGCACCACTAAACTGGTCTGAGGATGAAAGTTCCTTATGGTTTTGTAAACTATCTGATTAATCACCTTTTCATGTTTTTTTCATCTGTAATGTTAAGTAATGAAGATCATATCTAAATGAAGTTTTAGCTTTCTCTATGCTGTTCAATTAAAATATTTTTTTTACATGAAACCGGTCTGTAGTGCAAAAGATGTTTAGGGCCATTGCCCTAACCAACCCCACCAAACAGGGCAATTACCCTTTCCATTGGACCCCTCAAGCCAAAGAAGCCATGCAGGAAAAGAATTAGTTTTTAGCTATGCTGTAAAATTGTTACTCTACTCTGAATGTTCCTTTCAGCTAACATGGTTAAACTAATACCTAATTTTATCTTCAAATTAACTGCTTACTTCTTTGCTACTAACACATTTATATCTTTAGAAAAAAATATCAATAAATAAAAAAATATCAATAAATTGCTCAAATTAAATAAATCAGACAAATATATAATACTTGGTAATGTATTATATATTTGTCTGATTTATTTAATTTGAGCAATCTTGTAGCATACCCAAAATAGAAAGACAACTTAGCAGGATCACCACAGCTCCCCTTTCTCTCTTCCAAGAGAACAAAACCACTCAGGACTGAATAAAATTAATTATAAAATTTCTATTTGAATGCCACCAGATCAACAAGTTGGATTTGAACATGAATACAAAGAGGCTATACAGAAAGAAAAGAAAACAATGAGCTTTGGTTTGAACCCTTTAAATCAGCTATATTGATACATGATCGTCCTCAGGTAAGCTGAAGTATCAAATATATCACAACAGAACTCTCAGGGTTAATTCATTTTCTAAAAGAATGCTGTTTTTGAAAACATTTTTATTCAGAAAATGTTCCAGGTGCTAAAAGAAAAGTACATGAGAGAAGCAGATGAACAGCTATGCTTTTACTAAAAACAACATATAATGTTAAAACTAAAAAACCTTCAGTTTCAGTATCCATGGTAACACAAAAATAAACACTGTAACTGTTGCTGTGCAATCTTAAAAGGTTTGTATGTTATATATGTTTGGCCGAGGGTTTAGTTCTTTGGCGATGATTTTTTTTCATTTCTTATTTCTACAATAGATAGATTTAAAGAGAATTACATCTAACCAATTAATCTATTTTCTTGTTTTTACCCTTTTGCTTTTAGCATATTTAAAACATCAGATTTTAGTCTCAGGTGCTGACTTAAGAGACTGATAAGTAACAATTATGTTGCTATATAATAAATAATTGCATCATTTTCATTGCTTTTCATATTAAAATCTCCTATTTTGTATTTTAGTAGAACAAATCAACTTCATAAAGGCTTACCCTAAAAGCTATAACGAAAAGTCAGCCTTGACCAAACAACAGAACATTTTCTATGAAAAGTAAACGCCAGGAACCATAACATTCTCAATGCAGTTGCTTGTTCATTCCAATGCTTTTGGGATTCTGTTTTGACTGGTTAAACTTTTTGTGAATTAAGAAAAACAGATTCTGTCGAATTTCCTTAGTTTTCAGTCCATATATTAAAGGATTCATTATTGGAGGGAATATCATTACAGAAGCTCCCAAGGCCTTTCGTAAGTTTGGTGGTGCTGCTTCAAATCTATGAGCTATAAAGGTAAAGAGAGAGCTGAACTCATAACATAAAAAAACAACTAGGTGCGTCCCACAGGTCTGAATTGCTTTATTTTTGGCATCAGCCTGTCTTTTTGAGACAACAGTGATTAAGATCTGAATATATGTGAACATCACAAACAGCAGTGACAGGCCACAATAAAGAGCTGTTATAAACAGTCCATAGTAGTTACTTAGTCTTATATCTCCACACACTAGCTTCATCAAAGATGGGTTATTGCAATATATGTCCACTATTTTTGTTGAACAAATCTCTTTGCGGTAGTTCAGGGCAAGCAGTAAACCCATCAGAGTAAAATCTATGCTCCATATTACAATGATTATCTTCATCAAGTTATTTGGGGACATCAAAGTGTTGTACTTCAATGGACAACAAATAGCAACATACCTGTCATAAGCCATCGCAGTGAGAATGAGAAGTGACCCACCTCCGTACAGATGTGTTAGTAAAGCTTGTACAAAACAAGCAGAATAAGTGACGGATCTATTCTGTGACAGTATACTAGACAGCAGTTGAGGGAAAAATGATGTGGCACCAACCATATCATTCACTGGCAGATTAAACAACAAAATATACATTGGTTTATGAAGTTTCCGGTTCACAGCAATTGTCAGCAACACAGTCACATTGAAAACCAGAACAGAAAAATATGTAAGAGTTCCGAAAATGAATGCAGGAAAAATATTAGATGGGGGTATTTCCAGTGATTCCATTGTCAAAAGTATTGTAAATGTAGAGAAGTTAGAATCCATTGCATGCCTTATTTTAAGGTCAGAAGGACCTACAACGGAAGAGGATGAGATTACTTGAAGTATAAAAAAGAGAGAAAAAAAAACCAGCTTTTCAGAGAATATACACTAAGACAGATTTATGCAACCCCAGTTAAAGCATTTAGTTTTGTTTTTTAGCAATATAATATAGAAAACATCAGATGATATTACTGAGGGTCATGATGAACCTGATTCATTATAATCACCTGGTGACTAAACAATGGAGCTATTAGCTAATTATTATAATTTGAAGTAATTGTAGCAGAACAAATGTGTTATGAACAACCTTTTAGTGTAAGTTTATCTTACAGCTACAAAAAACAAATATAGCTAAAAAAGAAATTACCAGTATTACTGTTTAAGAATGTCTTAAGTAGTAAGATTATTTCAGGTTAGACATAGGTCCACAAACAAATCCATTTCCTTAAAGTGTGAAGTTGTAGGAAGACTTTACCATAAAGTTTTGCAGCTCAGTGGAGGAAACACTCAGAACTGGATATGCAGTACTTTAAAAATTTGTCTGGCAGTTTTATACACCCAATATTACAGTAATTTTCAAGTCCCACCTGGTATCTTCGTCACGTATTTACTCTGGGGCAGCACTAAAAACCTGGATTGGACTAGATGATTAAATACTGAAATTCTCCATTTTGTGAAGTTTGTTAACCAATAATCATTTTTATGCTTATATTGCACACTTTGTTCTGAATGCTTGCTATGAAGCATTATTTCCAAATTCAATGTAAATACAATACTAATTTTTGGTGAGTTGCAACTGGCTAACATGGCACAACACTTTCAGCATTTTCAGAGAATCAGGTCACAGTTTAGGAATTAAAATTTTTCATCAATGCAAATTTGTTGGAAATGATGTAAATGATGGTGCAGCGGTGGTCTAGTGGTTCGGGCGTTGGCCCTATGATCGGAGGATCGGGTCCAGCCCTCAAACCCACAACCTTTTGATTACGGAACTTAGTCCTATAACCAATAGGCCACCATTGTCAATCACAAAATCTTAACATTGAACATATATTTAATAATTTGCATCAAGAACAAAAAAACAATTTATGGATGCTCTGCTAAATGCCTGGAAAACTAGAACCAAAGAAGAAACTTTCAATTTGGTAAAGTTGGTCGCAGGCAGCCAGCAAGGTGGCGGTGAAATAGTGGTTAAGGACTAAGACCCAGGGTTGAAAGGTCAAGGGTTTGGAGCATTAGCTTGCCTTGAGGTAACCTTGAGCAAGATACTGTAGCCATTGATGTTCCCCTGGCGCTGCAAATGGCTGCCCACTATTGCACAGTGTGTGGTTTAAACGTACAGGATGCTTTGGTTGTTCACTGTATACTGTGTTGTGTGATCTCAATGACAGTCATTTTCACTTCACTTCAAATATAGGCCATTAACTTTAATTTACTTAAAATATTTCTGTTCTATTAATTTTTCTTACTTGAATTACAGTTTTGTCAGACACACAAGGTGCTATTTCCCATATTATTTAACAAATCTACATGTAAATACCAAGATATTAATTCTAAAAATCTGATCTCATATTTATCTTTTGACAAATGTCTTGAGTGGATAGGAAATATCTTTCATGCTTAGCAAAGGGTGGGTTTTAATCTTATTGCTAAAGAAATCTATACATTTTTTGTTATTGAATATTGCCGATATCTCACTTTCAGCTTCACTGTGGTTCTTCATAAGTGCAGACTGTGGTGAATAGAAATCTAGAATTATTTTTATTGGATTCTATTAGTGTGGATGAGTAGGCTCAGCATGCTAGTGTAAGTGCCCTCTTATAATCTGTGAAGCTGGTCCCGTCTCTGGATTGTCATCAGTGGCTACCCAAATTACTTTGCTGACTAAAGACTAGACTAAAGACTAAATGCTGCAAGAAATGAGAGCAGCACCATCTCATGAGGGGTGTACACCATCCTGACCTAAAAGATCAGGCTTGCCCTCAAAAGTAGTATAATTATTTTTATACCCCACATAATTTTCTAAGACCCACTTGGACATCTAGCAATCCAGCTACATTTTTAAAAACTATTTTCACATAGGTCTACATATTTATTATATGCAAAATTCCAATTATTTATTCATGGGGGTCCTCAACTATGGCTGATATTACCCAGTCCATCACCTTGCTTCCTGGATGTCTTGATAAATTGTCCAAGTTACGATTTTTTGTGCGTCATACCGCTCTTCAGAGAGCTAATTTCCATGGGCTAAAGTTTATTGTATCTTCAAAACTCCCCTTTTTCTTTCCAACTTCAGTAATGCTTGACATATTTTTTTAATGGTGACCTTACGGTCCCTGCACAGTGAATCACCTACTCCCTCTCAGGTTTTACATTTACATTTACTCATTCAGGAAATGATTTTATCCAAAGTAACTTACCAGCATTCAAGTTACATCTGCTGAGATATTTCCAAAGATTAGACTGACCTTTTTAATAACATTCATAACTCATCATTTATATAAGGGATAAGTATATAAGTGGTTAAACAGGGAAAACTTTGTTTTTGAGCTTTGAGTAACAATGCAAATCCATTGTTTGTTGCGCCACTGAATTTCATTTTACTGGGAGAATTTTTGATGGACAAATTTGATTAGCCATGTCATATCACTGATTAAGTCCATTTAGAAGGAGATTTGTTTTAGGAGGAACTATTCGCTCAGAAGCAATTAAGGGTCTCATATTAGGATGCTTCCTTGAAGCTCGTCATCTGAGTAAGAAGCCAAAAGGTTTGCTAGTGTTGTAGTAAAGTACATGCAAATATCTGCAAAGAGTTTTATTACAGTATTAAAATATTCTACATCATAGTCACCTTTGGAATTTGTGTAGACCATTTTATCGTACTATTCTTGGGCCTTTTTGGTAAAGTAGATGAATGTTTGAAAGTAGAAAAATTTAGATTTGTAAGAAACCTTTAGATTTTATATTTCTGTCAGGAGACAGAAAGTCCATAGACAGAAAGTCCCTGCAGTCTCTGGGCATCAACAACGTGACTATAAAAGGGTCAAGTCAGGTTGTTTATGATGAACATTAGTTTATTCATAATTATCTTCTAACAATTATAAAATAACATTGGAGATGACATACATTTACTAAATTTACTATATATATACAGTACTGTGCAAAAGTTTTAGGCAGGTGTGAAAAAATGCTGTAAACAAAGAACACTTTCAGAAATGGAAGTGTTCATCATTTATTTTCATCAATCAACAAAATGCAGTGAATGAACAAAAGAGAAATCCAAATCAGATCAATATTTGGTGTGACCACCCTTTGCCTTCAAAACAGCTTCAATTCTTCTAGGTACACTTGCACAAGGTTTATGAAGGAACTCGGCCGGTAGGTCGTTCCAAACATCTTGGAGAACTGACCACAGACCTTCTGTGGATGTAGTGTCCTCACATCCTTCTGTCTCTTCATGTAATCCAGACACACTGGATGATTTCCATTTACATTTATGGCATTTAGCAGACGCTCTTATCCAGAGTGACTTCCATGTCCTAATTACGGGGACAGTCCCCCCTGGAGACACTCAGGGTTAAGGGTCTTGCTCAGAGACCCAGTGGTGGTAGTGCCAGAGGTGGGATTTGTACCTGGGACCTCTTGAGCCATAGGTCCTACCTCTAGACCACCACTTCCCTGATGATGTTGAGATCAGGGCTCTGTGGGGCCAGAAGAACTGATGCTGGTTTGAAGGCAAAAGGTAGAAACACCAAATATTGATTTGTTTAAGATTTTTCTTTTGTTCGCTCACTTTGCATTTTGTAAATTGATAAAAATAAACAATCATTATTTATATTTCTGAAAGCGTTCTTTGTTTACAGCATTTTTTCACACCTGCCTAAAACTTTTGGACAGTACTGTACTTCTAAAATCTTAATTCTAATAAGGTATTAATACCCATTATTAATGATTAATTATAAATTATAAATACACTGTTCTGGCACATTTGGACATAAGTTAATCTTTCACATGGATTAACATGAATAGTCTTGCATGTTTAAAGGTTAAGTAATTTAAAAGTGCCAACTATAGATATTTAAAGCAACATAAAAATGAAAAGGTGACCACAAAGTCACAATATGAAACAAAACAAATGACTTTATTGAATTGACAAATGAATTTACTTTAGAAACAAGACCATGAAAAATTACTTGCTGAGTCTTAATAGAAATAAGATGAATATACAGTACTGTGCAAAAGTTTTAGGCAGGTGTGAAAAAATGCAACATCATCCAGTGTGTCTGGATTACATGAAGAGAAAGAAGGATGTGAGGAAGCCTACATCCACAGAAGATCTGTGGTTAGTTCTCCAAGATGTTCGGAACAACCCACCAGCAGAGTTCAATCAAAAACCGTGTGCAAGTGTACCCAGAAGAGTTGATTCTGTTTTGAAGGCAAAGGGTGGTCGCACCAAATATTGATTTGATTTAGATTTCTGTTTTGTTCATTCACTGCATTTTGTTGATTGATGAAAATAAATGATGAACACTTCCATTTCTGAAAGCATTCTTTGTTTACAGCATTTTTTCACACCTGCCGAAAACTTTTGCACAGTGGTGTATATATAATGTAAATTTACTAGACTGGCATTTTAATTTGCCCATCAGTGAATGATTCACCCCAAGATTTTGGTTGGGAGTGATGAGGATGGACAGGATTAGAAATGAGTAAATTAGACGTTTTTGAGACAAAGTTAGAGAGACAAGGTTGCATTGGCTTGGACATGTCCAGATCAGATACGAGGATTGTATTGGGAGAAGGATGCTGAAGATGGAACTGCCAGGAAAGAGGAAAAGAAAGATGCAAAGAACAGGAAGAAATGGAAACAGTCGATCCACTGTGATGACCCCTAACAGGAGAAGCTGAAAGAAGAAGAAATCTATATTGTACATACATAGTACAACTGACCTACTGAGTATGCTTCAGTTCAATTATTATAAAATACATTGTGCACTTATATGGTTAGTGGTGAAGAGAAAGTGGACAGTAGGTGTAGATAAAAGGTACCAAATCATAAAAAAAATATATATCATATAAAAACTTTTTTTTAAATTGAAGCAAAAACTTTCCTGCGGAAAACCTTAAAGAAACTGTTCCGCACTTCACTCGTGTTTAGTCCATAAACTATTGGATTTAGAAATGGAGACACTATGAAAATGAGCATGCCCATAATTTTTTGCAGATCTGTCGAGACGTTCGTGAATCTGTGCGAGAGAATTTTAAATGTCCCGACAACTTCAAATATGAGAAAAATGGTCAGCTGGGCCAAACAAGTATTTATGGCTTTGCTTTTTGTTTCAGAGTGACTTGTGGCCAAGCAGGTGATCAGAATCTTGATATATGAAAAGGTCTGAATGGAGATGCTTATAACTTGCATAATAGATGTATAGAGCAAGCCAATGATGTTGTTCACCACTGTGTCAGAGCAAGTAAGTGACAGCAGAGAAGGATTATCACAAAACACATTCTTTATGTTGGAGCGACATCTGGGAAGCTTGTCCTGAAGGGAGAACAGTGAAACAATCATTATAATGTCCATGCCCCAAACTAGGGCTGTAATGGTCACCACAAGCCTGGGTGTCATCAGCCTGTTGTAGTGCAGTGGAAGGCAAATGGCCACATACCGGTCAAAGGCCATGGCTGCCAGGATAAACAAAACACCACCTCCATACATGTGCAGCAGGAAGCCCTGAAGGACGCAGAGGGGATAATAGATTTTGTTGGTTTCGGTTAAAATGTCTGTCAGCACTTTGGGGAACATAGCAGTAACTCCAATGAGGTCATTCAGAGGAAGGTTAAAAAGAATGAAATACATTGGCTTGTGAAGCCTCTGCTGAATTATGATAAGAAGCATCAGTGTAAGGTTACAGAATAGACAAAAAAGGTAGATGAAAAGTCCCATGAAAAATATAAGGTATTTTGCACCAGAAGGGATGAAAAATGGATCCAAAGAAAGCTCCAAAGTCAAAGTGAAGGACATGTTTTCCATTAGAGCTCCTTCTCCTGAACCTGCAGGATACAGTAAATACACTTCATCTGAACGCCATGCAAAATTAAACAGGTCTAAACCAAAATAAAAAAAAGTGTTACCTATTGTATCACAGAAAGAAGATCACAAGAAGGAAGTGAGTTCAGATACCGGACAAGTCGATTAAACAACACGCTTTTATATTCTTCCTGTTTCCCTCAGGGGCATCATCGGTAATGGAAATGGAGTTGAGTGACAGTCGTTCTGAGCATCATTTATGTCTCTACAGAAAACCTACGCCTCTGGTATATTATTTATGTGCCATTTTGTTTATTTGCTGTTGTTTACAGTTTTCAAATAAACTAGTACTTAACAGAAGTACAAAAAACTCACACCTATGTCACCCATTTTAAAAATAAATTATGCCATCATTCTTCTAGCAGCAGCAACTGCTATAAAATGCCTCTAGTAACAGGAGATCAGTTCTAGGCATTACTGTAGAGAAATTGTTTCAATTCCAATTGCTTTTGCCCTTTTTAGGGCCTGACAAAAAAAATTCTATAGTGTTCAGGTCAGGACTTTGACTAGGCCACTACAAATTCTTGTTTTATTCAGTTTTTCGGAGGTGGACTTGCTCAAATACTTTAATAATTGTCCTCTCACATCATCTATCTGTACTTCAGCTTTAGATCATAGACTGATGACCATCTATTCTTTTTTAATCTTTTCCAACAGAGCTGATTTCATTTTTCCCTCAATTATAGCAAGCATTTTCACACTACCGCCATCATGTTTCACTGTGGCCTTATTGTGAAAAGCTGTTTTAACATAATGTTACAGGACCCGTGTCTTAAAAACAAGCCTCAAGGGTTTTAACCCTTGTGAGGTGTTCTGTTTTTGTGACTTTTTTTCAATACAGGCATAACTTTACAGGCATAATTTTAATGTAATTTATCTCAATTACATTGGGGCAGCAGTGGCCTAGAGTTTAGGGACTAGTCCCCAGGATCAGAAGGTTGTGAATCTGAATCCCAGACAAGTAGGTTGCCCTGAGATACCCTTGAATAAGGTACCCTGCCCATCATGGCTCCCTGGGCTTTTAAAATATCTGCCCCCTGCTGCACGGTGTGTGTTGGTGAAATGCAGAGGTTGAATTTCATTGTGTTTCACTGTGTGCTGTGTTATGTTTCACAATAGTCACTTTACTTTCATACAAGCAGTAAAGACATCATATATGGTTAATGGAAAAAAAACAAAAAAACAAAAAGATAATAATCTGAACACCATGAAAGGGTTAAACATTTTTCAGTGTCATTTTAGTATATAAAAGAAATACAAACTAATTGTTTTAAAAGAGTTGTTGGTAAATTGCACCTAGCGTATAAGCCAACATGATTACTCTCTCAAAAATGTTAACACATTTTTTAACAAATCAAATATATAGTCTTCCTAAAATAGTCATTTTATGAATAGCTAATCTAGTTATCCTGCTATCAGCTCCTCCAAATAAGCATTTGGGGTGAAAAGAGCTGAGAAATTTCCATTACACTCCCCATGGAACAAGCTTGACCTTGACCTCCCTCACTTACCTCATGCTGATGTCATGCGCAGGCTGTGTAGGCAACATTTTATTTGCATTTCTCAGTTTTGTTTTGCATCAACTAATATGATGACAACAACATCGTACCTAACAAATACTTTGGCCTTTTGAAGCATCTTGCAAATGTACTCAGTGATGAATAGCTGCACTAGTTAGTGCACTGGATTATGTATTTTCTTGTAGAAAGTGCTTTAATGACCTTCACTCCAGGTGACCTCCATTGCATGTGTGCTTCACTCTAGTTCTCAGTGTGCTGTTTATTTATGACCTATTAGTGTTGAGACCCAAACAGTACAGGCGCACAAAATACAGACTGGTTCCAGATTGCGATCAGAATGAAGATTTTCTTCACTTTTTTAATTAATTAGTATTTATTTTTTTATTTCAAGATACATGATAAAAAAAATCAGTGTAAAATGCACGTGGTCTCCCTTGTGAGGAGTTTGACTTAAAAACATTTTTATTTTGTAACAGTTTCATAAGGCAATTGGAAATACTCATCTTTGGGGACATACAGGGACATCAAACTATTTCATCACCTCGCCCATTTCATTAATGAGACAAACAGGGAATTCTGTTAATGATGTCCAATTAGCAATACTAAGTAGTAATTAACCCCAAGAGGTTTGTCCCCAGTCTGAACAACTCTCATATGCAGACATTTAGGCAGAAATAAACAATGTTGCTAATAATGCCTTTGGGATTACCTACCCTGAAATCTGGTGTTTATTGTTTGATAAACAGTTGAGTTTTAGAATATGTCATGTTCATGGGCAGGTATGTCCTTAAACATTATGATAAATATGTGTCTGTACAGGACAGCTTCAACGCAACATTAATTGATCTCTTCATGGCCTTCCACCACACCTCTATTAGATCAAGGTCCAAAATCTGACCTTACATTGCTCTTAATTAATCATTCTTTGGGAGACAATTAACTCATCTAGGCTAAGATGCAGTAAAACAGACCAAAACCAAACCAAATTCATAGATGTGATACGAGTCTTATGCTGTAATGCAGTAATGTTTTCCCCAAACATGAGACGTCTTATTTAAACAGCTATTTTTAATCGCATCTATTCACAAAACATGTATCCAGTTGTCTTCTGATTTGATCTTCAGCAAATTGCATATAGGTATGAATATTTCTCCTGGAGAACAATGAGTTTCTCCATGCCATGAAGTAAAAGTGTTAATTCTTGTAATTGTGAGTACACAGCACAGCACACAGTGAAACACAACGGAATTACACCTCTGCATTTAATCCATACACTCACTCACATGCAGCAGGGGGCAGCTATTGAAAGTGCACAGGGAGCAGTGACAGGGACAGTACTGCAGTTTGCAGTAATGTTTGCAAGCCAACATTAGGGCTCTTTTGGGCCCTTGTGTCTATTATATGTTTTGTTTTGATGTGAAAATCTGATAATGTCTTAGGTCTATTTATGTAGAAAAATATACTGTGCATTCAGGTCCCAGACCAGCAGGTCCCGCTGAGCTGCCCTTGAACAAGATACCATCCCCATCACTGCTCCCTCATCACTGGAGGCATGGCTTCCCCTACTGCAGTGTTTGGTGATGGAATCAATGCAGGGAGGCATTTTGTTGTGGTTGAAGAAAAAAATAGCCACTTTCACTTTCACTCTAGTGCAGATCCCCCACTTTCCTACCAAAACATATCTGACATGTTTCCGGCAACATTACATTAGCAGCAGTCATGTGGGTCGTAAGGTGGGCCTTGTTAGATCAGACTAGTTCTCTGGGGACGTTGAAGGTCAAGGACTTGAACTCTATCATGTTATGTACGTCAAACACCTTTCCTGATTTATTTATTTATTTATTTATTTATTTTTGCAGCGTGAGCCCATTATCCAG
Source organism: Hepsetus odoe (assembly GCA_017165825.1). Lineage (NCBI taxonomy): Eukaryota > Metazoa > Chordata > Actinopteri > Characiformes > Hepsetidae > Hepsetus > Hepsetus odoe. The sequence continues at coordinate 1,177,214 of CM029382.1, forward strand.
CTAGAAGTGACCACCGTCATTAAGGAATGCACATATAGCCAAATGGATGTCAGAACATTGCAGGGAGAATTAAACTGTATCTGGCGGCTTGCCTGCTTTCTGTAGTGCATCCTGGTGTCTTTACTTCCCCAGAGTTCTTATTTATTAATTTAGGAAGCAGAGGGGTAAATAAAAAGGGAAACAAAGCACCTCTTGGTGGTGGACAGGGGGCCGCTTGAGCCCAATCTGTGGCAATGCAATGGTTTATACAGCAAGCTGTGATGGAATCAGACCTGATGAACTAGTCTTGATAAGCTTTGGTATCCATGAGCCATGATTTCTGGTAGTGAAATGGGTGAGGCACTCACAAATAGGTGCAGACACTAAGACTCTAGTCATATAGTGTTTCGTCAAAGTGACAGCACAGGTAATTCTCATGATTATTTTTGTATGACTGTGGCAAATTCTTGTTGCATTTATTGCCGCACAAGAAGGTTCACAGAGTTTTACCACTTACAGATATGGTCCTGTTATTTCTAATATTTATACTTTTTTTCTCTTTCTCTCCTTCATAAATCAGGTTTCTCTATCTACTTTAGGACTCAGATATCCTATCATGTTTTAGTTTATTTATTTAGATATCTGGACATGTTTGATGTTTGAGGAGGAACAAATACGTTTGAGCTGTGATTATATGTGGGTTCAGGGTTCACTAGTGTTTTTCTTTACTAAATCAGTGTTGCAGATTTTTTTCCATTCTAATGTTTAAAGACTGATTCAACATATTCCACATGAGCCTTTGCGGATACAATCAGCGAGCTCTTCATCATATGAACATGTTCTTCTGGGACTGAAGACCAGGGACCTGTTAATTAATCAGGGAACTGGTCAAAAAATAAATAAATTACAGAGCTGTAAAGCCTAATTTAATCACACGTGGGTCATTGCTAGTGTTGCAGGCCTCTGAGCGTATTAAGATTCCACTTGTGGAAAGGACCCGAGTGAGTCTAACCGTTTCCCATAATGCCCATAATTAGCCCATAATTACACAGAAAAAGTGTGTGTTCACAAATATCAATTATGGAAAATCCATCCTGGACATGAGGTTCTTTACATTAAAAATGTATCATGAAAATAACAGACTGTACTGTAATTGGTCAAGATAGTTTCTTATCTTGGGTCCAAGTTGTTTTTGCTTTAAATATGTTTTAGATTTTGTTTTTTGTTTTCCAGTAGAAATGGGATGAAGATGACATCGCTCAATCCTAAATAGTTCCTATAGAATAACACTCCAAATGTGAAGTAGGTAATTGAGCACCTAAATTTAAGACAATATCATTCAATTTAATAAACTCACATGTACTTGAGCCCTCTTCATCTGATGACTGAGATCCTACTTGGAACATTAGTTATGGAAGGTAGTTGATAACTTTGAGTCAAAATGAAACCTGTGGGCAGTTTGTCACTAAACTAAAAACTAAGATTTTTTTTTTTTAAACTGATGTTTTTTTTAACACAAAGGGAATAACTGATTTGTGACAAATTAGTCACTGGAACAAAAGACAGTGTGCTAAACCAGATAAAAGAATGGGGTGATGTCACAAAGGTTTGGCCCAAAACAATAGTGATTCTAGGATTTGTTTTATAATTTATTTATATTTTCTAATGTGTGAATATAGCTAGAGAGGCTAGAATATGTCAAATATGTCTTAAAATGTATAAAGCTTAATTTATCACAATTACACACTATATATAGCCAAAAGTATTGGAACATAATTTTCTACATTGATTTGTCATTACAGTCCACTTTCTTTATCCATTCCAAATCCATGAGCGTTTACAAAGAATTTAGATTTTTTTTTTCTAGGGTTAGGGTTAGTGCTAGGGTTAGGGCTAGGGTTAGGGTTAGGGTTAGGGTTAGCTAACCCCACCCTAACCCTAAACTTCCTCTATTAAACTTGAAATGATGGTAGTTATATGCGCTCTCTCTCTCCAACCTATATTTATTCATCAGACAGTCTTTCACAGTGGATATCAATGTTAAAACACAAAAAGTCAACTATTTAACTAATAGTCAACTACTATTAGTATAATTTGTACTGACTCAAGTAGTCAGGGAGTTTGTCTATTGTCTAGATATCAATTACCTTGGTAGCCACGGCCCTACCTCCATCCCATGCCCTAGACAAGTTTTGCAAAGCATGATGACAGAAGGAAATGGTTGAGGTGCAAGGGGCTTGAAGTGTGAACTTTGCTGCTGCAGTGTGAATCTAAATATCTCAGCCAACCTGCAATATAAAGTGCTTTTATCTGTCACAAAGCAGCTTTACAAAAACCAGCAATGCGCAAAGCATGGTTGATGGCGATTATGAAATTGAAGTTAAACTGCCAGCTGTTCTTCTTGGTTTCATCGGCATGCACAGCTGAGCACACTAAGGAACTATGGCTGGGCTCCTCTGCAATAGAGCGTAACTGTTTAGAAGAAACCACCTTTTGAATGAGAGTGTTTTTTTATTTTATTTTCACAGGCAGTAAATTCAACATGATTACAATACGAGGTTTATGGACGTGGTGAGAGAGAACATGCAGGTGGTTGGTTTGAAGGAGGAAGGTGCAGAAGACAGGAAGAAATGGAAATGGATAATCCTCCATGGTGACCCTAAAACGGGAACATCTTGAAGAAGAAGAAGAAGAAGAAGAAGAGGAAGAAAAATATAATAATAATAATAATAATAATAATAGAAAGATTATAATAATCTAACCTTAGAAGAGAATAAGAATAATATGGTTTCATCTGGGGTGGTGTTCTAGCGGTAGGGTACTTGCCTACGGGCCTAAGGCTCAAGAGTTCCCAGGTTCAGTTCCCACCTCTGGCACTACCATCACTGGGTCCCTGAGCAAGACCCTTAACCCTGACTTGCTCCAGGGGGGACTGTCCCTGTAATTAGGACATGGAAGTCCTATGTCCTCTGGATAAATGCCATAAATGTAAATGTGTGGTGGAGTCATAAAAAGGTGGATCAGGGTACTATCAGGGAGTTGCTCCAGGACTGTCCTTGTTATTTGGACATGAACATGGAATCCAGTCTATTTTCAGAGAGGAGTAGAGGGGATATTTTATTATGAATCACATTTAATAGAAGTGTGTGCTCAATCTCTTTTTGGAAGTTGACTTTGAGATGCTAATTTTTATGTCCTTTCTTGTGTAAAATTATAAATATGTGATATGAAATGTTGTAACTGCATTCGAACTGCTAAAAGGTCGCTTTGTTCACAAAATTAAAATAATAAAATAGATAGCTGTCACTCTTCCTGATTTTGTACTCTACATATGTACAGGTGTGGATAATGTGTGTGCTGTCAACTGTCCACAAGAGGGCATTAAGTGACTGAAAATCCTATCAAAAGATCATGATGTTTGTCAAAATAACAATTTTTTTTTTCTCCAGATTTAGTTATAATGCTTTAATTTTATAGTCTGTACAAGCCATGACAATAGTTCATGCGTGAACGGAGAGATGAGTCATTCACTTTTAAACAACTTATACATAATTACAGAGAAAAAGAAGAGCGTGAGAACAAATCCAGACAGAAGGACAATATAATGAATGCACTTTAAGTAACTGCTTGCAGAGGAATTTAAAAGCAGCAAACAATCTGGAGGCAAAAATTCTGAAAATGTTTCTGGTCACTCTACTTAGATCACATCGCAGAGCCTTGAAAGCTTGCATACAAAATGTCAGTATTGCAAACTGTTATAGCATTGTTTTACATCAGACTTTAGTAACCAGAATAATACAATTATTGAGAAAAGTATAAAAGCAATTAAAAACAACTCTTCTGTGCATGTGTATGCAATACAGTATATTTAAATTTGTTTTTCAGTAGATAAATAATATTATTTTGTCATGTGCAGACATGACACATGCCATGTCTACTACAAAAAAAAAAAAAAAACTGTAGAAAGCTTGAAATATTATGAAAAAATAAAATTACAAGTAATTTTTTTTTCTGTTTGTATTATTTAGACCAGCACAATGACAAATATCAATATTTTCACAATTTAAAGTTGTGAGTATTTTGCGCTGATATTTACTTCACCAGAGACAACCATCCACTGTGTTAGAAGTGGCTGAAAAACTTCAAAGAATAAAAAGGTCAGAACAAAAGATCAAGCCTTCAATTTGTGCACATAAACACTAAAGTCTTCAGCATCGGCGCTCATGGCAATTCATGGTAGGTTGGTTCTTTTTAATGCTCTGAAGCAAAGCCTTGACCACCTCCCGACACAAACACAGAACATCTGCACAGCTTCAGCCTTGAGCCGGTGGACATTGTTTAGCAGCTGTTTGTCTACACAACTCATTGTGTTCATCTTCATCTTAAATGTTACACAACATGCACAATGAAATTTCAGTGCATTTATACTTTTTTTTTTCCCCTATAAAAAGGAATACACTCTACCACATACAATAAAAAAAGGATTCATTTATCCAAAGAAGGGGGGGAAATGCTATTTCTACTCCTCCAATGGCACACAAGCTCAATCATCACATACAATATAACTATGTATAATTGTTCTCTTTATCTTTGAGCTCCAAGTCTTTGAGCTCGACCTGTCTGGCAGCACTAGACCTCATGTGTGGCAGGTATAGAGGTAGGTGCTGCTCAGACTCCAGTTTGGGGGGAAATCCTGGGTGGGGTGGCCCTTCAGATGCTTCTGCATGGTGGCCAAACTGCTGCAAAACTCCAAGCACAAGGTACACTGGTATGGAGTGGCCCCACCGTGTGTACGCAGGTGTTTGATCATGGCTGAGTAGTCACGTGATCGCTGACCACAAAGCCGACACTCAAATGGCTTCTCACCTACACAAAAGAGCCGAGGAGAAGGAGAGTTAAAATTTACAGTCAGGGCTTGATGATCGAATGACACACGCCTGAATTAAATGCTTCATTTCATAAGACTCATCATGCAAGCTGCACACAGACCAGCCTATTCATTGTTTGAAAAACACATGTTAAACTGAGCGGTCAAAAGGCTCAAGACAAAAGAGAAAAACAAAGGTTCAGTGACAGTAACTGGAGAATCGTGTCAATAAATAAAGTTATTTTCCTCAAAATATTCTCCAGGGCTGTCGTTCTGCTCAGGAATGAAAACTGAATGTGTGAAACATATGCACACTGTTTGCATCTGATTGGTGCTACTTGGACAGACACCTATTTGACATCATTGTCAGGTAACACAGTGACATTTAGAAGATTATGACTTTTGTATTTTCTGCATTCCGTGCATATTTCAGCAAGTTAGCTCAAACATCATCCAGTTTTAGAGAGAATGTTGTGATCTTTTCCCATCAACAACTCTTTCTCTGAGGTCCTTTGAAATGTCCTTTATTCGTGCAATGACACTCTTCCACAAATGTGTGATCAGACCATGATAAAGACCTTCTCTTAAAATAACCCAAGGTGCCATTCACACTAGATTGTTGTCCAGCTACTTGAAAACGCTCTTATTTCACCTTCAGAACTGCTAACCATAGATGTTAACAGACTTATTGGATTATTCTCCTCAATAAATAGATTGTAGAGTGTAGAGAATAATGAGAATACATGTTTTTGTGATTTAACAGGGTTCTGTGTAGATACTTTTAGAATGTGCATGAAAGCCTGATTTAGGCCATTCTTTTGCCAAATTATAGAAAATGTAGATCAAACATACACACATGCATACGTACATATTTAAAAGAGGGGATTAAATTTAGGCTTTTTTATAAATCTGAGAATAGATCAAATATTTAATAATGAGGTCTAGTTCACAATGTTCACAATGTTCATTTTTCTTGAATGTAATATGACACTAACAATTATTAATGGTGAGCAATTCCAGTTGATTACAGCATTTAAATGATGCTGAAAATGCAGTGTATCTTTTGAAAAGGTAGCCCTGTACGGTCTGAAAGCTACTGACTCAGAAACGTCTGCACGCTAAGAGAATATTCCATGAAAAAGTCATTCATAGCTTTCAGGTTATGCAGATGGAATGATAGCTTCTAGAAGTCTGAGATGATTTACGTTCTGCAGTTTCGCTGTGCAGTCAAGGAGATCTGAAGGCTGATAAGCCGTGAACATTTGGTTTGCAGAGAGAAAAGAGCAAATCTTCACATCGCATTTTATTCAGCAGAAGAAAACGACTCATCAGATTGGAGGGAAAATCTAAAGTTTGGTCGTGCACAGTATAGTTGTGTGTAAAGAGAGCTATTGTGTTGATATTGTAAGACGGAATGGGCAATGAATTCCAGGTCATCAAAGTATCTCATCTGTTAATTCTGATCACAATATTGGTTTCTAGATACTGATACTGCTGATGGTTACACTATGCAGATTTTGACAGGGTGACTAATTCCAGCTCCAGGTAAGCCTCACTGGGTGATCTGTTAATTCTCTAATCTAAAGTGGCTGTTTCTCTTACTGTGCCTTTTAGACGAATGAAACTAAGTGATCTCTTTTGTGATTAGCCCCCCCCGCTATCATTTCCGATTTCAAAGCACAGGAAAGAACATTCAATAGGATTTAAGTCTAATAAATATGCTTGTTCTTGTATTGATTGATTTATTATTTTTTTAGTTTTATGACCACAACAAGTATGATTTGACATTAGGGCTGCAAGAAATAAAAAAATATCTATATATGTAAAAAATATATTGAAATATTATATTAATGTATATGAATAATGTATGAATAATGTATATCTTTATTTATTTATTAAATAAATGTTGGCCAGAGTTTCCAAAATCCACTCTTGCTCTGCATGTTTAAATATATTTCTTACTGTTTTCCTGGCCTATAGCATTATAGATATAATAACTCTCTTTTCCAAAGAAGAAAAAAATATAGAAGGGTTGGTTTGTTGTGTAAATATTCCAAATATAAGTGTAATTCACTACTTATTCAACTATATTTTGAAGTCTTAACTACATGCATTTATACATGAAAAATATTTCGGAGAGAAAATAATGATAAAGGAGCAAAGTGGTTAAGTAGCTGAATTAATCATAATTTTGGCAAAATGTTGGTTAAAGCTTCCAGGTTTGAAGCAGAGAGCAGTGTCACTGCGTTTAGGATCCTTAAATGAAAAAGACCGCCTGCCTGTTTGTCGATAAGATGTTGATAGTTGGTCATGCTCATGTGTATAGTACCTGTGTGAACTCTGAGGTGTGTATCCAGTTGGTGTTTCAGACTGAAGCGCTTGCTGCAGTGTTTGCACTGGTAGGGTTTCTCACTCCCGAGGCTCCTTCTGAGCGACCGCAGCGATCGCTTCTCCCTCATACCTTTCTTACAGAACTTACAGCCATGAAACATTTCATCAGGCCCTGAGAAAAAGAGAATGACAGGTTAGTGCCTCAAGAATAGCTGCGCTTGCATGGAATAAGTCAATTGTGCGGTCAGGGGAGGCAGAGGCTGACCTGTTATCATCAAAAAATAATAAAATAAATAATAATAAAATGAATGTGTCCACTGGTCTGTGCTATATGTTTGTTTTCTGTATGATTCTAATAATTTTTATCATTTTAATAGAAAGAAATATAGCCGGAATTTGCACATTTCCTGTTAAAATATAATGAGCCTAGCCAACACACACTGTCCCTCACACAGTCCAACACACACACAGTCCCTCACGCACTGTCCATCACACACAGTCCAACACACACACTGTCCCTCACACACTGTCCATCACACACACTGTCCCTCACATACTGAGATGATGCAGGCAATTGGTACGTGCCTGTTACTGTCTATCTGTTTGTGTAATGTTTGCTGACACCTCTATTATTCACCCTGGCTTTCCACAGTCTATGTAACATCTTTAATGAATGATCTTGATGATTGGACAATAAACTGCAGTGAAAAGGCAGAAAGTGTGACAGACAGTACCATGCCACACCACAGGGAACACATGTGAGTCTATTGGGCACTAATCCTTTCTTGCAAGATCGGAACATCAGGCGCCCTGCAGTGCTGTGTTTATTTTTATTTTTCATGTCGACTGACTGACGTAAAAGGAAGATTATGCAACTAAGCTAATAAATTTTAAAAGCTGGACTTTCACTCCAAACAAGGAGCATATAAAATAGATATATAAATAACGGAAGACAACGACCGAGCAAAAATGTCTGCATCACACTAAGAGGCAATAAATAAATCGATTGGTTCTGGGTTCTTATATTTATAATTCTGACTCAGATGGAGTCAGGGCCTCGCCAGCTGTGAACCTGACTGTGCGTCAGTGCAATTGGTGTCTTTGTAAAGTTACAATTACTGTTGCTTTGCTGGATTTATCTTGTTGCATGAAAAGATTAAAGACAAATTATCACTCTGCAAATATTTTATAATTGGCAAAAAGAAATTGGGAAGTGTAGAAGAGAGTGAAGGCAGGTTGGAATGGGTGGAGAAAAGTGACAGGAGTGATCTGTGACAGACGAGTATCAGCATTATATCGGGAGAAGGATGTTGAAGATTGAGCTGCCAGGAAAGAGGAGAAGAGGAAGACCAAAGAGGAGGTTTATGGATGTGGTGAGAGAGGACATGCAGGTGGTCAGTTTAAAGGAGGAATATGCAGAGGACAAGAAGAAATGGAGACAGTCGATCCACTGTGGTGACCCCTAAATGGGAGTAGCTGAAAGGAGAAGAGAGTGTTGGGAGAACATCTTAAGCTCCCCTGATTTCTTATTTTGATAAGAATCCCCTTTTCAAAATGTAATGTATGTGACATTTGGGCATTTTTAGGTGCTTGAATGAAAGACTGAAAAAAAAGGCTCAAAGGTGCCTGAAGGTTCAAGATAAACGGCTTCCAATCACTTAGGATGAATCACTCGGAATCGTCTGCTCCTGTTTCTTCACTGCTTTGTGTCTTAGGTTAGACGCTTTGTTCTGCTTGAAGGTTCAGACGTAGATCACTGTGTGGATTAACCAACACAAAACTATCAAACTGCTCAGGTACAGAGACTGGACTGAAAATGAGAGACAAAAACACTGTCCTGCAGGAAGATCTGGAGAACCGCTCAGGTACAGAGACTGTAGTGAAAATGAGAGACAACAACACTGTCCTTCAGGAAGATCTGGAGAACTGCTCAGGTACAGAGACTGTGCTGTCTGCTTAGTGAGATGCATGGTTTAGAAAACACATTTTGAACTGACAGAGTGGTCAAAAAGCTTGAGACAAAAGAATGAAGGTACAGCTAGGTCTGGAGAATTGTGTTAATAAATGAAGTTCTCTTCAAAATATTCTACAGGGCTGTCTTCTGCTCAGGGTAAGAAAACTGAAACACAATACACACTGTTTTGGATCTGAGGCTTAATAAACAACTACCTCACTAAATATTATTGTCAGGTACCCCTGCCAATTCTCTCTCTCTCTCTCTCTCTCTCTCTCTCTCTCTCTCTCTCTCTCTCTATATATATATATATATAATATATATATATATATATATATGTATATAAACTCTTTGTCTGGAAACATTTGCAAGCTCCTTTGTATACAGCAGGTAATTTTCCCAGGTATTTGTGCCAGCTGTCTTTTTTTCCTTCAGCAGCTGGGAACAGGAGATCACACCACCTGAAATATAGACCCAAGACTAAGTGAGCATTTCTGGCCATTACGGACTGCACACTCACTTTCATCTCACCTGCCTCTGTTAGCGCACATGTGTGGTAGTGTCTGGAGAGTGCCCCAGCTTAGCTAGGATGGGGCTTTCAGTGTGCATATGAACACATCTGGCCCACATGTGAGATGCAGCCGCAGATGGTTCTGGTGTGGTGTGCGGTTCGCATGAGGCTGGGCTATCATCTTCACTAATGGTGGACATCAGGCTGGAGAGGACTCATCATACACTAATGTAAGTTAAAAGCAACAGACATTGTCCCTTATGAACAGCACTGAACAGAGCGTCGTACCCAGCTTATGCATGCACGAAATAAAGGGACTTTATTGCAATTTGTGCGAAAAATAAACTGTCACTTCATAAATGATCTCTCAGCCTGCTTAGTGTTTGAGGATGAAGAAGTAGGTCGCCAGGACAGGTCTCAGAAATGACAGCAGTACTATTAGCCCAAACTGACTTGTTCTCTTCATAGATAAACAAACAATGCCCTCTAGTGAAGAGCATAGCAAAAAGGAGTGGCTGTGTGTATTCTATAATGTAAAACGAGGTCAATTCACTACTTCAATTACTGGGTCTTCTTTCTGGTCATAGCCCAAAGGAGGGGAGCTTATGTATATAGCATGATGTCGTGTCTAGCACACACTTTGGATAAACTTTATTGAATTTTTTGATTACTGCTGAATATCACAGCACTGTGAGCTGCTACCTGCATGAAATCTTTTTTTCTTTTTACAGTTATTATAACGTTTGTGAGCACGCCTCATTCTGCAATGACTGACGCACCCAACCAGGTTTCTCCAGCTGAGTAGGCAGTGCATGATTGATTAGTAGGATGAAGATATTGATTTATTTATTATATATTACTGGTGTGGTTTGAATAGTCTGACAGCTGTTTCGTGCACATGCAGTGTCCGGTCCTTCCAGCTGATAAAAAAGACACAGTAATACTTCTGTGCTTTGTTATTGCAAAGCCTTGCTACAAAGCATGAGTCATGATCTGGTGTGTGAATATAACAACTTTGATATAGATATGAGAACATGCAGTGCTTGTAGGGATGCGAGCATCCAACCTGCTACCATGCCATAGGGGCCCATTTTTAGATAAGTACATCCTGTGGCAACCTTCTACATGCAACCTGCTATACTGCTCGTTGTGTACACACACACACACACACACACACACACACACACACACACACCACATCCTCTCTCATACAGCTCAAAAGATGAAGAAAAATGTTATGGAAGTTAACACTTTTGTCTTTTTGTTAAGTGAGCCAGAGAACTGCTTGGCAGGAGTTTCTGGGTGGAGAAGTTGCAGAATGACATAAAGCTTTTGGTGGCCTGTCACCTATTTTCTTACCAACAGACCCTCTCCCTCCCTCTCCCCTCCTTCTCTCGCTCATACACACATATACACAACACATACACACTTTATACACATGCACACATGTGCAGATACATGGCATGTGCAATGCACAGGATGCTGCAAAGAGAGAGAGAGAGATCGGCAGCAAACAGAGACAGCAAACTTCGCCCAGCATTTCTCTGGCAGTGAATAGAAAGTGTGAATGTGTGTTTTGCGCAGGAGAGTAAAAAAGAAGAGTAAAAGCCCTGTTTCAGTTCATTGTAGATTGCAGCAGATGACTGTGTGAGATAATGCGCTTATACTGCACTGTGTTTCCATTTCTCGACTTTCAGAAAGATATTGGTGCATCTGATAAAATCATGTTAAAATCTCTCTCACGCACACGTTATGCGTAGTGCTAGTGATCAGCAATGCTCTCCCACACCGTGCGCACCTGTACAGCCAATCAGCATGCAATCAGTATCACTGTACAGTTCCTCTCCACACAAACCGCATGAGGTAGACAGCACTGAATGTAATGCATGTTATATTTTGCAGCCTCTCTCTATCTTTATCTTTCTGCCTTTACCCATCTATCTATTCATTCATCTATCTATTCATCATTCATCTATCTATCTATCTATCTATCTATCTATCTATCTATCTATCTATCCATTCATTTATCCTGTCCATCTGCCTATCTATCTGTCTATCAATCTATCTAGAATAAAAATGCTATAATCTGTGAAGAAACTTTTTTTGCATATGTAATATAGGCCATGGGATGTGTGAGTCTATTCTGTATTTACCTGAATAAAAAAAGCGCTCTGGGGATGCCTGTCTCCATGAGTTTTCTATGGCAGGTTTGGTGCAGTGTCTACAGAGTACCTCTCTTTCTGATTGCATCTTTGGCTTCCTGTGGAAGGATTGGATGATAAAAGCTTCACAATTGTGTTACCCCTTTGCTGCTTGGTAAAGCCAAAATGGAGAAGCTGCATAAAGCTTCTATTCACTGTCTCTGCTTCCTCAAAATATAAGTACACACACACTTGTCTGTGATAAGACCAGCAGTTCAGCAATGTGGTTAAACACAGCATAAAAGCTTTTTAATTAATTCTGAACTCAAACTGCTTTGCCATCTTTATAGCAGGACACAGGGCTGGTGGCTTGGGCAGCAAGGTGATGACAACTTTTTGTTTGTTTAGACAGACAGGTTACTGGACTGTAGGTGTCTTATCAAAAGTAAGTTAGTTTGTGGTTTGCTGCTATCAGAAACACTTTAGCTCATACTTACCGCCCACATTCACTCAGGACAGTAGAACAATGAGAAGGCTATTATCACACCAGCATTTAGAAGGATATTTAGCTTGAAACTTAGTTAAGCTGAGCAGGAGCATCACCCAATTATCGTTACTAGATCTGATGTATTTCTGAGAAGCAATGAACGATACCATGTAGAAGCAGAATAAATCTGAAGCAAAGCTGTTCAGACTTCCTGTACCATAGAGGGGTAGTGGATTAAATGTGATAAAACGTGGTTTGCTTGTTAGTTTAGTACACTAAGAGTGTTCACTGAATGGGATTTGACACAGTTTTATCATCTCCACTTCAGCAACAAAAGTTCTCCGAAACACTTTCTGACACCTGGCCAAATGCCCCTCCAAAACACGTATAGTATAGTATGGATTTTTGTAGTATAACATTTTAATACAGTAAAGAAGGGAAAAAAAATATATATATATATATATATATATATATATATATATACATAATATTATTATACATACATATATATATATATATATATATATATATATGATATATATATATATATATATATATATATACATATATATATATATATATAATACAAAATATATAAAAATGCTTAGAGAAAATCAAATATAATAATTAAAGGAATAGTTCTGTGAGCGATGATACATCCCATACAGATCATATTTTTTTTTTGTACCACTGATTTTCTATACAGAGAAGATTTTTAAGGACCCCTAAAATCTGCACAATGAATGAATAACTTGACAGGAAAATCACTTGCACAGGATCTTACATCACCTCTCTTTGTGGGTCTAAAAAGTGATTTAAAAAAGCCTGCAGGGGAAACAGATTTGAGTGTGTCTGTGAGCAGGAAATCTAAGTGCTACTTACTTTCTACCTAGACTTGTGGAAGGTGGACACAGATTAAAATCTAAAGAAGGAGAGAGAAAGATCTGTGGGCTTGATTCTTTCCTACTCTCTTCCAAATATAGAGTAACAGGGCAATGTGCTGAAAATGCATTCAGTTTAATTTAAAAAGTCACTGGATGTATAAGAAGATTATTGGCAGTGTTGAATGTTGCAAAGTGTGTAGAATAAGTTACTTAAAAATGTAAAATAAAAATAAAAAAAAATAAATAAATAAATACAAAAAAAAAAATATATATATATATATATATATATATATATATATATATATATATATGTTATACAATAAATGGAAAAATATAGCAGATTGCATGAGAGGAAAAGTAATGCAATTGTATGGGTACGTGGTATAGCAGCAGGGCAATTTGCCTGCAGACCCATGGCTCAAGAGGTCCCCAGGTCTGAATCCCACCTTCTCTAGTGATCACTCACCACTGGGTCCCCTGAGTGCATCTTCTTAACCTGGAGGTTCCATGTGACTGTCCTAATTAGATAAGTCGCTCTGATAAGATGTCTGCCTCAATGCTGCAATGTAAATGTAAATGAAAGTTCAGCTTCCCCAAATTCAGCAATCTACCGCTCAAATTGGAGATTAGGTATTACCATCACGAACGAGCCAGCATGTGTGTGTGTGTTGTGTGTGTGTGTGTGTGTGTGTAAGTAGACAGTGGCTTAAAATGAGACTGAAACAGCACACCAGGCTCTAATGGAGTTGGAGAGAAACTTTCATGTTTGTCATTTAAGTAATGAGGGACAATGAAGGGGTCTCCCTGCTTCTATCTAATAGTATTGGAAAATTTTTGTCTGAAAACACTCCACAAACAGGAACTGAGTGGGTAGTACAGTGCAAAAAGCTTGCACACTGACATACAGTGTTCCTGTGTATGTGAGGTATGGGAAGTCGTAGCAGCAATTCTCTTTAACAAGTTCGAAACTCAAAATTTGAAATGGTGGGTCCAAAAAGTTCGTGATTATAAATGAACAAGCTTAAGAGGAATTTAGTTATTTTACTGAATTTAACTACTAAGAAGGTGTAAGGAGAGGTTAGAACTCCTTCAAAGCATTGAGCCATTATTGGGTAAAAATCGCAATAACCAATAAAATTGGCACTGAAATACCAGGTTCAAGTATTAAGTGACAAAGGATAAACAAGCCATTGTAAAAAAAAAGAAAGAAAAAAATATATATATATATATATACATATATATATATACAACAACAAATTTAATATATAACTTCATATATACAGTTAGTTTTTATATATAAACCTAGTGTCAATGGTATTATAAATGGTAAAAACCCAAAAATAATCATTAGTTTTCTTTTACAGTCCTGGATCTAAGTACACACCCTAAAAACAATTACCACTGTCCAATATTCTGACCTTTAGCATTCAATATTTTTGTGTAATTTATCTAAATTTACCATTAATTTACTCCAATAATAATGGAACATCAAAAAATACCTGTCACTTTAATGTTTGGAGCTTTGATTTGTCCTGTCTTTGACTCCAGAACTCTGATGTAATTGCAAAGAAAATAAGTTACACCTGTTTTAGTAATTCCCTATGATACTAACTGTGTGTAGGTGAAGGAAAATATGTCTGTTAGAGGTGACGATTATCAGGCAAAAAACACTCATATGACCATGTTACAATAAAACTTCTAAACTAGAGTATGGTTCTGTGCAATGACATTAAGATCTGAGCAAACTTTAACCCATGGATGTATGTGATGATTACATCATGTAATAATGTAATTGTGAACATAAAAAATAACTGTGTTTTTTGAAAATGGCAGCTATAAAACAAATTTAATACAATAATTATTCTATAGTTCAGAAATTACAATGGAGCAGCAACTACTTTTACACTTAATGCGGTTAATGTTATGGGAGAAAATACATATATTATTGTAAAAGGGAACAGGAAAAATCTTAAAAATTGAATTATTTAAGTATATACTAAAATAATCACAGTTTCTCAATAATTGCTACTTTGTTATATAGATATAGAAACATAGTTTGGAACAATATGCCATTTTCTATTTCATCATTTGAAAGAGCTCAAAATTTTGGTAAAAGCATAGAAAACCTCTCTCTGGCCCCCAAAAAAAAAAAAACAGAGGCTTGTAATGTCAGTTGGACATAACAGATGCTGGATTGTAAAGGGTATGTTTGAAGTTTCACTCTGATTATGTTATGCTAAAGTCATCAATTTAAAAGTAAGAATAAAATATCCAAAAGTGTCCAGGTAGCTTAATTTATAAAATAATTACAAAATGCATAATTATATGAGAGATCAATATTCAGCACTGTTTATTTTGAATAATGTATAATGTTCACCATAAACCTCTCTTTCAAATTTATCCTTAACATAATGCATTGCATTAATAACAGGTTATGATTATAATGTCAATAATATAGTTATGCTCTCTCTTGATAACATCCTCTGATTTAATAGATTTGATAATAATAAAGCAGAAAGAATTGTCCAATTGGTTAAATTTCATTTACAGTGATTTTGAGAGTTTATTAGCAAATGAGCTTCTAGAAATAGGACTTATTTTTTAGATTTTAATTAGATACATTAGATTTTTATCTATAGGTAGGTTTGATGCAGTATTTTTATCAACTGCTGAATTAATTATCTATTAAATATCAGTCCATTTAATGAAAATGCCTTACACTATAAAAGTTGCAGCTGTCAATTTTAATTCCTGAAGAACCATAAATTAAATCTTAAGGTTTTACCAGAAGACATGTTTAACATGCACTATGACCTTCTTACCTTTCTTTGTCTTGTGGTTCCAGTGCCACACTAATGGAATCGCTCTCCCTTTGAGTCCTGGCACAAGTGGACTATCCAAGGCCAAAGGTCTGGGGTGGAAAAGCTGTTGGTATGGTTGAACCAGACTGGGGTAGCTCAGCAGAGAGGTAGACACCTGGGGTTGTAGGGAGCGGTGAAAGAAGGGATACATCGGAGTGGGATAGGAGCAGGCTACCATATGCTGAGAGGCTCGAAAGGTATGAACAGCCATCAGGTCTCTCTGCAGCTGGCGACCCAGGCTGGTGCCAAGGGGGTTTAGTGGAGGCCAGTGGAGCGTAGAGTTTGGGTCTGGAGATGTGGACAAAGTGGAGACAGTGACTTCTCTGGATGTTGCTGTAGATGGAACTGGCATGAGCAAGGGGGACTTCTGTGGTGAGGGAGGTGATGGGCCTGGACATGTGATTCTCATGGCTTTTCAGAGGGAAGCCAGATGGAGAATCTAAAGAAGAACTGAGAGGGGATGCCTCATCAGAAGGGGTTTTCTTGCATGCTTCTGATCTATGATCTTCAGCGTCAAGGCAGAGCTTCTGGTCTGCATTTTTAACCCTCTGTTGTAATTTTTAGCGTGTGTATTATTGTTCTGCAAGTGATTTTGGATCTCTGATAATGAGCTCCTCCTGAAGCTCCCATGAGATCCTTCTTAGGAACTCTACCCATTCACCAAACATAGTTCAGAATTTGCTTTAAGTAAAATGGGAAAAGTTAATATTCACACTTTCATGCAGTAGCTCTGTCCTGGTGTCTGGCTACATGGATCGCCTAGTGCCTTGCTGGGCCACTGGCACACTTACATGGAGCTTCTGAATACATGACTGGCTGTGAGGACAGTGTCGAAAGTGCAGTACCTGCTCGGTAGAAACAAAGCTCTAGTCTGATGTGGTGACAAGGAAATGTTAAATGAGACAGGATTGGCCTCAGCCTCACTCTGGAAAAAGGAGAACTGAGAATGAAAAGAGAACAATGGTGATCAGGATGGGACCATGTGCTGGGAATATCTCATTCAATCTGGGGGAAAAAACAAAACAAAACAAACAAAAAAAAACAGAAGAGGGTAGTTTTAGTGATTAGACCTTAAAAATAAAGATTTCTAAATGTATACTTAAGCTGGTAATGAGCATTTACATTGTATGGAGGCTTCTTAACTTCCAAAAATTTCAATTCCCATATTTCTTTATACAAATGTCTTTTTTTTTCTTTAGAAACTTACATTTGTTGCATCTCTTTTGGCCACAAAAAAAAGAAAAAGAAAAGCAACAGAAAGTCCTTTCAAAATGATTTTAATTTTTACTTTCAGAGTAACAGCATTTATCAGCTTTCTGATGCATTAAATTTAAAATAACTGGTTGCTAAATAATATAATAAATATATAAAAAAATAAATAAAAACGCTATTTTGCTTATATATTTTCTATAGTATATTATTTCAAAAGCAAAAACTAGCTGAAAGTTTTTCCGGGTTTTGCTATGGAGCAAGTGCTAAATCGAAACTTCCTTTGAATGTGAAAATGTAAACTGATACTTCACATTCATTTATCTCTGACTTCAGTTCTGAGACAATGAAGTCTTCAGAATGAAACAGATTTGAAAGAGACTGCCCATATACGTGATCATAGTCAATGGACATATATATGCTAAAATTCATGTTTATAGCAAACACATGATGGAAATTGTACTGGATGTTCATATATACAGAAACAGTGCAATGTTAAACAAATCCGCAGAGCATTTCAAAACGACTACATGAGAAGTTGAAAGTCTTCAATCTAATTTCTAATGAGTCGTCATTTTCAAGGAAGACTTGAACCGCTTTTGCAGTACTTCAACTTTGGCTTAATTCCAGAAGAAAATATCGTCGCATATTGTAATATGGCAATGTGTTCATATGCTGCATTTATAAATGTGTTTCGAATTGTTTGTTTTATTTAAAGTATGATATCGATTTAGGTACTTTTGAAAATTAAAAGTGATTTTACTGATTTGCTGTTGATTACGGTTTAATATCATTCAAATGAATTTGTGATTCATTACTTAAAATATGAATAATTGTAGAAGCAGGCTTTTAAACAAACTTTAAAATTTAGTGCGACCCTCTAAATCTCTATTTTGTCAAAAGTACAGAATAATACATTTTTAAAAATGCTTTAATAGTTAAAAACGCTGAAGCCTAATCTCTCTCTTCTCTCCCTCTCTTCTCTCTCTCTCTCTCTCTTTCTCTCTCTCTCTCCTCCTCCTCTTTAAATGTAACATGAGTAGGATTAATTCTCTGGATGTTCCACAATGTAGCTGAACTGTTCTGATGAGCTTTTTCCATGGTTGACAAAGACAATACCTTGAAGACCTTTATCACTACCCACAGCAATACTTCAATTTCGGGATTTTGCATTACACTGCTGATGGTATCTTATAATTAAAACAGAAGATGCTTTGAAAATGACATAAACAACTGGTGCAAAAGAATATCTCTTTGAATCTTGTGCCATTTTAAAAATACATAATCATGCATGCTACACACATGGACACATGTACTAGATGTACAAATTATTATAGCAGGCTATCGGGAAAGTGAGTATCTCTACATACAAAAGTGCTCTTTTGGAACTGGTGATTCTGATGTAAGAATCAGATCATAGTGGGACCTTTAATTCCCACATTAGCTTTCTCCCAGCCAGCATACTTATGATGCTGTGAAAGTTCTCCTGCCTTTTTGTTGAAACGAATTGTCTGCTTTAGGATGTTTCGATGTGATCATCTGAATAAAAGACTTGTGAGGGAGGAGAGGCAATCTGCTCGCCTCCAGCTGTCATCCAGAGAACTTTACATGCAGCATCATCTTTGAAATTTCACTCTAAAGCTGGAGCTGAAGCCACAGACCTCCTTAGAATATGAAACTGTGACTAATGCCTGTACGCAGCTTCTCATAAGACAAAGCGTCAAGTTTGTTTGATCAACAACAACAGTATCAAAGTGATACAGTGAGTGGTTGGTTGATATATACACCCATTGTAGTATTGGTGTGATGTAAGAGTGTGTGTACCTGCTTGATTACGTGGGCAACACACAGAACATATGAACTTGGTTCTTAATTACCATACACCCTTTTTTTTTTTCTAGAAAAATGCAAAAATATTTTCCTTTTTATTGAGGTAAATTTCTCTAAAAATTGAGGTAACAATTTGCATAGTTTACATCTATACCTGTTGAAGAGCGGAGCCATGTGGACATAGAAGAATTACCTCCGCTCTCACACATCCACAAACACACACCTACACAGAGAGCGCGCCAACCACAACAGTGACTGAATGAATCTGATCTGCTACTAAACACACTCACTCTTCACACATACATACTAACATACAGATGGATACTGTACATACAGCGTACATTTTGTTTTTGCTGGTGAGAACATTAGGTTTTTTTTTCTCTAAATCACTTTCTTTTTTAAAAAAATAAAACAAATCTTGTTTACCCAAAACAATGAGTATATAAAAGTACATTCTGCAAAGTCTAAACAGAAAACAAAAATCCTGAATTGTTCAAAATAGATTCTTAGAGCTCGAAATGAGCTGATAACACTCAAACAGCCTTGATGAAGTGGTCTAATAAAAATAAAAACTAAAAAAAAGGCAGGGCACTTTAAGAGATTATGTGGATAATATTGTCAGTTTAACAATCATGCACACACACGCACGCACACTCACGAAAACAACATCACAGTGATGTCTTCTACCAACCTGTCCCTTTACAAAGGGGCTGAAACAAATCAGGAAATTCAACATTCAAAAGGTTGTTTCCCCCCCCCCTTAAACTTTGGTTTGTGGGCAGTATTCAGCAAACTTTCATCTGCACCAAATTTAAAACTTAGAAAACTTTTGACTCCTTCAGTCTGATAGGTGCAAAAAAAAGTTGCACTAATGCTTCTGGTTACAACTGATATTACTGAGTCACTGTCTCTTATACACACACTTACCTGCCAAAGATCTGTGTAAGGCATTTTAAGAGCATGACGAAACACTGTCTCCAGAACCACTGAATGCTACCATAAACACACATGCACGCACACTAACTGTCTTAAAATCATATCAACAGAATGTACAATAGTGTCTCTGTGGTTGATTGGCTGCTAAGCAAAGGTCATAGGTCACTGGCCTTGACATTGCCCTGAGAGCTTCTCTGGGTGTAGAAAAGAATGTAGGCCTGCGCCTTACACACCTCCTCCACCGCACACACACTCAGCTTTGAGTCATTACAGTGCACCCAGAATCCTGAGGAAGAGAGAGAGAAAGCAGTTGTTAATTTGGAATCATGCCACTGTATCAGTAAAGACATTTTTAATTTATATATATATATATATATATATATATATATATATATATATATATATATATATATATCTGACTTCAGCTCTGAGACAATGAAGTCTTGTAAACATAAAACAGATTGGAGGAGATTGTTCAAACATGACTGCAGTCACTGACATATATGCTGAAATCATGCTTCTTACAGTAAACACATGACGGAAATTGTACTGATGTTCACATACAGTAAACAGTGCAAATTAAACAAATCCACATATTTCCAAAAACAACGACATGAGAAGGAAAGTCTCCAATCTAACTTAATGAGTCATTTTCTACAACATTTTGAACCGTTTCTTAGCACCACTTCAATTTATATAAATAGAGATATAATCTCTATATATATTATATATCTTTATGTAAAATTACACAGATATATAATGCAGAAGACATTTATTCTCTAAAAAATATTTAGCATTTTACAGCATTGCAATTTTCTTGTATGTGTAAAGGCTATTTTCAACAAAAATGACACGAAGGTTGTATTTAATCCATTTTAGAATGAAAACTTTTATATATTCAAAGTAGTGCCTGGATGCGATGGACCACAAGTTGCTTTAATGAACTGCTTACTTAAAACTGCAACTATAGACCCTTAATAATTTTTCCAGTACTGATTTCTCAAAAAATATGGCTCATGTATAACAGCAATGAGGAACACTAGAGGTTTTATTCAACTTTCTAATGTCTTCTAATGGAGGTTTAGTGAAAGTGTGTTGTTATGCTTTTTGCACTTGGGTTTAACAGATTTGGCAATGTTAGACGTGAACGAAGCCTCTTCCAAACCTCAAAACTGACAATGGGTGTTATTAACCATTGTGTCCTCTAATCTACATATTGTGCAATCGCTGCGAGGCTCAAAGGAGCTGCAGGTTTTCTAATGCAAATGTCCTGTATTCATTGCACGACATAATGGTTTAATTGAAATTTTGATTCTGAAATGCTTATATTTCCGTATTTTCTATACAGAATAAAAAAAACATTTACGATTCAATTCTCCAAGAGAAGAGGCTAAAATACTGTAAAATATTAGAGGAAATCTTCAGTTATATCACCCAAGATATAATGGTCTGTGCATGAGAAGTGAAGTAGTTTGATTATACAGAATAAAGAAGTAGTGATAATACCTATATGTGGGTTTGATTGCACAGCATAATACGCATCTAAGGTAGGGGAAGTTGCATAGCTAAAATTCTGCACAGATCATACTTTTAGATCACTTATGATAACAATTTAATAACAAATATATAATATATTATAACAAAGGTAATGATAAATGTCCTTTGGACTTAAAAAAAAACAAAACGTTGTGGCACTATAAGCAATAGCACGTCCTAAATGTCTTGCTGCTGCTCACCTTAAGCTCACTGTGGGTCAAATGCATTGCTTGGTTTCTGCAGGCCTCCGCTAAAAAATAATTTTTTATTGTGCGTTTACTGCATTCGTCAGTTTAGAGGTCAGTAAAGAACTATGCATTTACTAACACAAAATATGACAACTGTTCTGAGAAAACAGAGCGATCTTATGCTATTAGGCAGAAAATTGAAACTAGTTAACTCACCCGTTGTGAACCTCCTACAATCCAAGCCTTCAACAACTAATTTTCTACAGTCCAAGCCTTCGATAACTAACTAACCTCTATGCCAGCTTGTGTATGATACGTGAACAATCCATCATCGAATTACAGCAGATATTTTCTATCTAATTTTCTCTAAAATTTCTCATCATAGCTACCAGAGCTCTGTGCTCATCTCCCGAACAGTGACTAAGAGTGTGTGCATTGGGCGCTCTTGCAAAAGGTCATTTGCAGGGTGCTAACTTACAGACTTCGCTGAAAAACAAAACTGCTGAAATGAAGTGCTCATTTTAGGTCCAGACAGAGAAAGAGAGATAAAGAGAGAGGCCCATGAGTAAAAAGGGGAAAACCTCAGAGCAATGACACATCCTCTCCAGGCCTGCACACTGACACTCCACAAACACTCTGACAATCAATGTGACACTTGCACGGAAGCTTTTGAAATCTATGTATGATGTTTTTCAGTTAACGAGAAAGAGGGAGAGAAAGAGAGAGAGAGAGAGATGGAGAGACTTACCAGTGCATTCGAGGTTCAGGCCATGTCCTGAAATGTACACAGGCACACACACATACACATTGTGGCTTTGCCCAGAAATGACATCGACCTGTGGAGGACTAAATGTAGGTGAGCTATAGCATGGCTACCTCTGCACTCTGGCCAACCCCTCCTCACTTCCTCAGCTTCCTCTGATTGGTCTATTTGATACACATCTTTTGGAGCTCTTTAATTCTTCTCAAAGTCAGACTTAGAGTGTTTAGTGGTGGCTGCCAAACTGAAGCAAGTTATTATCATATGTGGATGCATGTAACAGAAGTACATATTATGCAAATGTGTAATATAAAGTAGAGTACATTAGTAAATCAATAGTTTATAAATGCTATTAATAGTATATTTCCATTAGTAGTATTATTACTATATTATGATAGTATTATTATCATATTATTACAATGTAACAAATTACTTTTTTAAGGCTGCACTCAAAGTACATTTTTTTGCAACTTTTTTTTGTATTTGTATTTGTATTTGCTGTTTATTTTGGTCATTAACTATAATCCAATTTAAAATCAAAGGTTTGGCAAAGGTGAAACAAACAAACTCAAGAAAATTCTCAAATTGTTTGTCATCTTGTGCCAACATCATTATCTAATACACTCAAACTTTCACTTTTTCTATCTGCCTACTCACTCTCATATATTTAATCCACAATTTGAAAATGTCAAGAGATGGAAATTAGCCAATGGAGGAAAAATCAAGAGATTGTTTGACAATGAGCCACCACTGAAACTTGTCTTGACATCAAATACTGGTTGAAAGAGGCATCTGAAATTCCCCTGTTGGTCTAATGAACTGTCACCTTAATCCTCACACCTAGGCCCACTTCCAAGGTGTGATAACACATTTTTGGTATAAGGAACTTTTGAACAAAACCTTACCCACAGGCCAAAAAATAGACCCTCCAACAATTATTTCAGAAAAATTCTTATTACACATATATGCATTGCGTAGATTACACTGTAGGAGTGGCATCCACTCCACTCTGTATTCTCTGGTCACCTGTGCATAATAAACTCATGATGTTATGTGCTATGTGTGCTTTTTTGCAACTTTGCCCACTACTGTTCTTTAGAATGATTACTATCTCTGCTGATACCACAGAATCCTTCTATAGAAGCGGAAGCTGCAACATAAGGTGCAGATTATTTTCCTGATTTACTGTTAAAGTGTGCTCTGAGTGTTAAAATTACAACTTTGCCAGAAACCAAAAATCCTTTTGAGATGCACACGGTTGCACACACGTTTAAGTACTTCTTTTTTTAGTCATATACCCTGAATACGATGTTAGGCCTTTACATACGTTTTATTAAAATTATTATTTTAAAATTTCTTTTTTATTTTTATTTTGGCACTTAGTAATAATATTAACATTTTCTAAACACTTTTTGCACCATATTCATTGGTACAGTTTTTATTGTTGATGCATACCATGTGTTTATCCATTGACCCTTATTTTAACTTCATACAGAAATTCTTAGTACTTTTTTTATCGTATTATTTTAGAAGTTGTCTAGATCAGGCTCTGAAATAAACAGCATGTATGTATTGTAACTGACACTAAAATTGACTTTGGCTTTGACTTTTAATATTAATGTTTATTCCCTTTTGATAGACTGAAATCAGTTAAAGTGATTGAACAAACTTGGCAATTTGGAATTTTCTTTCTTCTTGGTAGAATCCTTCAAGATCATCCAGATTTGGAGAGTCGTTTTGGAGAGTTGTTTTTTTGGCAATCTCCAGGCTGTCATATGCCTTGCAATAAGGGAAGTCCCCCATCTGAACCCTCAACCGTGAACATCTGACTGATGGAGTGCGACATTGATGTTTGTCCTTTAGTAAAGTTCTTCAAAAAGAAATTCTTGATCTTATTCATAGTGTACGGGTTCTTGATTAACTATCTCTCCCAGGTTACTAGGTTATGATTCTGTATATGGTTATATCTAGGAAAACTGTTGTTGGTTCAGAAGGTCTTCCATTTGAGAATGATGGAGCATACCGGGCTCATGGGCAATTTAATGGCACAGAAATTTCCATCAGAAATACATCATCTGCTATAAGACCGTGTAGAGAAAGGTGTGTTTGCTAAATTTTGGTCAGTGAAGAAAAAGGCACAGGTTTATTTCAATCAAGGCACAGAAGCAAAGATTATTGACAGGAGTCTGATGCATTAGAGTGCCAAATGATGGGTTTCAATTATAAGGTAAAATAGATTTCTGTCTTTCATTGTTAATAAATAAACCTATACATATCATCAGCAAACCTCCACTGGTATGTCCTCCAGACCAACAGCCTTTCCATTCTTCATCCACTTCACCAGTGCTTTCTTTACCCTGCACTTCATCTCCTTGTACTCTACTTTCTTCATCTCTCTGACTATCCCACTTTTACCTAACAACATTCATTATCATTCATTCAGCTTCCAACTTCAGACTCATCACCCTTTCTGACACCCTCATCATCTCCAGAATAGGGTGTTGGTGGTCTAGTGGTAGGATACTCACCTACAGACCAAGAGGTCACAGGTGCACACCTCCAGCACGACCTTCATTGGCTTCCTGAGCAAGACCCTCAACAGTGGCCTAGTGGTTCGGGAGTTTGCCACAAAATTCAGAAGATTATGGGTTCAAACCCCTTAACAGTAGGTTGCCCAGAGGTAACCTTGAGCAAGGTACCGTCCCCGTCACTGCTCCTTTGGCGCTTTCAAAGCTGCCCCCTGTTGCACGGTGTGTGTTTGTGTATGGGTTAAATGCAGAGATCCAATCTCATTGTGGTTCATTTGTGCTATGCTATGCTGTGAGTACTCAGAGAATGGTCACTTTCACTTTCACTTAACCCCAAGTTGCTCCAGGGGGACTGTAGATGTAAGTCGCTCTGGACAAGGGCGTCAGCTAAATGTCCTAAATGTAAATGTAAAACACCCTTCACATACTCTTCTTTCAGGATAACACCTAGCCTATTCCTCCTTCCATCCACACCATGAAAAAACCATTTAAACCCTCCTCCAATATACCTGGCCTTACTACCCTTCCATTTAATTTCTTGCACACAAAAAATATCAACCTTCCTTCTCTCCATCATATCAGCTAATTCTCTACCTTTATCAGTCATGCTACTAACCTTCAAAGTCCCGACACTCACTTCCACGCTCATCCACTTCATTCTCTCCTCCTGGCTCCATACATGCCCTCATCCTCTACTTCTTCTTCTCATTTGGCCAACAGTAGCCCAACCTGCACCCTGTAGGCTAACAGCATTGGTGGTGGTCGTTGTTAACTCCAGCTTCGGCCAGTTCCGTATGGAAAGTCTGTTTTGTTGTCTGCATATTGATTAGGCAAAAGTTTTACACTGGTTGCCTCGCATATTTTGACTTTTTAAATTTTTTTTCGGGTTTACCCATCTGTTTTTTTTTTTTGTTTTGTTTTTGTTTTTTGTTTTTTTGCAGGATGTCCATAATTGAAAAATAGTCTAAAGCCATTACTTTATATATCCTATTTTATTATAACAATAACAATTTTATTTTTATCATATTTATTTGTTTGAGATTTATTAAGATAATATAACTAATATAAGCCTATACATATATCTATGGACCTATGACTCAAGAGATTCCCAGTTCGAATCCCACCTCTAGCACTACCACCACTGGGTCCCTGAGCAAGACCCTTAACCCTGAGTGTCTCCAGGACTGTCCCTGGAATTAGGACATGGAAGTTGCTCTGGATAAGAGTGTCTGCTAAATACCATTAATGTAATGTAAATAACCTATTATTTAATTTTTATTATTATTATTAAAATTGATAACTTGATGTCTCATTCTAAGGTCTTAGAATGGCATTTCCCATGGTAACTGGGCAGTAAACAAGGAATTTGACCATATAAAAGCTGACTAGAAACCGTATCGAATGACATTGAGTTAGTTCAGTATTTTATTTACAATAAATGAACAGATAAAAGTGTTCATTTGTACCTCATTAATACAAACTGGTATATCCTACTTGTTAATTTGTGGTTTCTGTTTGGTCCACTTTCTTTTGCAACCTGTTTTTTTACACACCTTGGTATTTGGAGGTTAAGTGCGTTAACCGTTAAACGTGTTAAGTGTGTAAAGTGTTAAGTATTTAATGGAAAATATCGCCTTAATAAAATCCACATCTAACATTCATACTCATAAAAATGGATAAAGTACATAATAAAAAATATGATCTTTATTTTTTTTTGATGAGCAGTAACACAGAATCTGAAAAAAATCAGTAAAATTTTCAATTTGCATTGTAATTCCTTTCTTTTGTATTGTGATTTTTTTTTTTTTGGTCAAAATACCAGATCAGTCAGTGTGCATAGTGCACAGAACAGTTTCTGGTTTGAATGGTCCAGTAATTTCCAGGTTCCCCCCACGTTTTAAGAGGAAATGTCAAGTTTTGCATACTGTACTCAACGGCTTTTGTGGCTGTATCGAAGTGATACACTCTGAAACTGTACTATTGGGACAGAAACCACTGGGGGAAACTGCCATAGCCACTATTAACCTGTTAAGTCTATGCACTGAATGAGGGTTGCACCCTCTTTCTTTAAAAAGTGAGTGATGTTGGTTACTATACATTAGACTATACATTGTCAAGGAAATGAAGACTATACATTGTCAAGGAAATGAAATTCCTTACACTTGTTGTAAAGATCTGAGTTGAATTGGGTGTCAAAATTGTTAATGATTAATAAATAATGGAATAAAACACGTTCCAAACCTTTCTGAAGACACCAAAGTAGTCCAAAAACATCTTAACAGCAACCTATTACACATATAAAAGCACATTGTTTTTGTTTGCTCATTTTCAGTCCAGTCTCTGTACCTGAACAGTTTGCTAGTTCTGTGTTGGTTAATCCACACAGTGATCTACGTCTGAACCTTCAAGAAGAACAAAGCTTCTAACTTACAACATGAAGCAGTGAAGAAACAGGAGCAGATGATTCCAGATGATCAGGTGATTATTTTACGGCTGATGCTGAACGCTGGGTGGTCTGAACCCCTTTATCTAAACCGTGTGTGTGTTTATATATACATATATAGTGAGAGACACCTACATAAGAATTGGCTCTTATAAACACTTGCTAAGGCTTATTAAAGCCGTATAGTTATGCTTGCATAATAAGCCTTTATAATTTTTGTGTGGGTTTAGAATCTTCTGTCATGAAAGGTTTCTATATGCCACATGGTCTCTATGTCTTTTAGACACATGGCTTTGTAACAGATAGTATTACAGTACAATGTCAAAAATGAAACGCAACAGAACCATTGAGTCTGATGACCCTCAAGCTGCTGACTGATCAATGTGGTTATGATTAATGCGATATGTCTACAAGCAAATGTCAGTTAAAAAGAGCACATAGAGACAACTGACTGGGTTAGTAGGGGCCTTACAGTAATTTCAGGAGCCACCTTTTGCAAACCTCAAGGGCAGAATAACCTACAGCCTACTGGCAGTTTAACACTTGAGGCATTGGACCATTAACCATCAGTTGACTCACTTTGAAATCTGCAAGAAAGGGCAGCTGAACCATCAATGTACGTGCTTGTGATTGTGTGTGTGTGTGTGTGTGTGTGTGTGTGTGTGTGTGTGTGTGTGTGTTGTGTGTGTGTCTGTGTGTGTGTGTGTGTGTGGGGTAAACCATTGATGTTGGATACAACACTATGGCTGAAGTTATAGTTTTCTTATATTTACATTTACAGCATTTAGCTGACGCTGGAGAGGTAAGAAGTTTCCATCATTGACCATCATTTGATTTTGCTGGATGCTTTATTGACTCCAGATGTTTTTAAGTTTAGTTTAATGGAACACTAGCAAGTCGTTTCATTAAATATCAACATCACTTTTCACCCATTTGCTCTTTGACAGAAAGGGACAATCATATCCCTCCTTGTTCCACCAGTCTGTGTCTGTTATTATTTTTTGTGGTTGTTGGTTTTTTCACATGGAGTCATTGAGCACATGATCATATACTAGTAATGAAACCCAAGCTCTAGCTAGTATTTAACTGAACACAAAGTTAGATGTGTGTTGTTGTTTGAGGATGGACCCTAAACCAGACTTTCTCACTTGCATCCATTTACTAAAAAGACAAGTGCCAGCTGTGGTAGTACAGTTTAAAATGAAAGTGAAAGATGAGGTTTTACAGGGCCATTTCTTATCCCATAGTCTGAATATTTCTTATCTCCCCACTGTATTGTATACCATTAGATAATGGTTGAAAAATCATCTAACTCTTTGCATGTAGAGCAGATCTGGCCTGGAATTACAAAGAGAAAAGCTTCACTTAGCATCAACTACCATGAACTTTAGGAAAATCTGCTACTCTAGTTTAAGGTGCATTTAAAAACCTAAGTCATAAAACAACTAATAAAGCTCCCCTATTTTACAGAAAAGGCAAAAATGAAAAACAAATGAAAAAAACAAAAAACAAATAAACAACAAGAAATAAACAAACCAATAAACAGGAAACATATTTTGTCAGAAATTAACTTTAACACTAACACTAGACTTGGATTCTCTCTAGTAGGAACACAATTCATTATTCGTTGAGTGTTCTTTTCACTTTTAAAACATAATCAAGGTGACTGGTTGGTTTACGATACTTTCACCACGAAGAAAAAAGGCAGGCAATCATTCAGAATCATTCTTGTGTAGCTTTAAAAGATACAGAAACACGCAGCAGCCTCTGCTAATGGGGCAGCGGTGGCCTAGTGGTTAGGCGCCAGCCATATGATCGGGCGGATCGGGGGTTCAACCTCCTTCCAGTAGGTTGCCTCTGAGGTACCTTTGACAAGGTGCCGTCCCCATCACTGCTCCTCTCATGCTTTTCAATAGCAGTAAGGGTGCCCACTGCTGCACATGTGTAAATGGGTGAAATGCAGAGAGCAAATTTCCCATTCGTGGGATTATAAATAAATAAAGGATTAATCAGATCAGATCAGAAACCACTCAAAAACAGCACAAAAACTGTCAAAAGTTAAAATTCCAGTTGGTTTCACATGAACATTGTTCATTAATAAAGATATCTGTAAGTGATCATACCAGTTACCTAAAAACTGAAAGTGAAAGCACTGTGAAAGGATCATAGTCAGATAAGAGCAGAGGAACCAGCTGAAGAGCTCATAGCAGACTATTTCGTTAGAAATTTTAAAATGATGATTAATAACAGAGCACATGCATTCTCAGAAATAAAAGCCCGGGTTATCATCACAGTGGCATCTCATGCGCAGAGGGGCGGTACGCTCAGCAATGTCTGGTAGAAGAACATCTATGTGAGTAGAACATAAATCCACTATGTTCTCCTTACAGGCAGAATAGTCATTAACTTCATCTCCAAACACTCTAATTCACTGTTTTAGTTTAAAACAATGTTTAAGAAATGTAAAAATGCTCCACCGAGGATAAATAATATAAGCTACATATCTGGATCTGAAGGACCATGCTGTACCTTCATTTGTTCATACCTCAATGTACTAAATATATTTTGATAAGGTCCATAAATAATATATTTATCTGGAAGGTCAACTGTAGATGCATTACAGATGCTCAGCTGGTTGTAAACTAACCAAAAACTAATCTAATAAACGTAATTGAACTTCCAGTTATATATTTATAAGAATATATTTTATACTGTGAAATGAACCCTAACTCCAGTGCTAACTTTAAAATATCTGGTTGAATTACCACCATTAGGGTTGTCTTAGGGTTTAGGGTTCAAATAAGGGGTTTAGACATTTTCTGTAACTCATCCAAATAAAGTGTGGCCAGATACTAGTGTTTGTGGTTTAATAGACTGAAATACACTCTTCCAGGCCGATCCAAATATTCCCTGTGGTCAGTCGATTCTTCTCCCAGTGTAATCCTCGTCTCTCCTCTGGACGTGTCCAAACCAACGCAACTTTGCTTCTCTTAACTTTGTTCCAAAACTCCAACCTGATCTGTCCTCTTAACATACTCATTTCAACTTGTCCATCCTCGCCACACCCAACGACAATCCTGCATCTTTAACCTGAAACCTCCAGCCTGCCTCCTGTCTTTCAATCAGCACCACCATCTCCAACCCATACAGCCTAGTTGGTCTCACTACCATCATGTAAACCTTCCCTTTTACTCTTGCTAGTACCCGTCTGCCACAAATCACTCCAGCCAATCTTCTCCACCCATTCCAACCAGCCTGCACTCTCTTCTCTTCCCTCTCTTCCACACTCGCCACACTTTGAACTGTTGATCCTGGCAAGTTTCTGAACCTCCACCTTTGTCACCCTACTCCCTCCATCCCAACCACTCCACTTTCCTCCCTTTCATTCACACTGATGTATTCTGTTCTACTCACTTTCATTCCTCTCCTCTCTAGAGCATATCTCCACCTCTCCAGGTTCTCCTCAAGCTCCTCCCTACTCTCACTACAGATCACAACATCATCAGCAAACATCATCCATGGGGACTCCTGTCTAACCTCATCTGTCCATTAATATTGCAAACAAGAATGGGCTCAGTGCTGATCCTTCATGTATCTAAATACAAATATTCAACATTATATTCCATAAAAAGGTTGAGAACATACACAGGATGATACTTACAGAGAATGCAATATGTGTTGAAAGGTGCAATACATTTACACAAAATGCATCATATAGTCCATAGAATTGGGAACCAGTAAGTTTGGGTCAGGTGAGAGATTCTGATAGCAGCTGAAATTAAACTCATTGAGTGTAATTGGTTGATGCACTGTCAGACCAGAAAGGCAAATACTGCCAAACATCCATCCATCTCTGCATCCATCTATCCATTGCTTATACTGAATGAAGCTTGTCCCAGTATTCATTAGTCAAAAGGATTGCCAGTTTATAGTAGGGCAGGTGCACCTTTCAAAGAAAATCCAAAATAAATCTGAAAAATACAACGTTTCACACAAGGGAACCAGCCTGCCCCAGATATAAAACCAAGAAACTTCTCGACAGCACTACTACACATAAACCCCCCACTTCCCACTCCCCAGGTTGAAGCTTGAGGTAGGCTGAAACTTTGAATTAGTTTGTTTCGTTTGGCTGAAGTTAAATCAAACTGCTCTGTGGTTACATTTCACAAGTTGAACCATGATAGAAATGACTAGAACAAGCACAAATTACATGAATGACAAGCACACAGTGTGAATTACCAGAGTAATGCTCATAAACACTGACTTAGGCACACTCACATTGCTGAGAATTGTGGTTGCATGATCTGCAATTTGAGTGTATATGCAAGAGAAAATGAGAGAGCGAGCAAGAGAGTGAGAAAGCGAGAGAGAGAGAGAGAGAGAGAGAGAGAGAGAGAGTGCGGGGGATAGTACAAATGCTAGTCCACCTTCAGTGGTGGCTGAATGCGAAATTCTTTGTAATGTGTGGGTTTGAGGGAGGGAGGGAGAGAGAGAGAGAGAGAGAGAGAGAGAGAGAGATAGAGAGAGAGAGAGAGGGAGCATAACAGTCAGTAACTCATCAGTCGTACCACAGCATGGGAAATGTGACGTTTTCCTGTTTCATGCTAAAATTAAATATACTTGATGCAAGTTGCTTCTCAGGGATTTTTTTTTTTTTTTTGGTGGCCTCATTATATATACGGTGAAATGAGGTGATGAGGCATGAAGATTTTCAGCTATTTTTGCTGAAGTCAAATGGTTCATGCTATAAAGCGATGACACTGACAGGCATCTTTTGTTTCCTTTTGATCAGTGCTCATGACTTACAATAAACCACTTCAGAGTTTAAATAAATCTGCAAAATACAGGTGCCAGAAATGGTTCTTTGATGCCACGTCCCAGAAGAGTCATTATCGGATGATTCTTGATGTAAACTCGAGATAAACGACTTCGTTTATTATAAAAAGTTGCTCTTCTGTGCATTTACTCTTTGCATCTACACAAATTCTTTCTTGCACTATTATTTTTTAAAGGGGAATTCCATCGTCACATTTTAATAAGCGCTACACTGTAGGGTTAATGGAAAAAAATTTACCTTATTAAACCTGTGTCCTCTGAGCTGAACATACACTGAAGGCTGTATAGAAAAAGATTTTGCCATCCTCTCATTTATGTTTCCATGAGGAATAAGCTTGTTGTCATGCCTGTCACGTCTTAGTTTTGGCATTTTGCATAGATTAAATGGCAACAAATGTTTGTGAGAGGCTGCAAAGTATCTTAAGATACTAGGTTTTAGATAAAGGGATTCCACGCATTGGAGAGTTCAGCATCAGCAGTAAACTAATCCCCTGATAATCTGGAATCATCTGCACCTGTTTCTTCTTAGATGCTTTGCTAGATGTTTTTTTGTTTTTGTTTTTGTTTTTTTTCTGCTTGAAGGTTCATGCGTACATCACTTTGTGATTAACCAACAAAAATCAAACTAATCCGCTACAGAGACGTAATGAAAATGAGAAATAAAAACATTGTCCTTCAGGAAGATCTGGAGAACTGTCCCTCAACAAGACATTAAAAATGCACTAATAATCATCTCTTTGGAAGCAAAACACAAAGAAATGAGCAGCGTCTCAAGATTTTGTAATATTTTGTATCTATTGGTGATGACGGTTAAATAGGAAATATGAAGATCAGACTGTTAGCACCCCTATAAGAAGGAAAAAAACAAACTTCAATAGATAATGTACTGTAAACCACATTCCTTTCTCAAAACCACAGTAATATAATAAACTATACAGTACTGTGCAAAAGTTTTAGGCAGGTGTGAAAAAATGCTGTAAATAAAGAATGCTTTCTCTAAAAATGGAAGTGTTAATCATTTATTTCATCAACAAATGCAGTGAATGATCAAAGAGAACTCAAATCAAATCAATATTTGGTGTGACCACCTTGCCTTCAAAACAGCATCAAGTTCTTCTAGGTACACTCTGCAAAATGTTTTAACAGAACTCGACTGGTAGGTTGTCTCCAAAATATCTGGGAGAACTAACCACAGATCTTCTGTGACGTAGCCTCTGCCACATCCTTCTGTTGTCTTCATGTGATCCCAGACACTGATGATGTGGAGACTAGGCTCTGGGGGCTAGAAGAACTGATGCTGGTTTTTGAAGGCAAAGTTGTAGAAACAATTAGATATTGATTTGATTTAGATTTTCTTTGTTCGCTCACTTTGCATTTGTAAATTGATAAAAATAAACAATCATTATTTGTTTATTCTTGAAAGCATTCTTTGTTTACAGCATTTTTTCACACCTGCCTAAAACCTGCGTAATAGCATCATTGTATATTTGTAAAAATAACAAAAAAAAAAAACCAAATGAGTGCTTTTATGTAATAAAACTTTCATCAGAAGCTTTAAAAACGCTTTAAATGCTTTGCATATCTGATTCATCAGCATTGTACAGAAATCTGATTGGCAGCATTTCTCCAGCATTATGAATGTAAACAATCTTGCTGATAACTGAATTTAAACATGTTGAAAAATGAACAGAATTCTCGATTAACATTGACACACTAGTTGGTGATCACTTAATGCACATTGCAGCTATCCTAGATGTTGCAGGTACCTCTTCTATAATATCCAAAAAGCAGAAGCAGTCAAGTCAAGTAGTCAAGTAGGTGTAAATTGTCATTTCGACTATATACACAGGACAGAGTGACATGTAATCATTACTGAAAACGGTTTAAATAGAAAATGGTTTACTAGACGCAATTGTTCACAGGTAGCAGTGTCACTAATCTAATATTTCAGAGTTGTGTGGGCATATATATATATATATATATATATATATATATATATATATATATATATATATATTATATATATATATATATATATATATATATATAGAAAGACTTCCGTAGGATAGAAGATAGTGACCTCATGTCTTTGGGCAGATGCATTTGATAAACCAATGCCTTGTTTGTTTGATGGCCGATGCTGCATTTAGATTGAGGCACATTTCTGCATATCTGCAATCTAAACTGAGTATCCCCATTTCAACCCCATTCAATCCAACACAGATTATTATATTTTCATATCATGTTTCATTTCGCACAAATACTCCACATTTAAGCGGACTAGGTAGATTTGAAATATCTGTACTTTGCTCTTTTTGAGTATTTATTCTTCTGAGGCTTTTTAACTTTTACCCTTTTCATTGCAGAAAGAAAGCCGCTGTTTTGTTATCTTGAACGCATTGCAAAGCACACAGTGCGCCACAGCGAAACGCTTCCTCTGCGTTTTACCCATACACACCATGCAGCAGCAGGCAACCATATCCTGCCCCCGTGAAGCAGTGATGGGACGATACTTTGTTCAAGGGTTTGCAGGGGTAAACTACTGATCCAGGACTTCAACCCACCTTCTGATGCTGGGGACAAGTACCTTACCACTAGGCCACCTCTGCCACCTAAACATTCCTTTTATCATAAATATCTGAACTTTCTACTCGTTTCATTTTCAGAACTGACTTCTTGCTTTCTCCTAAATGGATGGAACACTTACACTATAAAAGAACATTTCAGAGTCTGTACTTTTTACTTTCGGAGTAAAAAAGTTAAGTCACTACTTTTACTAGAACACGATACGTTTATCCACCGTTTTCTTCTAGTTCAATTATCCATGTGCGTACTTCTGACTTTCTCAGGTGGGATAAAATTAGCTTGGTGTTAAGCTGGTTTTTAGCCACTGATCCTAATCAGGGGAGCAGGGTAGGTAGAGTAGAGTAGAGTAGAGTAGAGTAGAGTAATCTTTTATTATCCCACGAATGGGAAATTTGGGCGTTACAGGGTACTAATGAGAGTGAGAAATAGAATGGTGATCTAACACATGGACCATTAAAGCTTTAAGGCTTAACACAAGCTTTTTGTATAGTGGTAGTAGAGTAAACACTCAATTCATTCTTTGGTATTTCACTTTTTGTTTGCTACTTCCGTGATTTGAACCACCTCATAGGGGCAATATCACACCTTTAGTGTGCTGAGGTATTTGTATTTGAGCTCAGGTAGTTTCAGAACTATAGATGTTTCATTTTTATGCACACTGAGATCATTGTAATGCTATCTGCTGTGGGTGGGCCGCTATTCACACTATGAGCAGGACATTCTAATATAGTAATATTTCAGCGATAAATGTAAAGTATTTTTTTACACAGACTGTAAATTAGACTCATTGTTATCCATTACGGTGTGGATAGGAATAATCTCTCCCACTCACTCACTCACTCACTCACTCACTCACTCATTACATGCCCCGATGTTCCTTGGTAGTGATTAAAACAACAAATAAATAAATAAATAAATAATAATAAAAAAGAATCAAGAATAGATCTGAATTCTTCTGGTTCTGAATATGTGATGGGCCCTTATAGAGTTTAGGTTTCTAGGTTTACACACACACACACACACACACACACACACACACACACACACACACACACACACACCACACACACTAACTAAACCCGAAGACAAGAGAAATTTCCACCACCAAAACAATACCCTCTGAACGGAACTCCAGTGGGAGTCCTGAGTGTTGATGCAGGGGACACAGATAACTAACACATAATGAAGTTTAGCATTATAGTACAGCTATATCGTCAGCACAGCTGATAAAATGGACAACACATGTAGATGAAAGGTAGGTGTACCTAATAAAGGGGCCAATCAGTGTATGCTTGTGTGCATGCCTGATAATCTATAGCCTAGGAGTAGGATGCTCAGCAAGGCCTTTAACCCCAAGAAGCTCCAGGGAGACTCGACCTGTCACTGGGAAATGTCTCACTCTGGATAAAATATCAAAAAAAAGGAAAACTACTACTGTCTTTCAGATCATTAACATTTTGTTCAACACATCCAAGAATGCAGCAATACTGTAGCAAAGGATTCACAGAGATACTGTTTTAACAGGTAACAACAATGTTATGAGCTTGAGTTGGACCAAAACGCAAATAATGCAAACTGTCCCATTGAAGGTAAAAAGTCCCCATTAAAGTAAAGAGTTTTGAACTTTTTGGAAAAATTGAGCTTTGAGGTTTTGCTGCAAATATCAAAAATATTGAACAATATTCTTTCACGCATGAAACTGACAGACACCCCAATTGTAATATTTTTTAAGTCTTTCTTTTTATATGTATTTTTTGTTTGTTTGTGATTTTTAATTTCATTTTTTCAGGTTAAACCCAAAAACCCACTTTAGATCTGGAATAAGAATTAGGACACACATGACAAATAGCACAAAAAGACACAGAAATGACCAAAGAGCACAGCTTACACATAATATGCTGCTGTTAGAATCCTCTTTTTCCTACAAATATTTATTCAGTTTAATATCTTTTGCAGGCGGGGCAGCGGTGGCCTAGTGGTTAGGGCGTTGGCCTCGTGATTGGAGAATCAGGGGTTCGAACCCCTTCCCAGTGGGTTGCCCTGAGGTACCCTTGAGCAAGGTACTGTCCCTGTCTCGCTCCTCCCTGCGATGGGCTGGCGACCTGTCCAGGGTGTGTCCCCCGTCCTCGCCCTGTGTGCGCTGGGTTGGACGCCGGCGTGACCCCGTTTGGGACAAGCGGCAGATGATGGATGGATATCTTTTGCTTTGTCCTTATAAGGTTCACTGTTTTCCTTGCTCACAGACACTTTACTATCAGCTGCTTTTCAATCAGGATGTCTCAGGATCATCATAAACATACAAAAATAAAGTAGCATGGTAGCACTTAATAATAATCCTTTATTTATAATCCCACGAATGGGAAATTTGTTCTCTGCATTTCACCCATACACACATGTGCAGCAGTGGGCTGCTATTGAAAGCACCCGGGGAGCAGTGATGGGGACTGCTCCCCATCACTCCCTTCCTACTGGGAAGGGGTTCGAACCCCCAATCCTCCGATCATGTGACTAACGCCCTAACCACTAGGCCACCGCTGCCCCAATAGCTACAAGCTATACTGGGACAACCGTTCAAACAATCTGTCTCAAAAACATAAACCCATCCGTGCCTCTCAATGCATCTCAAATTTAATAAATGAGACATAGTGAGCCTGTGTGACAACTAACAATAGAAATAAATCCACCAATCAAAGACATGCATGTCTTCTCTCACCACATCCATACACCTCCTCTTTGTCCTTTTTTCTTCTTCTTTTTCCTGGCAGATCCATCATCAACTTTCATCTATTGATATAATCCTCATCTCTCCTCTGTATGTGTACCAATGCAATCTCCCTTCTCTGACTTTGTCTCCAACCTGAGATGTCCCTCTTATATACACATTACTAATGCTGTCCATTTTCGTCTCTCCTGGCAAAAATCTCTGGATATTTAACTATGACACCTCCAATTCCACCACCTGCCTCAAATCTGTATAGCATAGCTGGTCTCACTACCGTCCTGTAAATCTTCCCTTTCACTGTTGCTGGTCCCTGTCTGTCACAGATCACTCCTGTCACTCGTTTTCACACATTTCATCCTGCCTGCTCTCTCGTCTATCTTTCACAGTCCCCATTACTCTGAACATCAATTAAAATGTGTCATTTTTTAGGTTTTTGATCAAAAAGAGGCAAAATCTGGTAAATTGTTAAAGAAAATGTGAATAACTTAATTGCATCCAAAGCAGAGCCTTATACGTTTAAGCTGAAGATCAATTTTAGTCTACAGTCCATCAAAAATAAATCAGCTAGTAATAAAATTTCTAACTAAAAACCTCACATTTAATGTGGAAGTCAAGTCTGGGCATATTGTGTGAGACAGCGGGGGTCTCAAGTACATTTGTGCTCGTGGGTGGGACACACATTGTGTGATCTGAGTAATCCTGTCCAGTGACACATATGACACACTACCTGACACACAACACCCTTCGCTAACATTTACTGTGAAATGGAAAATAAAAGCGCTCAGGCTCCTCGGGGCACAGTGAACCACAGAATCCTCAGTTTTCCTGACACGTCTTATTACAGTGGAGCAAAAGTGTGTGTGCATGTGTGTGTGTGTGTGTGTGTGTGTGTGTGTGTGTGTGTGTGAACGAAGCTTTAGGTTTCTAATTCTTAAGAAGTGTTACTACCTCTACCTGCTCAGTAACTATCGGTCTTTTCTGCATTTCTGTGTGGTTAGTTTGAGTCAGAGGTATTTCCCTTCATCTTCACCTAAAATGAAGAGAGCAGAACACACCCACCAGTTGCAATTTACATCCTCTTAATCCCAGATTCAAACAGCCTGAATTACCATGAAGCATTCAGCATTGAGTTTGCCATATTTCTTCATTCTGTCCACCGCGGTGCTCTCAGCTGCCCTGTCTAGAGCTGGTTGCCTGGTTAAGTCTATTCCTATAATATTAAGTCTTTTAAGTCTATTCCTATAATAATGTAATAATTAAATCACTTTAGTGCATTAACCTCAAGGCTTTTCTTCCGTCAACACATTCGTGTATTGCACATAAGGATGAATGTAGTGGGCCAGTTGGTGACATGATTTAAAATGTTCCAACTTTTTACTTAATTCATTTAGAGTATATAATAAATGGAAATACATATCCTTTTGTGTGTTGTCAGTATACAGTGTTCAGTATCTATCGCAAGGAGGTGGAAAGGAAGACTAGATCATAGAATCTGATTCAGAAGAAGAACTACTTTAAAAACTGGACAGAGTGCCCATGCTGATCCCTGTACACCCACACAAGTGGCCACACTGGGGAGAAGAGAACTGGTATGTAATGGGCGGCTTGTCTGTAAAGTCATGTTTTCTTTTACACCCTATGGGCAACCCGGTCCATCACTTATGTGGGGAAGAGATGGCACCAGGATGCCCTCTGGGAAGAAGCCAAAAATTCTGGCCAATAATCTTGTGGTAAACCTTGGGTCTTGGCATTTATGTGGACGTTACTTTATCAAGTAGCACCTACTTAAACATTTACATTTACGGCATTTTGCAGATTAGATTAGATCTTATCCAGAGTGACGTACATGTCCTAATTACAGGGACCCAGTGGTGGTAGTGCTTGAGGTGGGATTCAAACCTGGGACCTCTTGAGCTAATGGTCCATAGGCATGTACCCACCACTAGACAACCACCACCACCACCAGCCTACTTTACTGCAGATCAGGTACGACCATTCAGAGCAACGAAATTCCCACAGTCCACTGGCCTCCTTATTCCCCACATCTCAATCTTGATTCTTGACACTCTTGACTCTTGACATGCACTGTCAGTGTTTTCCTCAGCACACAGTCAGCAAGGGATCCCCGATCTGTGGCTAGAAAGCTGTAAAAACTCTCCTGTCACCTTCTGACCAGAGGCAGCGTTAACTATTGCCGCAAGTTATGTTACAAAAGCTTTTTTGTGGGATTAGACCACAAAGATTTTACGGATCCCTGGGGGGTTTTTTTTTGCTTTTTTTTGTTAGGTTCTAAGCATTACCAGGGGTGTGTCATCATGACAGACAGGCCAAGCAAAAAAAAAAAAGAAAAAAAAAGTGAACATTTTAGCAATTCTAATATAAAAACCATTAAACCTTCTAAAATGCTCCACTCACTACACTGCCGCAGCCCACAATCCCTCCTAGGTGGGAGGGTCAGGTACTGTTAGTCAGCTACAGTCCCTGTTACTGTCATACAGTCCCTGTTACTGTTATACAGTCCCTGTTACTGTTGAGTGGAAACATGTTCAAAAACGTTACTTTTCTAGAGGTGAAGAAAAGGGTTTCTTAGCTTAGCAGGATTATTTGACTCTTGAATCACCGCTGACAACTGTATACCAGGAACATCCCATAAGACCTGCTGTTTCAGAATTCCTTTGACCCACTCGTCTAACCATAGGAGTTTGACTCCTGTCCAAATCACTCAGATCGTTCACCAATTTCTACTGTTTCCAACACATCCACTTCAAAAACAGATTCTTCACTTGAGGCCTGATATAGCCTACATCATGCCACATTTACATTTACAGCATTTAGCGGACGCTCTTATCCAGAACAACTTCCATGTCCTGATTACAAGGACAGTCCCCCTGGAGACACTCAAGGTTAAGGGTCTTGCTCAGGGACCCAGTGGTGGTAGTGCCAGAGGTGGGATTCGAACCGGGGACCTCTTGATCAATAGGCAAGTATCCTACCAGTAGACCACCAACACCTTTTTAAGCTTATTTAACTCTTTGACATGTAACTGACACTTAAAGAAATAAAACTTGAGTATGAAAAACAAATAATTTAACTTTATTCAATCATTTGTTTGAATTTTCCAGTAGCTACTGTATAAAATGTTACTTTGGTAGCAGTGCAAAGGAAAAACTAGTAATCTATGGTAATAATGTTTTTTTTAACTGGTTGAAATGTAGTTAAAACGTGTGTGTGTGTGTGTGTGTGTGTATGATTTATTTTTTATTTTGGAGGATGATGCAGTTTTGATATTTTGTATGAATCATGGGTGATCAGTCATGTATTATTCGTTAGAAGCTTAAAACGAATCTTCTCAGAATGAAAACAATTTCATTTGCATGTTAATTAACATGCATGCAACTGACATTCATGCAAATACACCTCTGAAATAGGAAAGTAATGTGATGTATTAAATATTTCAGAATAGTCACAGAGTAATATAGAGTACAATAGAGTAAACCTCCTGCCTCGACAGTTTACATTCCCTGATTATGGTCTTTCAGCTCATCAGAACGGATGCTAATGTATAGCGCATGTGTTCTGGGTGTCCTGCGTGCTTGTGCTGATTTCCTTGCTTAAACACACCTGATGGGCTGACCTGGATTTTGCCAGGTTTAGAGGGTCTGTTTGAGGAGCCGGCGATCACACTGCTTGGTAAAAGGCCCTGAAGGACCACAGTTGCCCATCGCTGCCCTCCACAGACAAAATGTTACAAAACATTACTGACCTCTGGTGGTTCACAATCATACACACATATATTTCTTTTCTTTCACATAAAATTACTAACAGAAAACAACACTGACAATAATATTAAAAAACGGCAAGTGGGGAAAGAATTTTAAGCAGCGATTTGTTTAAACTGGTTCACTTTTACAGGAAGTATTAAAGTTAACATTTTTTTAAACATTTCTTCACATTTTTATTAAGATGTAAATAAAGTCTTGTGAAATGATACTTTATAGTGAAACCTCAGACAAATATTTTCATAAATTGCAGGCCAAAAAAAAAAAGTCATGTACATTTTAAAACTTATTATTACTACTTAATACATTTAATATGTAAGTATTACTCATTAATTAAAATTGTCATTATTGCCATTACAGATATAAAAGCAACAACAACAGTTATAGGTTCATATCAGGCACATTTATGTGATATTTTTGTTCAGCCCAAATAAAATGAAATAAAAAAAAAAAATTAATAAGAAGGGCAATAAATGAATAATAATAATAACAATAATAATAATAATACTTTTGTGGGCAGCGCTGTCCTAGTGTTTGGGGAGTTGCCCCGGATCGGTACCCTTGAGCAAGGTTCCGTCCTTGTCACTGCTCCCCGGGCACTTTCAATAGCTGCCCCCTGCTGCATTTGTGTGTATGGATGAAATGCAGAGGTTGAGTTTTGCCGTGCTGTGCTTCACAATGACGAGGATAGTCCCTTTCTTTTCATTTTTCTCTACAAAATCAAACAACAATTGAATTTAAAAATTAGCTTTAGAGCTGCAGTTTCACAGTTTTCTGTCAGTTTCCCCAAAATGTTTTCACATTTATGGTTAGATACAATCCAAAACAATTTGCACTTTTCACAAAATGCATGAGAAATGCATGCATAGAGACTACAAGCTTTTGTAACATAAATTGCTGCAAAAGTTAACGCTGCCTCTGGTCGGAAGGGGACAGGAGAGTTTTTACAGCTTTCTAGCTACAGATCTGGGATGCCTTGCTGACTGTGTGCTGAGGAAAACACTGACAGTACGTGTCAAGAGTCAAGAGTGTCAAGAATCAAGACTGAAATGTGGGGAATAAGAAGGCCAGTGGACTGTGGGAATTTCATTGCTCTGAACGGTTGTACCTGATCTGCAGTAAAGTAGGCTGGTGGTGGTCTAGTGGTGGGTATATGCCTATGGACCAATAGCTCAAGAGGTCCCAGGTTCGAATCCCACCTCAAGCACTACCACCACTGGGTCGCTGTAATTAGGACATGTACGTCACTCTGGATGAGATCTAATCTAAATGCCGTAAATGTAAATGTTTAAGTAGGTGCTACTTGATAAAGTAACATCCACATAAATGCCAAGACCTTCAATAAGGATGATTTAAATAAAAGCAGGATTTGTAAAACTCCTCTGATTAACATAACAGCACACACACACACACACACACAGTGTGTCCCAACTCCTATTCTTTACTTCTTCTTGTTCTATAGGAAGAAGAGAGTTTATCTCTTAAATGCAGATGAAATAACCTGTTATACATTTGTTTGATAATTGTGAACAAAGAACTGTTTTCAGAACACAAAGGCAATGAGGATAGATAGGTAAAGCAAAAAAATGATTATTAGTTTCATTATGTTACAGAAAGATAGATCTTTGTCGTGTGGGAGGCTCAGTAGGAGAGGAAAACAGTTTTTTTTTTCTTTTCCACAAATGACTTAGAGATCTGATTTTGTTGATTAGTTAGTTGAGTTTTAGTGGGACAACTGCCAAACCCATAACAGAAGACCAGTGTCAGTTTCATTAAATAATTTCTCTCTTTTTTCTGTAAAGCACCTAGGGTTAGGGTTAAAAAATATAATATAAAATATATAAATATATAAAAGTATATATAACTCTTAAGCTTTTAAATGAAATCAGAAGAGGTAGAACAGTCCAAGTGCTTCCTCAAAAGCAGGAGTCATCAACATGGTGCGGACCTGTTCTTAAAATAGCACAACTCACCAGTGAGCAGCGTCTAAAATTTATTTAAAGCCTGTTGCTATTCTTCTTTAATCACATTTGCATTTATATAGATTTGAAAATGACAATATAAAAAAGAATTGAAAACATGTTTATTATGCATGAGAAGTTTAGAGAAGTTTAGGTAACTGGTAGCCCTTCGTACGGTTCAGTACCCGTGAAGTAGCTCTCAGTTTCAAAAAGGTTGGTGACCCCTGCTCTACAGGAATATTAGCAATTTCCACTTACCCCTAAAGCCTCTTATCAGTCTTTATGTTTCTACATTATAGTTTTGTGCTTTTTAGTCTCAAAAACACGTCACTTTTCAAAGGCCAGCAAATGCCAGTTGTGCTGATTTCTGGACATGGTGAGAGAGGACATGCAGGAAGTTGGTTTGAAAAAGGAAGATGCAGAGGACAGGAAGAAATGGAGATGGGTGATCCACTGTGGTGACCCCTACTGGGTGCAGCCAAAGGACATTTGAGATTTAGCGGGACGCTGGGGGAAGTTAGAAACTTTTAGTTTGAGCAGGGATTAAGATTCGGTAATTAAGAATAATTCCCTACAGCTCTCAT
Organism: Hepsetus odoe; assembly: GCA_017165825.1. Classification (NCBI taxonomy): domain Eukaryota; kingdom Metazoa; phylum Chordata; class Actinopteri; order Characiformes; family Hepsetidae; genus Hepsetus; species Hepsetus odoe. The sequence continues at coordinate 1,221,127 of CM029382.1, forward strand.
GTCCCTATAAAAGGCCAACAGCCTGGTTAGTTGTTGCTGGTCCTTTTGTGACCGGCCAGTAAATTTGTGAAGGTCCTTGAGGCCGGCATTATCATCACCAGGAGGACAGAGTGCCCACCCACACAAGTGGCCACACTGGGGAGAAGAGAACTGGTATGTAATGGGCGGCTTGTTTGTAAAGTCAAGTTTTCTTCACACCGTATGGGCAACCCGGTCCATCACTTATGTGGGGAAGAGATGGCACCAGGATGCCCTCTGGGAAGAAGCCAAAAATTTTGGCCAATAATCTCGTGGTAAACCTTGGGTCTTGGCATTTATGTGGATGTTACTTTATCAAGAACAATTTACATTTACCGTAAATGTAAATTACATAAACATTTACATTTACAGCATTTTGCAGATTAGATTAGATCTTATCCAGAGTGACATACATGTCCTAATTACAGGTACCCAGTGGTGGTAGTGCTTGAGGTGGGATTCAAACCTGGGACCTCTTGAGCTATTGGTCCATAGGCATGTACCCACCACTAGACCACCACCAGCCTACTTTACTGCAGATCAGGTACAACCGTTCAGAGCAATGAAATTCCCACAGTCCACTGGCCTTCTTATTCCCCACATTTCAGTCTTGATTCTAGACACTCTTGACTCTTGACACGTACTGTCAGTGTTTTACTCAGTACACAGTCAGCAAGGGATCCCCGATCTGTGGCTAGAAAGCTGTAAAAACTCTCCTGTCACCTTCCAACCAGAGGCAGCGTTAAATTTGCAGCAATTTATGTTACAAAAGCTTTTTTGTGGGATTGGACTACAAAGATTTTACGGATCCCTGGGGGGTTTTTTTTGTTTTTTTTTTGTTAGGTTCTAAGCATTACCAGGGGTGTGTCATCATGACAGACAGGCCAAGCAAAAAAAAAAAAAAAAAAAAAAGTGAACATTTTAGCAATTCTAATATAAAAACCATTAAACCTTCTAAAATGCTCCACTCACTACACTGCCGCAGCCCACAATCCCTCCTAGGTGGGAGGGTCAGGTACTGTTAGTCAGCTACAGTCCCTGTTACTGTCATACAGTCCCTGTTACTGTTATACAGTCCCTGTTACTGTTGAGTGGAAACATGTTCAAAACCGTTACTTTTCTAGAGGTGAAGAAAAGGGTTTCTTAGCTTAGCAGGATTATTTGACTCTTGAATCACCACTGACCACTGCATACCAGGAACATCCCATAAGACCTGCTGTTTCAGAATTCCTTTGACCCACTCGTCTAACCATAGGAGTTTGACTCCTGTCCAAATCACTCAGATCGTTCACCCATTTCTACTCTTTCCAACACATCCACTTCAAAAACAGATTCTTCACTTGAGGCCTAATATAGCCTACATCATGCCACATTTACATTTACGCCATTTAGCGGACGCTCTTATCCAGAACAACTTCCATGTCCTGATTACAGGGACAGTCCCCCTGGAGACACTCAGGATTAAGGGTCTTGCTCAGGGACCCAGTGGTGGTAGTGCCAGAGGTGGGATTCAAACCTGGGACCTCTTGATTCATAGGCAAGTATCCTACCAGTAGACCACCAACACCTTTTTAAGCTTATTTAACTCTTTGACATGTAACTGACACTTAAAGAAATAAAACTTGAGTATGAAAAACAAATAATTTAACTTTATTCAATCATTTGTTTGAATTTTCCAGTAGCTACTGTATAAAATGTTACTTTGGTAGCAGTGCAAAGGAAAAACTAGTAATTATGTAGTAATTATGTAGTAATAATGTTTTTTTTAACTGGTTGAAATCTAGTTATAACGTGTGTGTGTGTGTGTGTGTGTGTGTGTGTATGATTTATTTATTTTTTTATTTTGGAGGATGATGCAGTTTTGATATTTTGTATGAATCATGGGTGATCAGTCATGTATTATTCGTAAGAAGCTTAAAACAAATCTTCTCGGAATGAAAACAGTTTCATTTGCATGTTAATTAGCATGCATGCAACTGAAATTCAATCAAATGTACCTTTGAAATAGGAAAGTAATGTGATGTATTAAATATTTCAGAACAGCCACAGAGTAATATAGAGTACAATAGAGTAAACCTCCTGCCTCGACAGTTTACATTTCCTGATTATGGTCTTTCAGCTCATCAGAACGGATGCTAATGTATAGTGCATGTGTTCTGGGTGTCCTGCGTGCTTGTGCTGATTTCCTTGCTTAACCACACCTGATGGGCTGACCTGGATTTTGCCAGGTTTAGAGGGTCTGTTTGAGGAGCCGGCGATCACACTGCTTGATAAAAGGCCCTGAAGGACCACCGTTGCCCATCGCTGCCCTCCACAGAAAAAATGTTACAAAACATTACTGACCTCTGGTGGTTCACAATCATACACACATATATTTCTTTTCTTTCACATAAAATTACTAACAGAAAACAACACTGACAATAAAATTAAAAAACGGCAAGTGGGGAAAGTACTTTTAGCAGCGATTTGTTTAAACTGGTTCACTTTTACAGGAAGTATTAAAGTTACTACTGCGTATTTTTTTCAACATTTCTTCAAATTTGAATTAAGATGTAAATAAAGTCTTTTAGAGCAGAGTGATGTGAAATGATACTTTATAGTGAAACCTCAGTCATCAGACAAATATTTCCAGAAACTGCAGGCAAAAAAAAGGTCATGTACATTTTAAAATGTGTTATTACTAATTAATACATTTAATATGTAAGTATAACTCATTAATTAAAACCATCATTATTGCCATTACAGATTAAAAAGCAACAACAACGCTTATAGGTTCCTATCGGGCACATTTATGTGATATTCCTGTTCCTATCAGCCCAAATAAAATGGAATAAAAAAAAAAAAAATAATAATAATAATACTTTTGTGGGCAGCGCTGTCCGAGTGGTTGGGGAGTTGCCCCGGATTGTAGGTTTGATTCCCTCCGCAGTAGGTTTCCCTGAGGTACCCTTGAGCAAGGTTCCGTCCTTGTCACTGCTCCCCGGGCACTTTCAATAGCACCCCCCTGCTGCATTTGTGTGTATGGGTGAAATGCAGAGGTTGAGTTTTGCTGTGCTGTGTTTCACAATGATGGGGATAGTCACTTTCTTTTCACTTTTCTTTACAAAATCAAACAACAACTGAATTTAAAAATTAGTTTTAGAGCTGCAGTTTCACAGTTTTCTGTCAGCTTCCCCAAAATGTATTCACATTTATGGTTAGATACAATCCAAAACAATTTGCACTTTTCACAAAATGCATGAGAAATGCATGCATAGAGACTACAAGCTGCCTGGAGAGCAAAGGCACACAGTTCACTGCCACACCTTCAATAAGGATAATTGAAATAAAAGCAGGATTTGTAAAACTCCTCTGATTAACATAACAGCACACATAAACACACACACACACACACACACACACACACACACACACACACACACACACACACACACACACACAGTCCCAACTCCTTTTCTTCATTTCTTCTTGTTCTATTGGAAGAAGAGAGTTTATCTCTTAAATGCTGATGAAATAACCTGTTACACAGTTGTTTGATAATTGTGAACAAAGAACTGTTTTCAGAACAGATAGATCTTTGTTCTTTGATCTTTGTCGTGTGGGAGGCTCAGTAGGAGAGGAAAACGTTTTTTTTTCTTTTCCACAAATGACTTAGAGATCTGATTTTGTTGATTAGTTAGTTGAGTTTTAGTGGGACAACTGCCAAACCCACAACAGAAGACCAGTGTCAGTTTCATTAAATCATTTCTCTCTGTTTTCTGTAAAGCACCTAGGGTTAGGGTTAAAAAATATAATATATAAATATATAAATATATAAAAGTATATATAACTCTTAAGCTTTTAAATGAAATCAGAAGAGGTAGAACAGTCCAAGTCCAAGTAAGAGTTTACTCCCAGACACCGACTGTGAAAATGGAGAGCAGGTACTAAAGTCATTGGCATTCTAATTAACACTTCATGAGGTAAAGCCTCATTTTGGGGCAACAGTGACCTAATGGTTAGAGACTAGGGCCCTGGATCGGAAGACTGTAGGTTCAAATCCCTTACCCTGAAGTACACTGGGGTTCCATCCCATTCACTGCTCCCTGGATGCTTTCAGTAGCTGCTCCCTGATGCATGTTTGCAGGTAAAATGCAGAGCTGTAATTTCATTGTGGTTCACTGTATGTTGTGCCATGTACTCACAATTACAAGAACAGTCACTTTCATTTTCTGCTCAGATTGTCAACTTACATAGTACATAGTTCAAATATGCAGAGTGTAGTCAGTCTCATTCTCTGCATTATTGTTTAGCCACTGTTCACCAATGGTTGATTTTTAACATACAGCTCTGGCTTGCTTCCTTATAATCAATAAAACAATACTTAAATGCCAACATGCTCATCATTACCATGATGAGACCTTAAAGATATAATAATAGTGATATTTCTGTGTCTGTCTGCAACACACTGTACTGTCAATGTTCACACCTTCATTGTTTCCGCGCTTGTTGTTGTAACAGAGTTATGTTACATCTTAACTGACGAGTTAATAAGTTAGTAAGAGTTAGTTAGTAACTGATGAGTTAGTAAGTTAAGCTGTAGGACACACGCAGAATGTTGAGAGTATTTTGAAAAAGAAACATTTATAAACAATGGAACATTATAAATTTCTTAATGTAAAATCAAGATTTAATTTCACAGAATGTTTCAGATTCATTCAAATTGCAAATAAAACAAAATGGCAAATGAAATTTAATGAATCCGTTGTTAAAGATAATCAGATCAAACTTACCTTTCTGAACCGGCCTTTGTTACAGCACAAATATACCATGACTGAGCTCAGCAACATAACCAGCACCGCAACCAGCAGCACAATTACCGCAATCTGCAAAATGTAAGACAGCTCATGATTTGAGACAGTGGTGAAGAAAGCCTTTTAACAAGTGGGTGCAGGTTGCAATGACAAAAACCAAGAGCAGGTCCTTGGACACCATAGCTCTGTGGAAGGCATTGTGCTGCCTTCCACAGAGCTATGGTGTCCAAGGACCTGCTCTTGGTGTTACTACCTTTTGCCTTCAACCAGCATCAGTTCTTCTGGCCCACAGAACTATGGTCTACATGAAATAGCTTGTCCATGACGCTGCCTGAACTATGAGAATTATATCAGTTACATTCCGATTAGCTCTCCACACATCTGTGTATATACAGAAGCACTAGTGCATTTTCCTGTCATGCAATTAAAATCTCACGTTTTATTAAAATGTTAAAATTTTCCAAATAAAATTAGCTGTTTGGCCCCCTGCTGCACTCAGTGAATGTTACAGTCTGTTGTGCCTGTGGTTCTGACCAGGCACGACAGATGGCGCTCTGTTCTGACTGAGCACACCTGAGCTCGTTCAGACACAGGTGTGCTTCATTGGGGCTGCTATTTAAGCCCCAGTGAGTCAGAACAGAGCGCGGTTCATTAACGAGGCTACGCCTTACAGTTAATGGTGGCACTTTTGGTCATATGTTTTGGTTTAAGTTTAATAAAGTTTTGTTTTCAACTACTGGCTCTGCGTTGGTGTCCTTCACACACCCCGCCACCGTTACAGTGAAGCACCTCTGAACAAATTCAGATTTAATCAGTGACTAATGTAAATGTACCTGAATTATTCATTTAATATTTATTATCTATATTAAATTTCAGTCTTCAACGGTACATTGTAAATTAGCCAATCTGTCACAACAGTCCAATGTATGAATAGAGAAAAGCAAAATGAAGAAACATCAATAACAATAAAATCCAATTTACAGTTAAATAATGTTAAGGTTCTTGTTGGAGACTGTACATGGAAATAGGATATTTTATTTTTTTACTAATATATGATAATGAATGAATCATTCTAAAATCTCTGCAAATCTAGGAATAAAAAACATAACAAATTCAAACACTTGATTTAAATATATGAAATATTGAATAAATGAAATATTATATAATGTGCTTAACCAAAGTCTTGTGAATAGAGTGATGGTTGACTTGGGGGTCACTGGTGTGAATATCTCTCACCAAACCATTAGAAACAGACTTCATGAGGGTGGCCTGTGGGTCCGGCATCCTCTAGTGGGCCCTGTGCTCACTGCCTGGCACCGTGGAGCTTGACTGGTATTTGCCAGAGAACATCAGAGTTCACAGGTCCAGCACTGGTGCCTTGTGCTTTTCACAAATGAGAGCAGGTTCACTCTGAGGTCATGTGACAGATGTGAAAGGGTCTGGAGAAGCTGCGGTGAACGTTATCCTGGCTGCAACATTGTTCAGCATGAACGGTTTGGTGGGTCAGCGTTGGTCTGGGGAGGCAGATCCATGGGGAGATACACAGGCCTGTACAGGATAAACAAGGGCACCCTGACTGCCACCAGGTATCAGGATGAAATCCTTAGACCCATTATTAGACCCTTTCTGGTTCAGTGGGCCCTGGGTTCCTCCTGGTGATGATAATGCCCGGCTCATGTGGCAAGAGTATGTAGGCAGTTCCTGGAGGATGAAGGAACTGATACCATTGATTGGCCTCCATGCTCGCCTGACCTAAATCCAATAGAGCATCTCTGGGACATTATGTTTAGTTCCATCCGACGCCTTCAGGTTGCACCTCAGGCTGTCCATGAGCTCAGTGATGCCCTGGTCAGGATCTGGGAGGAGATATCCCAGGATGTTTTCTCAGGCATGCATACAAGCACATGGGGGCCAAACAAACTACTGAGAACCATTTTGAGTTGCTGCAATGACATTCCAGCAGATTGGACTCACCTGCCGCATCAGTTTTTCAGTTTAAATTTCTTGATGACTTTGAATTAAGACCTCTGTAGGTTGATCATTTTTATTTTCATCAAATGATGTTCATCCTTTTGTTCCTAACAATTTACTCATTCAATATCAGTATGGATATCCAGCATGATTTTTTATTTCAATCGAGATCTGATGTACTTTCAATGTACCCCTTTCATTTTTCTGAGCAGTATATATATATATATATATGTACAGTACTGTGCAAAAGTTTTATGCAGGTGAGGAAAAAATGCTGTAAAGAAAGAATGCTTTCAGAAATATAAATCATGATTGTTTATTTGGATCAATTTACAAAATGCAAAGGTAGCGAACAAAAGAAAAATCTAAATCAGATCAATATTTGGTGTTACTACCTTTTGCCTTCAACCAGCATCAGTTCTTCTGGCCCCCACAGAGCCCTGATCTCAACATCATCCAGTGTGTCTGGATCACATGAAGAGACAGAAGGATGTGAGGAAGCCTACATCCACAGAAGTTCTGTGGTTAGTTCTCCAAGATGTTTGGAACGACCTACCAGCCAAGTTCCTTCAAGAACCGTGTGCAAGTGTACCTAGAAGAATTGATGCTGTTTTGAAGGCAAAGGGTGGTCACACCAAATTGATTTGATTTAGATTTCTCTTTTGTTCATTCACCATTGCTACCATGTATCAAAATCTATTTTTAAATTGTAAACATAATCATCCCTGATGCTAATACTTTCTTGTGGATGGATATTTTACCCACTTAACGCAATTTACTTTGGGGTTACTACAATTTTATGATTTTGTTTCTCACACCCTTTTCACACACTTTCACTTATCAAACTTCTATTATGTATTCCCTGATATGATCTACTTAATTTTGTTACTTTATTACTTAATATATAGTCATCTCAACTCAGCTTTAACAACAGCATTTAATCAATTATTTAAATAATACTATTAAAATAAATAAAGTAATAATAATGATGGTTCTCATGTAACCCTGAAAGAATTGGTTGAAAATACTGAAAAACATCAGTTCATTTATATTTAAAAGTTGAACGAAACTTTTCTTTAATAAATGCTTTTAACTACTAATGACTGTAGGCTAGACTAGGTTTTCACCAGTTTTAAACACTGTCTGGGAGTGAACCCTGCTTCTCCCAGCATTTTATTTTCTTGGTTGTAAATGCTGGAAATATAAATAGAGAAACTATACAGTTGTTGTGACTTACCGTAACTTCAGTGACAAACATTAGATGTGATGCCTGGTTTTTATAGTTTACTAATGAAAAGCATGTTTAGATTCCTGTGCTGGGTAGGACATTAGTGATAGCGGCATTTCTATTAAGCAGATGTGTTTTAATGTTGTTCTGTTTCTTTAATTATTTGTGATTTATTAATCCTAATGAGCAAAAGAATAAATAAAAAATCAAGGCAATAACAGCTGAATGTATATGATGAATTTAGATGACATAAATTTGATCTACTTACACACCAAGAGGGCTTAGGGCATTCAGGATTTTCTGTCCCTAGTTGACCAAAAAGAAAAGAGAATGTAGAAGATGAAATAGACATTTCATCAATAGACATACAGGGGGACAGTCTACCTGGAGACACTCAGGGTTAAGGGTCTTGCTCAGGGACCCAGTGGTGGTAGTGCTAGAGGTGGGATTGGAACCTGGGAGCTCTTGAGCCATAGGTCCATAGGCAAGTACCCTACCACTAGACCACTACCATCCCAAAATAGATCATGTTTATGGTTGTGTATACGTGTTAATTATTTTATTCAGGAAGAGAAAGAAAAGGTTAAAGGTTCACCCTTAAAAAACAGTTACTCCTCCCTCTGCCAGAAACATGTCTGACTAACCAAAGTTCTTACTACATGCCTCCCATGATCACCTAGAACACAGCTGAAGCTGACTGGCATGAACCATTCAAGCAACAGACGATCATCATTGTGTCTCTTGTGTCCCCTTCAAAGTTAATGAGACATTTCCCTGTGATGTTGGTTGGTCTGGTTTAGGACTTCTTTTTGTGTGACTGTGACTAATAGTGCCCTCACTCAACTTAACATTCCATTAATTCAAAGATTGTAAATATATTAAATTAAAAAGGCACTGGCTGTAATAAAGAAGTTGAATAATAATAACAATAATAATAATAAAATTACAATGATTATTTTAGACTAATGTGCTGCTCTCAGGCTAAGTACACAGTATTTTAATCTGGTTTATGTTTGCCCAGCTGTTGCCCCATGGCAGTATAACACTTACTGAGATTTATGTAGCGCCTTTCACAAACCCAAGGAAGCTTCACAATTAGGGAGTGGAGGGGAGAAAAAGGAAAATTCAGGTAATTCAGGTAACCAAAGGGGAAGAAAAGCAGAGAGAGAATAGATAAGTCTTTAATTGGACTTTGAAAGAGGGTAGAGTTGTAATTTCTCTGTTCATGGGGCTGCGGTGGCCTAGTGATTTTGGGTTCAATTCCCTTACAAGTAGGTTGCCCTGAGGTAATATTACAGAGGTGAAAAAACACTGTGTTAGGCACAGAGTTAATGTTATCTTCAAAGGTCAGTGTGCAATCAAAAATAACACGGTTGTGTACAGTAGGTTTAATATCAGTGCCGTCAATAAGCAGGTTAAAGCTTCTATAAGATGAGCTTATTGATTTTGATCCATTTAATGTGAGATGATTATCTGTTTTACGCTACAGGAAGTTGGTGTTGAATGTAAGTAAAGAGGGAAGGTGGGGGAATGGTAGTAGGGGGCTTGCAGCTGATAGAAATGTGGGTGTTGTCGTTGTAGCAATGATAACTGAGACTATGTTAGCGAATGATTTGGTAGCATAAGGGTAGCTGTAACGGTGGTGTGGTACCGGAGGGACGTCAGGTCCGAGCCAGGGGTTCAGAACATAAGTTTATTAAACAAAGGAGAAAACACAAACAAACAAGAACTCAGACTGCAGTTACTACTCAGGTGACTGACTGACTGACTGACTGACTGACTGACTGACAAAAACCACCATTACGTGCAGGCATAGCCTATCTAATGAGCCGCGCTCTGTTCTGACTCATCGGGGCTTAAATAGTCAGCCCCAATGATGCACACCTGCCCGCAGGGGCTCAGGTGTGCTTAGTCAGAACAGAGCGCCCTCTAGCGTACCCTAAACACCTCGTGTGACAAACACCCTGAATGTGACCGAGAGCGTCCTCTAGCGTGCCCAAAACCCAACACACGTGACAGTAGCATATTAATGGTAAAGAGGAGAGGACCTAGAGCTGATCCCTGTTGAACGCCACAAGTAACAGAAGCTAAAGAGGATTTATGCTTAAAAATAGAGAGAGCAGAGCCAGAGATACCAATAGCAGAAAGTCTGGAGAGAATGAGTTCATGGCTAACATTAGCAAAAGCATAGCTATGGTCAAGGAGGAAAAGAATGTTAAGAGCTCCAGTATCATCACATGAAAGGATGTTATTAACTACCTTCAGACATTTACATTTATGGCATTCAGCAGATGCTCTTATCCAGAACGACTTCCACATCCTAATTACAGGGACAGTCCCCCCTGGAGCAAATCAGGGTTAAGGGTCTTGCTGTTGCTCAGGGACCCAGTGGTGGTGGTGGTGCTAGAGGTGGGATTTGAACCTGGGACTTCTTGAGCCAAAGGTCCATAGGCAAGTATCCTACCACTAGACCACCACCCCAAAATGCTTCCTCCTGCCAGCTCAGTACTATGAAATGGGCAAAAACCAGACTGAAAACATCCATAAAGGTCATTGGTGGCAAGATTAGATTATAGCTGGGAAGTGACAAACCTTTCAAGAAGTTTTGTGATATATGGCAGGTTTGAGATGGACCTATAGTTACTAAAATCTGATGGATCAACAGAGGAAACAAAGCCAGAAGCAAGAGATCAGCTAATACAAGAGAGATCTGCTCAGCAATAACAGGTATTCAATTTTTTTAGGAGAGGGTGGGAACTGGATCTAACTGGCAATAAGAGGAGTTTGAATTTTTAATTAGAGTAATTAGAGTAAAGGTAGATCCCAGGTGTACAGGATGTTCTAAAACTTTGCAAGCAGGTGGAACTGTACCAGGCAAGCAGTTGTAGATGGAGTCGATTTTAGTTTTGAAAAAGTGAAGGAAAGTTTCACATAACTTTGCAGAAAGTTCAGGAAGGCTGGGTAATCTAATTAATGACAAAAAAGAGTGATCTAGGTCTGCAGGTAGCTTTACAGACATAAGAGGATATATATGATGCTCGAGCATCATTTAAGGCAGATGTGTATTTCTGGATATGATCCAAACAGGCTTGTGAGTGAACGCTTAGACCATTTTTTTTTCAGACCAGTAGGTTGCCCTGAGGTACCCTTGGACAGCTGCCACCTACTGCACAGTGTGTATGGGTGAAAAGCAGAGGACAAAAAAGTCACTTTCACTTCACTACATAATCTACCACATTGACACGATGAAACTCATAAATGCTTTCATAAGTGCTTTTAAAACTTTTTTTTTTTTTCCTGAAATGTACAAAACAGTGTTTTAGAATGTCACCAAGGTATGGGATACTAGTGGGACCAGTATTGCTGAATTTAGAAAAGATTTTACTGCATTTTAGGAGTGGACCTGCATACTAACCTGGCTGAACACAAAGGAAAGGGGGCGGTTGTAGCTAAAGATAGAAGTTTCCAAACACACTCTTTGAGCATGAAATCAGTGTAAGATGGCCAGTTATTGTTCACCTTCTGCTGTGTTTTTAATGTATTCTTTTGGAAGCAGTGCTTCTGTGTGGTTTCTGCAAAAATTAAAGAAAAGAAATGGTGCTGATGAAACCAAACCTGATTCACCAAAAAAAAAAAAAAAAAAAAAAGAACATGGTCTAGTGGTAGGACCTCTTAGTCGTCTACAAACCAAGAGGTTGCAGGTTTGATTACCCCCTCCAGCACCACCACCATTGGGTTCATGAGGGAAACCCTTAACCCCAAGTTGCTCCAGGGGTGACTGTCCCTGTAGTTAGGAATTGGAAGTCGCTCTGGATAAAAGCATCTGGTAAATGTAAAAAATATAATTTTGTGTGGATTTAGCTTCTCTATTTAAACTTTGACATAGTGTAAAAAAGCATTTGAAAAACTGCAAAATTGAGCATAAAAGTTTTGTATTGACAGAGAATCCTGTTCAAATCCAAGGGTGGCAGTGGTCTAGTGGTAGGGTACTTGCCTACGGATCTACGGCTAAAGAGGGCCCAGGTTCGAAAAGAGGTCTCACCTCTAGCACTACCACCACTGGGTCTCTGAGCAAGACCCTTAACCCTGAATTGCTCCAGGGGGACTGTCCCTGCAATTGGGACATGGAAGTCACTCTGGATAAGAGCGTCTGCTAAATGCTGCAAATGTAAATTTAAATGTTGTAGCATGTCTGTGGTTTGTCCCAGTCATCCCAATATAACCAGTGATTGGGTGTCATAGTTTGGTTTTGGTTTTGGTACAGTAGAGGGCACTCTGTCCTGATTGAGCACACCTGAGCTCATGAAGGGACAGGTGTGCTTCATTGGGGCTGCTATTTAAGCCCCGATGGGTCAGAACAGAGTGTGGCTCATTCACAACAGCTAAGCCTTAAAGTTAACTGTAGTTTTTTAGTTCCTTGTGATTTGTCCGGCATTCCATGGAGAATAAATTTAAGTTCTTGATCACTGGCTCTGCGTTGACATTCTACCCGCACCACACCAGCATTAAATTGGGAAATGAATGAATAAATCAATAAATAAATAAACCTTTGTTCTGATTTATTGAGGTTTCATTTTGCACATGTATGTCTCTCTTAGGATACAAAATGGGTCTGACATGAGGAATGAACCAATAGATGCAGCCCATGGCTTGAACTAAACTGTTGTTTGACTTTTTTGAAAAGTAAGCAGTTGTTCTGTTTTTCTTGTGATGATTCATTTTTCTGACAAAATAGAAGTGGATAGAACGAAGCGATTATGGAGTGCTAAGAACCCCAAACCTTTTGTTGTTTTAAAATTTGACAGAGGATTTTGGAATTTCTTGACCAAATCCTAGTCGCACTCCCATGTTAGAACTTGTCTCAAATAAAAGCAGTTTTAATGTCAAATTAAAAGCAGAATCTCTACAATGAAAAGGGACTTTGTTTTAAGTATTAAATTAAGAATAAACAAAATGAAATGGAATATTTATTTTTGTTTTTTTTCTCTGCGTTGGTTTAAATGTGAAATTTACAGTTTAAATACATTTACTGAAACAAAAAGCACAGACAAAATATAATTTAGTTACATGCCTTGAGGTGTTGTAGTGCAGCATAGATTTTCTGTCACGTTCCTGGATTGGTTTTGATGCCTTTGGTCACTTATAAAAAACAGAAATGTTAAGAAATATTTATTTTAAATTGGTGTACCCATCTGCATAGTTCAAAAATGTGCTTTTCTGGAAACAATTTGTTGGCAAAATCTAAACTAATGCTAAAGGCAAGACACTAAAAATGATGAAAGTGTATAAAATGTATAATATATATACATATCACATTCCTTAATAGATTTATCAGTTTTTAACTTCTTTTGAAATAGTTTAAGAAACAAAACCTACTATTAGAGATGAGAACACATCTTGCATTGCTGATGTCCTTAAAATGTTGATTGGACTTACATTTACATTTACATTTACATTTACGGCATTTAGCAGACGCTCTTATCCAGAGCGACTTACAACAGTGCTTTATTTCCACAATCGATCGTCATCTTGGTAACCAGCACAGATCAGAACTGTTGATTAGCTAGTACCACCTAAGTAACAGACTAAGAGCTCTTAAACAAGTATACATCAATTTTTTTTTTTTTTTTTTTTTTTTTTTTTTTTGAGAGGAGGAGCAGGGGTGGGAAAGTAGGAAAGAGTAGAGATTTTTTGGAAAGAAAGAGTAAGGGTAGGAGAGTGGATGGTTGGGAGGGATTAGTCCCTCAGAAATTCTGTGAACAGGTGGGTCTTCAATCTACGTTTGAAGACAGCGAGAGACTCCGCAGTTCTGACCAACAGGGGGAGTTCGTTCCACCACCGAGGGGCCAGAACTGAGAAGAGTCTTGATGCGTGTCTTCCTCTGTTTTTCAACGGTGGAGGTTCGGTGGACTTCCATCCACACTGTGCTGGAGTAACACAGACATAGCTTGTCTGTGTTGTTTACAGCTGATATTAAAATTATTAGTTTCCTCTAAAATGAAAAAAAAGCATATATGTGAGTATTATATTGTAATAGTATTATTATTATATTCTAGTTTAAGTCTGAAACACTTAAATCAGTTTAATAATTAACCGTATTTATGCTGCTTGTTTAATTATATCTATAATTTATTTAAAACTTATTTATTACTGTGTACTGTATATATGGTCACCTAATTCTCCCTGTAGATATATATATATATATATATATATAATTTATTATGTAGTATTTATAGCTCCTGTACTTACTTTCTCCTGTACTTGTTCCCTCTTCCTCTTTCTTTACATCTTTATATTTTTTATTTTTTTATATATCTTTTCTATTCTTTTTACACCTGTCACTTTCATAAGAGCCCTGTAACGCTCAAATTTCCCATTCGTGGGAATGGAAAGTATCACCAAGAGTGAAAGAAAAGGATTACAGGATGGTAGTGAGACCAGCTATGCTAAACGGGTTGGAAACAGTAGCACTGGTCAAAACAAGGGTTGCCGAGCTGGAGGTGTCTAAGGTAAAGGTCCTGAGCTTTGTGTTGGGAGGGATGAGGATGGACAGGACTGAAAATGAGTTCATTAGAGGGACAGCTCAGGCAGGACAATTCTGAGACAAAGTTAGAGAAGCAATACTGTTAGCTTGGACATGTCCAGAGAAGCGATGAGGAGTATGTCAGGAGAAAGATGTTGAGGATGGAGCTGCCAGGAAAGAGAGAGAAGAAGAAGATCAAAGAGGAGGTTTATGGACGTGGTGAGAGGGGACATGCAGGCGGTCAAGGTGAAAGAAGAAAATGCAGTCCAAAGGCTGGCCCAGGAGCATTAATGATCCCAAACATGGCAACCCCATTATCTGTAGAATGAATGAATGAGTGAACAAATGAATGAACAAGTGAATGAATGAATGAATAAACACCCTCACTACAGACACATTTAAATGATCTGCAAAATCTCAAAGGTTCATTAAATTGAAAGTTACTTATTCAGAGTTTTAACAGCTGTTTTTTAAATATTTGCCAAAAACATGAAGCTTCATTCACTTTACTATTTGTTCTATTTCTAAACCCCATGAAGAGCAGGGGCTCTACACCGACACTCCACCGGGCTGATTGTTGATTTTAGTGAAATCTATCACTGTGAGGGTAAAACACCACCAGGTGGAGTCACGTCCCTGAAATGCAGCTCAGAGGAGCTCAGAGTCAAACATATCAAACCTGCTACAAACACAGCAAGCAGTAAATTAAACACAGCAAACTCACTGAAACTGGTCAACTCAGTGAATAATTAAATCCAGTACAGCACAGTAAACACAATGCAGTTAGCCCAGTTCAACACTGCAAAACCAGTAAAATATAGTAAAACCATTAAACAGTAAACAAAATTACAGTAAACAGAGTTAATACAGTAAATATAGTAAATAGAGTTAACACAGTAAATAGAGTTATGGTAAACAGAGTTAATACAGTAAATAGAGTTAACACAGTAAACAGAGTTAACACAGTTGTAACGGTGGCGGGGTACCAGAAGGACGCCAGTGCAGAGCCAGGAGTTCAGAACAGAGGTTTATTATTCACAGTTACAAAAACAAGGGGAGGCCAAAAACAACAAAACTTTACAACAACAAAGTCCCTTGTTGGGACATACGGTCAGGTCCACAAAAAACACAAAAAGGACCTCCGGCCAGCCATGTCAGGCAGCTGGGGGTGGTGAGGGGAACCCCAGCAGTTCCGTCCACCCTTTTGACTGGTGCCTGAACTTGGCTCTGAAGTCCCTGGAGGCATCGCCTGACTCCGTGAAACACCTGGACTTGACTGAACCTGAAAGAGAGCTAAACATAGACATTACGGGGTTCAAAGAGGAAGTCCTTTTCAAAGAGTCCAAACTCTGCTTCCAACCCGTCAGCTTTGTTCCTCACGTCTCTCCTCCCCGAATCTACAGTACCGAAGTCCTCATTCACTTTCTTGAACTGATGATTACTGATGTCCTTTGCCTTTTTCTTTTTCTTGGTCCTGTTTCTCGGCCGGTTGGGGCCCAGTGACGCAGTTTCCCAGCTCCTGGTTCTCCTAAGCGAAGTTCCACATGGACTCCTCCACGAGCCACCTTGTTCTGGGTCTGCTGAATTGTGAGGGTGAGCTGAAGGTAGCGGGTCCGAATGCAGCTGCTCCATTTCTGGAATCTTTACCCGTTTCTCCATTGGACTGTTCTTCAGCTGCTCCGTTTTGGCATTCACCCTCTGGGTTCCAGCGTGCACTGTTGTCGGTGAAGTGAGTCGAGATTCGATGATTGCCAATTTTACTTCCATACCTCTGACCTGCTTCTCTAGCTCGGTGAGCTTACCGGCCTCACAACGGACCTCTCTCAGTTCAGCCTGCAGAGCGACGTTGTGGTCCTGCACCCGTCTCAGCTCTGCCCTGGTCTGATTCAACTGCTCTTCCATAGTAGCTATTTTAGCTTCCAGTTTCTCCTGAACGGTTGGAGTCTCCGTTCTTTTGGAGAGGCTCTTTCGGTCGGCTGCTGGTAGAGTCCTGTCAGCAACTCCCCCTGTTCTGCGATCCGAACATTTCTGCAGCTGATCTGCTCACCTCCGAGGTGGGACTGGATTGTCCTCGCCGCTCTGCGCCGCACAGCCAGATCCCTCACCTGCTTTCCTCTGAAGGACTTTTGCAAGCACATTGCAGCATGTTTAACCATCTGATACCTCTGTCCTTGTTGAAGTCCCGGTCTCCACCTTCCGAACCTCCTCTGACGACCACCTGTTGCCCAGCGCGGTCTCTTGAAGACAGATCCCCGCTGGCGCACTCTCACTGCAGCCTGAATAATGACAGCAGCTTTGTTCATAGCATCAACATTTTTTCGAACCGAATAACCTCTAAAAGCGGCCTGGATGCGTATCACAGACTCTCTCATTACCTGGAATCTCTCATGTTCAAATTTACCCTTAATGTAGGACCTATAATGTCTGTGAATGCTGATGGCTGACACCCTTATGGCCTGGTACTTTACTACTTCCCTGTGTCTTCTGGACGCAGCCTGAATCAGGGAAGCTGCCTGATGGTGCAGGATCGCCTCCTTTCTGACCTCTGAAGCAGGCTTGCAGGAACATTGCAGCAGAGCGCAACTTAAAAAATTCCTCTCTCTGTTTTCTGGCATAAAGTGTGGAACGATACCTCAGCTGGATTGCAACAACCGTATGTTTGATGCATGAATATCGTGTCCGAGCACAGTGAGCCCTGTAAGCACATTGTATCGCAGTGGCAGCCTGGTGCTTCTGTCTCAGAGTCTGTCTGGCCTTCATCCCTCGGAATGCAGCTTGCAGAACAGCAGCCATTTTTTTCTCTTTCAAAGACTTCATTTCTTGCTTCATCATCTTGTTAGCTCTGTAATATCGCTGAACAGTCTTGGCTGCCCACGGTAGCTTCAGGTAGTACTTTCTGTTCATGTGTTTCCTCACCTGCGCTTGAAGGGTTACTGCAGCCTCATGTTCGATTTTCTTCTGTACCCAAAGTTTCTTTCTAAACTTCCCACTAACCTGGAGCTGTTTCTTCTTCTGTGCAGCAGACTGGTCGGTGGTGCTGGGTTTGGGGGTCGACTCCTTGATGCCACTTTCCTCGCTGCGAAGGGCCTTCTTGGTCGACCTCCCCGGTTGCAGGATGCAGGAAGCGTCTATTTCCGTTGTGTTATTGTTATTCACGCTGGCTGTGTTCCCACGTTCTAGGTGCCTAGCCTGCTTTTCCTGAAGTTCCCCATTTACTGTAGCTATCTCCTCCTGAAGGGAACGGACTTGAAACTGGTGGCTCACCTGCAGCTGGTGTCTCACAGCCTGAAGAGACGTTGTCATCCTCCAATTTTTTACACTTTGTTTTCAAGGCGGCCAGATCCAGATTTCGTGTACCGATTTCCTGATCTTTGGTGAGGAGCTCAGCCTCCATTTCCTGGAGCTGCTCAACTAAAATGTTTTTGTTCTGTCTTTCTGCGCCCAGAACAGACAGCCAGACCTTCTGAGACTCCTGTAGTTCCTGTTCTAATTCCTGGATTCTCTAAGTTAATTCTCTTACCTGAAATGGTTCCTCTGAGCAGGGAGAATTCTTTACTATAATGCCTCCATTAGCTGTGCAGGGAGAATCCCTCACCATAATGCCTCTGTTTGGCGCCTCCCTCGCGGAAGGGGTGCTGTGATTGGAGCACGGTGCTGTCTTTGCGAATGGGGCGCTGTGATTGGTGAATGCAGCGGGTTCCACTGATATCCAGTGTTGTGGTTGGTGGAGAGCAGGAGCCGGAAAAGAAAGGGGCGCGAACGAAGCCTCTTCCTCGAGGAATCACCCGTTTTTTCTTTGTTTTCGCAGGGTTTTAACCTTCTTATGACCGTGTTTCAAACAGGGCGGGGTCTCCGCGGACGGACCGCTGTGATTGGTGCACAGCGCTGTCGCCGCGGACGGACCGCTGTGATCTGTGGAGGAGGCGGGTTCCACCGATATCCATTGTTGTGGTTGGTGGAGAGCAGGAGCCGGAGAAAAAAGGGGTACGAACGAAACCTCTTCCTCGAGGAAACGCCCCTTTTTTCTTTGTTTTCGCAGGGTTTTCTCCTTCAGACCGAGTTTTACATAGGGCGCTGTCTCCGCGGACGGACCGCTGTGATTGGTGCACGGCGCTGTCTCCGCGGACGGACCGCTGTGATTGGTGCACGGCGCTGTCTCAGAACAGAGGTTTATTATTCACAGTTACAAAAACAAGAACTGCAGTTTTAATCAAAACCCAAGACTCAAAGAACTGCAGTCTAAACCAAGTTATCACCAAAACCAAAACCAAAACCAAAACCAAAACCAAAACCAAAACCAAAACCACCCTTACACATAGGCTTAGCCTAACTAATGAGCCGCACTCTATTCTGACTCATCGGGGCTTAAATAGTCAGCCCCCAATGATGCACACCTGTGCCTGCATGGGCTCAGGTGTGCTCAGTCAGAACAGAGCGCCCTCTAGCGTACCCACAACACCTGTGTGACAGAACACCCCCCCCCCCCCCCCCCAAAAGGCGCGGCTCCCGAAGTGCCAAAACATAGCACCTCATGTGACAACAGTAAACAGAGTTAATACAGTAAATAGAGTAAATATAGTAAATAGAGTTAACACAGTAAACAGAGTTAATACACTAAATAGAGTAAATATAGTAAATAGAGTTAACACAGTAAACAGAGTTAATACACTAAATAGAGTAAATATAGTAAATAGAGTTAACACAGTAAACAGAGTTAATACACTAAATAGAGTTAATGTGGTAAACAGAGTTAACACAGTTAATAGAGTTAACACAGTAAATAGAGTTAATGCAGTAAACAGAGTTAAAACAGTAAATAGAGTTAATACAGTAAACAGAGTTAAGCCCTGCTGCTTGTCTGACATGAACATGGACTCTGATCTGATTCACGTATTCACTCTTTTCTATCTTTTAGTTCTTTGATTTAAAAAGACTGAAGAACACAGACTCACCGTGACTGGGTCCTGCAGGATGTGCTGGGAATAAACAGGGTGTGGACGAACACAGAAAGTGTTCTGGATGGAGGGTCTGTGGATTAGGGGAGGGAAGTTTAAACTACTGAGTAAATTCAGTGCTATACTTCAGGGCTCACACCGGCTCGCTGCCACACTTTTACGGCTTTTAGCAGACGCTCTCATCCAGAGCGACTTCCATTTCCTGATTATAGGGACAGTCCCCCTGGAGACACTCAGGATTAAGGGTTTTGCTCAGGAACCCAATAGTGGAAGTGCTGTTGGTTAGATCTTACCACTAGACATCACACTGGTGTTAGATTGTGCTGCTCATGGATGAAGCTGTGTTCATTGAAATTTCTGATCTAAAAAAATAATCAAAAGGGAGATAAATAGGGAGTGCCAATAAACAAACAAACAACAAAAAACAATTTAGATCATAATAAAAATAATAATAATCATTATCATCATCATAAATTAACCCACCCATTTTAATGATTTAAATGTCTGTTTCCTCTTATTTATTTATTTACTGACTTTCTGTAACATAATTAATGTTATTATTTTAAGTTATTACCACGATACATAATCAAATACAGACTGCTCACTGAAGCTTTTCAAGTTTTATTACATTTGATTGATACAAATAAATGTTTTGAGAAGATGTGAGTGTCAAAAACACAAAAACCGTCTTCATAGGATTTGGGGTTCGTTCTTTTGGATCTTCTTCCGAATGATTAATGCACAGGTAATGGTGGAGGTTAAAAAGACCAGAAGATTAACAGAGAACAGGAGATATCTCAGCCATGCAGGTGGAGGATCCGGCCCTCGGTCTGAAATGTGGCAGAATTTGGATAGTTGTTAATATTTTGGAGAGGAGGATCATGTTTTAGGAACTATATTATGCATTTTTCACTCACCTGTGATTTTCAGTGAGATCCCACCACCAGAGATCTGAGTCAGCGTTCCATCTATAATACAGGACGCTGAGCAGAACAGCAGCTCTGTGTCATTTAAAGTAAGGTGATCAAGAATCATGGAACTGAAAGTAGAGGCAGAGTCAACACGAACTCTGCGCTGATATCTCTCTACTGTTAAAATGTCTTTGGTCTTTGTTTTTATACTTTGGTTGATAATGACCCATTGTATCCGACATCCTTTAAGAGTTTCTCCATCAGAAGTGATGTTGCACTGAAGGACGGCTGCACCTCCCACTTCATATGTGTCTCTGGTCGTCCACTGCAAAACTGAAACGCTGCCAAACACAATTCCTGTGAAAGAAAGAAGACTTGTACATGTTGACAAGGGAAACAAAAAAAAATCCCCTGTTTAAAAATAATGGAGGTTTTCAGGAAGTTACAACCATCAAGAAAAATGAAGATGATTTAGAATAAAAACATTCTTACCCCATACAGACACAAACAAGGATGGCATCAACAGTCTCATCCTGCTAAAGTCTCAGTTCTTGTGCTTCTTGTCACTGATAATCACTTACAGTTAGTGAAAGAGCAACACCCTTCCTCTGCCGCGCAGAGAGACAATGACTCAAGTCAAGAGTGATCAGAAAAAAACTTCAGGGCAAAATGTGCTGTGCTGTGCTGTTTGTTTGGTGCCATGGCTCCAAAAAAAAAAAAAGTCCATAGCTTCCCTTCAAAGATGAAATCTCTAGATTTAATTCTTTCAGTTTTTTTTTATTTTTGTTTTGTTTTCCTTTTTGTTTCACACAGCAAAAAAAAACTATCCATGTATCTATCTACCTATCTATATGTATGTCTATTCATCCATCCATCCACCCTTCTAGCCATCCATCTATTTATTCATCACATGCTGAACTTTAGTGAATCTAAGTGATTCCTTCCATTTATTCCATTTGAATTGGTTTCCTGTTTGTGTTTTTAGTCTGGCTTGTGTTTAGTTAAGAATTTTCATTCCACTGCTCACTGCTCCTGCCATACCTCACTGACCTCCACTGGATAACCGTGGCCTTTCAAATCAAATTCAACTCACAGAAAGGACCTGGACCACCCTCTCCGGGAAAGAAACCCAGGACCTTCTCGCTGTGGGATGACAGCGCCACCCATTGCATCACCATGCCGCCCATTTCTGGATTTGCTCGCAGCAAATTAAAGTCCTTCTTACAGGCTTGCTCATCACATGCTTCTAAGGAACATAATTTGGCATCACCGTCGCTTCACATTAGGCAGTCTCAGTCCAGACTGTTCTCATTACTATCAGAGCAGGATTCAAGATGCTCCTACAGACACATCTCTTCTGAGAAGAGCACCTCTTCTAAACCTCGAACACTTCTAAATTCACACCTCTTACCACGTCACCCGCTCTGCTCTATTGTTCCTTTAAGCCTCGACATTTACGATAAGCAGTTACAAGTTTGCTTGTCGATTGTCTGTTGGAGATGAACACATTGTTTTAAACCAACAACTTAAAGCCGAAATTTCAGAAAACTGAGCTTCTGATTTTTTGTCCATCTTGTCCCGTAAAGGCCTTTTAATTCATTGTAGACCTCCTACACCATTTAACTACTAGTCGAACTACTGAGCTCCATCCCAAAAGGCTTTCTGTCTCTCTCTCCAGGCTCAATAAACCTCAGGATCATGCTTTTAAATCTGTGCTCCTAGATTGTGAAACTGTTTCTGGCACTTATTTGAACAGTTTAAAGCCCAGATTTATCTTTTTAGACAAGCTTTTGGATTCTTTTTTTCACTTACTCTACATGACCGATTCTGAGCAATTCTTGCTGTTTCTATTTTTTAGCATTTTTTTATTTAGTTATAGTTCATGACTAAAAACCATGGCTAGTTTTGTGATGTTTATTACATGTTCTATCGTAGGTCATCACCTAGAACAACACAGGCCAGATATCAAATTTTGTCACAACTATGCAGATGGCTCTAAACCTCACAGTACTGCTCTGCAGTGCATTGTTCACAGCAGCAAAAAGATGCAGTACTTCCTCCTTGTTTCCATTAAATGTTACCTAGAGCTCTAAGGTTTCTTTCATGTCTAGTGTGAGAAGAGGAAGTGGTTTATGTGCTTAAAGGTATGTGACAATAAAAATATGCAATGCAGGGACTTTTAGGTCACACAGAAAGGTGACCTGAAGGCTTTCTATTATTAGTCCAGTAGGTTTTATTGTCATTTCAACCATTTACACAGTTCACAGTGAAACAACCTTAGAGATGCTGCTGGGCAAGACAATGACAACATTTTAGCACCAAAGTTTGGACCCAGAGCGGCCGCTGCGTCTAACCGCACCAACATGAATTCTCAATTTTACAAAGTGTAGATCGCATGTTTTGCACTGGATTTTTGCAAGAGATTATTTCAGTTTAGGGGTAAAATAAATCACCCGAGAACACACTGCATGTCTCCAGCAAACTGTTGTCTTGTGGTTCCTCATGACAGTTCCTGTGGTTCCTAAAGTTCCTTTCTGTGGTTCTTCATGACAGTTCCTGCTGTTGCTTGTGACAATTCCTGGTGCTCTTCAAAAACAATTTCTTCAGGTTCTTCATGAAACGTCTTTATGGTAACTCCTGCAATTCTCCATGGCAATTCCTGTGGATCCTCGTGACAATTCCTTTCGTTCAATTCGGGGAAATAAAATGCTTTTAGAATTCAAGATTTGTAAACAAAATCACAAATAGCCTGAAGTGGAATAAAAACACCAGCTTCTCATTCCAGGGGTAACATCCCTGCCATGTTCTACCTTCACTTTTTTTCGCACAGTGCTTCTTCCTTCCATGTCCTTAGCTGGTTCCTTTTGCTTCTTCTTCTCTTTCTATGTTATCAGGTGTCTGTTTGCAGCTTTTAAAAAATTATTCTGCAAGGTCATGCTGTTTGTTTTATATATGTATATATGTGTGCATTTTTTTTTTTCATTTATTGAGTATTGTTTAAGTACAGTACAAGTACTGCAGTCCATATAATTAATATGTTCTTTATTTTTCTCCCAGTTTCTTCCAGGGATTTGTACATGGCCAGTTATGACCCCCACCAGAGGGAGGCAGAGAGCAGCCAGTGATTGATAGTAATCAGTCTCACCTGTGATTGACCTGCTAAAGGGGTGCAGGGAGGTTGCTCAGATGCTCAGTCTTGAGTTTAACATGCTATGTTGTGGTGGCTTAGACTAAGCTGCTCAACGGTACCGTGTAGAAATCAAAGAAATCAGCAAAAATATGTTTTTGTCAGGTTTTTTGCAAATCTAGAGAGGCTTTACACAAGGAGGGATATTAGTTAACAGAAAAGATGAGTCTTCAGCTGTGTGTTGAACATGGGGAGAAAAGTAATTTCATGAAGGTTTTGAGGAAGATGGTTCCACAGCTCGGGGCTGCAACCCTGAATGAGCCTGTGATGGTTTGAACTGAGGGACAGTCAAAGGCCTGGGAGATGTTTTAGGCTTGTGAACAGGAGAATTTGGCTGCAGTAGTTCTGGGAGATGATCAGGAGCAAGGCCATGATGGATATTAATTGAAGTTCTTTAATAGATTTTTATAAAAAATCTAATAAGAATTATTTACGGGGCAGCGGTGGCCTAGTGGGTAGGGTGTTGGCCACATGATCGGCGGATCGGGGGTTCGAACCCCTTCCCAGTGGGTTGCCCTGAGGTACCCTTGAGCAAGGTACCGTCCCCGTCCAGCTCCTCCCTGCGATGGGCTGGCGACCTGTCCAGGGTGCGTCCCCCGTCCTCGCCCTGTGTGCGCTGGGTTGGACATCAGCACTCCCCCGTGACCCCGTTTGGGACAAGCGGCAGATAATGGATGGATGGATGGAAGAATTATTTACAATTTGACATGACCCATTCGTTTACAAATTCAAGCCTGTGCTGGTAAGTTGTTTATTAGCATGCCAGCGCCTCTTTACATAGTTAAAGAAACAGTCTCTTATCTAGGAATGAGAAACTGTTAGATACATTTAAATGAAACGTGGCAACTAGAAACAACCATGTTGATTTTTAAAAATTTTTTTTAATACTACTGCCCTCTAGTGGAGTAGCACCCCAAGTGCATCTTCTGTGAATGAAATATGCTGGGATAAAAAAAAGACATGTGAACAGTGAATTTGTTCTCTTCACATGTTCTCTTAGAATTTGTTCTAATCCATCCTTCTCTCACACACACACACACCCACCCCCAAGAGTTGTGGGCTACATACCAGCACTGGTTATGGGTTTAAATGCTTTGCTTAAAGGAGCTGTGTTGTCCACCATTCTTTCACTTGCCCACTTTTTCTTGCTGGTCGAGGTGTTTGAACTGGCAGCCCTCTGGGTGCACTGCAAGCCACCTTCTCTGCTGTGGCTACAGCGTCCATACTGGGCTGGATGTAAATGTAAGTAGGTCAAAACACAGAATTATCACTTAAATGTTGAAAATATCCTGTAAATTCAGCTGCCAAATTGGAGTTTAGAGTCTTTCATCTTAATTCTAAAACATTTGTTCCTCTTATTTGTGTCCCCACTAATTCATGTAAAGGAGTTTATTGACACGAGAGGTCCTGACGTATCAAGACGTATCAAAACCACACTGCAGTGTTCAGTAAGCCTTTATTTATTGAATGAAGCTTTTTAAGACAAAAATGTGCAACTTGGTTTCAAATGAATGTTTTTTTTTATGCTAAAAATACGATGACGTGTGAAGCTACATCACCTCAAGGGTTGATTTAGTTCAGATTTATTTGTGAAGCACTTTGTACAACAGACACTAAGTAGATCTGCTGAAACCTCAAGTGCGTAATCACTGGGTGACGCAAAGATTAACCTCTTTCTAACCAGGAAGAAGCAACTTTAAAAGGAACAAAGATTTAAAAGAGGAACCTTTCCTTCTAGTCGTGACTGGACAAATATGATCAGCAAAAAAGAAAACACAAAGAATGAATGACTGACTGAGAATGAGGTGAACGTGACTTTGTCGTTGTGAAACACGGCACAGCTCACAGTGAAAAACAAATTAAACACTTCTTCTGTATTTAACCCACACGCACCTTGCAGCAGGGGAGCAGCTACTTTAAGCAGGGAGCGGTGATGGGGATGGTACCTTGCTCATGGATACCTCAGGGCAACCTACTGGTTTGGGATTGGAACCCACAACCTTCAGATCCAGGGGTTTAGTCCCTAAACAATAGGCCCTGCTGTTGGTTTGGCTCTGATAATTATGGCTAAGCTCAGAGAAGCTGCCAGGCCCAGTATAAGCAGCGCCAGAGCTGTGAGCACTATGGTCAGCCTCAGTGACGTGCAGCGGCACTGTGATTATGATCTTGCTACAAAATGAAAGAAAATGAAAAAAGATTTGACAATCAACTGGTTGACAATCAATCAGACAATCAACAATCAACTAACTGTGCCGTGATATGCTTGAATAAAGAAACCATCTTCTCTAACCATTTAAACACACAGTAGCTGCATAGCTCTGACAAAGTAATTGCCATTTTAAATATTACAAAAATATTACACGATTTGAGTTTTTTATTTTTTATTTTATGTTTTTGTCCTTTTAAAAATGTTTACTCCTCTTGAAAGCTCTCAAACATGGGACAACAACATGAAATGCTTATTTTTGGAAGCATTTAACATATAAGCACGTTTACTAAGTAGCCTAATTCAGTGTTTCCTAAAGTGTGTAACTGCATAAGTCCATGTCCTTCAACGGCAAACTGCCATAGAAACTGGACGCTGGAATAGTGGACGCCAATGTCAACGCTAATGACAATAGTCAATGTCACCATGTCAACAAAAAAATCATCATTCATCATCCACTCTTAACGAGAAGATAAAAGATTAAAAGATTAGTTGATGGGAAATGCTTTGTATAATATGATAAACATTTATATATATGTCTATCACATTCGGATATTCCAACATAGTTCTGTTCTGAAGGTTCTGAGAAGTTTAAGTTATTTAATGCTTTTTCTGATTGTACCGACACCAAGTAAGTCTTGGGACTGATTACCATTTGTGAGTTATTTATTTATTTATTTTTATATACCCATTCATGAACAGATTGAAATACAGATTGTCAGGATGAGTTTGTGTCTCTGTTTGTCAGTTCATCGTTTCTGTGATCACTCTATAAGTAAGTATTTTCCCAATTTTCCTGATTTTGTTGCTGGTTCAGCTGAGCCTGCTCAGTGTATTAAATGGGAATAATTACCATCACTTATTTTAATGGCTTCCAAAGCAGAAAACAACATATTGATCATCAGTGATTCGACTCTTTCTTTAGACTGTGTGGAACTGGGATAGCTATAGTCCAGCTTACTGTAGCAATGTTCACCTGTTCAAGGTATCACTTCCCACCTTTCTCTCTGAGGTGTGCTAAAATCAAGCTGAGTAGCACACCTGCCTGGTTGCTTTGGTGTAACTAAAATAATGATGGAATTTGAAGCGAGAACACTGTAAGGTGGAATTTATACAGGAGTTAAGACAGCCGATGGGGGGAAGTGAAGATGGCTAAGCGTTCGGACACTGCAGTAGAGGTCAGGCGGACAGCTAGAAAGGTGCTCATAGTAACATCTGGACATAAAAGGGATGAAGAGTAAACCTGGTGGTGGATGACAAGGATAATTGAAGATAGCGTACCAAGAAGTGCAGAGGAATAAAAAGGTAGAAGTGATGGGAAATGATGACGAATGGAAAGGATGTTGATCCGGGCACAGTATACACCTATGCAAAGTCTCCTAAAGCTGCTCCCTGGTATTGCTGAAGATGCATGATATTAAATGCTGCTCACTAATCACCTGTTTTCTTCTCTCTCTCTCTATCAGCCCCTTAATGTATTCCTTCCATCTGCTCAACAGTCTGATTGCCTGTGAGTATCCATTGCTTTTTGTTAATAATAATAATAATAATAATAATAATAATAAAAATACATATTTTTTAAAATTATTAAAATAAATCCTGTTCAAACAAGGCATTTTCAACATAATCTTAAATAATCTTAAAATGAGTGTTTGTCCCTTTTCATCAGCAGAAGGTCAAACAAGAAAATCTGCCCAGATTTGATTACATTAAAGAAGCATAAAAGACAAAATATGCCATTATTCAATATTTTCTTTCCCAGCAACAGAGGCAAAATTGACCTTCCCTGTTAATTGTACCAGTTAGTCAGATGCTAGAGAGTTCTTGGATGCCAATGTTTTATTATATAAAGCCTACAAGGCAAAGGCATACACAGCCTTGTTTGGAATATTTTTATGTAGAGCTGGTCTTTCAGACACTTTATTAAACAATTCACATTAAGAGTTATTATAAGGCACACAATTACATATAAAACCATAAAAAACAATGAAACAGTTAGAAAAATACATCAGAATTAAAAAGAGGTTTATAGGTTGTTTTTTTTTAAGGAAATGGAGACTGGATTCATTTTTGGCTTTCTGTTCATCTTCTAGTAAACTTCTTCTAGACCCTGTTTGTTTCCTCTTGTTTTGTCCCACAACCAGATGATCTAAACGAATCAAGAAAATAATAATACATCATAAAGCAATTTTAAGAAATGACCAGTATAATAATTTCATAAGTTAAAGGACTTGTGCTTTGTAAGAAGTTACACATTCTCTCAACAACAAGTATAAAATGTGCTCTCAAGAGCTGCACCTAGAAACCTTTACTGTGTTTACTCATTGATCTTTCAATGAACTAGGAATGGCTTTCTAAATTCTATTTTATCAGATGTACCACCAACATCTGCCCAAACTCTACTTACAGTAAAGTACCTGTGTCTAAATAAATCTAAACTGTGCACAGGCTGGATGTAGGTAGAATTTGGTAATTGCCACCAGGAGTAACAGGTACGTCCTTTAGAGTTAAAGCTGTGATTGGTTCATCAGAAGTCATTCATTGGTTTAATCTCTCTCACTCACACATTTCCATAACTGCTTTTCCTAATCAGGGTCACAAAGAATGCTTGAGCCTATTTCAGATCTCACAGGGTGAAAGGCGGGGACACACCCTGGACAGGATGTCAGTCCATCACAGGGCAGACATACAGGCACACACTCACACCTACGGCCAATTTAGCATCTCCAGTCCACCTGATGCTCATGTCTTTAGGCTGTTGGAGGAAACTTGAGCTCCTGGAAGAATCCCAGATGCTCATGGAGAAAAGCTACAAACTCTGTAAACACAGAAAGGCCTCAGAAGGCCCCATCTGGGATCTGAACCCAGGACTTTCATGATTCAATGCAATTTGTCAAATTTAATGACGCTGAAGTGTATCAGCTGTCCCGTTTCCCCAGTTCTTGATCATCCTCTCTGTTCCTCCCACTGCTCTCCATCTCAGTCTTCCAGAGTAGGAGAGGAATAGTAGAAAAGGAGAGGAACAGAGGAACAGAGGAAAGGTTTATGAACACAGACAATAAAAAAAGGTTTTACCTGAGCAGAGGTTTAAAGACAAACTCTTCATTGTTTCCTTGGGCTTCATCTAAGGAAAGAAGCCTGAATCAAGTTACTGATTTTTATTAATTTTTTTATTTTTGTATTTATTTAATAGCATATGACTGATGAATGTTTAAACTATTGAAGCTTGGAAATCTCTGATTGAAATGATGGATAAACACATTCCTTGGTCAATTCTCAGTAATATTCCCAGCAATTTCTTCATACATTGCTCGGGATTCTTCTAAGTTTTATTAATTCTTCTAAAAAGGAAAGTATGAAACTTGGACTTTGATAAACAGTGTTGGTATTGTGAAGCTGAAGAGGATCAGTTGTCCCAGGCTAACAACAGCTGTAACTGGTTAATCAGAAATAAATGTCAAATGTCATGATGCTGAAGTAGATCAGCTGCCCCATTTCCCCAGTTCCTGCTCATCCTCACTTTTTCCCCCAGTCCTCTCCACCTCAGTCTTCCAGAGTAGGAGAGAAGAAGGAAGATTGGAACAGAGGAACATTAGGAAAGGTTTCTGAACACAGGCAATATAATAAAAATGTCAGTTACCATTATCCTCTGCCCTGTCCTGCTGATCTGGATTAACATCTTCATCTGCTGGTTCTGCATGTAGGGAAAAAGTAAGGAACCAATTATAGACCCATTTGTATTAATTTAGAATATTTCATTCATTTCACAATGGATGACAGAGGAACAGAGAACATTAGGAAAGGTTTCTGCCAATATGATAGAAACAGGTCAGTTACCATTATAATCTGCCCTGTCCTGCTGATCTGGATTATCATCTTCATTAGCTGGTTCTGCATCTAAGGAAGAAGTGAGGAACCAATTACAGACCCATTTTTATTAATTTAGAATATTTAATTCATTTCACAGTAGATGAAAAATATCAACATTTTTCAGGTCAAGTTTGTGAATGTCCATTTTAAACTATGGACAAACTCATTACATGGCTGATGTCCAGCTACATACAGATAATATCAACAATTTCTTTAACCAGCATTTGGGGTGTTGTCCTCTAAAACCTCACAGAGGAAATTTTGCAACTTGAAATTTGATGAACAATATCTGTCATTTGAAGTGGATCAGATATCCAAAATATACTATGGTCGGTTCATCAAAAATCTGTGTTAGACTTTATGATGCTGAAGTAGGTCAGCTGTCCCAGTTCCACAGTTCCTGCTCAGCCTCTCTGTTCATCCCACTACAGCTCAGACTTCCAGAGAAGGAGAGCAGAAGTAGAAAAGGAGAGGAACAGAGAACAATAGTAAAGGTTTCTGGCAATATGATAGAAACATGTCAGTTACCATTATCCTCTGCCCTGTCCTGCTGATCTGGACCTTCATTAGCTGGTTGTGCATCTAGGGAAGAAGTAAGGAAGCAATTACAGACCAATGCTTTATAAATGTAGAATATTTCATTCATTTCACAGTAGATAAAAAATATCAACATTTTTAAACTATGGACAAACTCATTACATGGCTAATGTCCAGCAACATTTGGGCGATGTCAAGTCGTATCTTTAACCAGCACTTAGTTTGCTTCCTCTTTAAAGAGGAAATGATGCTTGGAAAATAGTAAAAAATAAATCTGTCAGGTGAAGCTGAAATCTTTACATCTGGTCATAGTTTAATTGCCACCAAATCTGATTTGTTTTCTTTTTTAAAAGTTAAAATATTCTGAATGTGTTTTGCTTTTTTGATCTTTGTTTAGAAAGTAACAAAAGGAATTATGTGCGAAGTCACAGATTTATTTACTAAAGCAACTTAATATTTTAGGTTTACTTTATACTCAGCACAAGACACCTCAATCATTTTATTACTAGATTAAATTCATCAGCAGTATATATATATTTCACAGTAGACTGAAGCTGGAAGTTGTTGGATATTACTATTTATAATTTGATTTGAAATTAGATGTTGCGTAATTTTGTTATTGCCTTTTTTATTGTATTTATAATACAATTGATAAATTCATTTTCTAAGGACTGGTATGGCATACAAAACATCCAGATATGTCTTGAATTATGTGCAAGGATGTATTTATTTAATGTATTTAACATTTTAAATCTATTTTATTCCAGTAGGAAGGCAACATGTGCAGTATATGTGATCAACAGAACAGAGTCTGAGCAAGATTTATCACAGATGCTGTAGGACATTATGTTTATTTCTGCATATAATCAGAAAGAGGAGCTCTGGCTTGCTTCCTTATAATAAATAAAACAATCCTTTAATGCCAACATGCTCATCATTACCATGATGAGACCGTAAGATTTAATAAGAGTGATATTTCTGTGTCTGTGTTCAACACACTGTGCTGTCAGTGATTGAACCTGTACCTGGGGCACAGGTGAAGTAGGTAAATTTGATTTACATTGTGTTAAATTTATGTCCATACCTTCCTTTTTCCCGCAGTTGTTGTAATAAGAGACGAATTGTAGTTAGGTAACATGTAGGACACGAGCAGGATGTGGAGGGTATTTTGAAAAAGAAACATTTAGAATCAATGACACATTATAATTTTCTTAATGTGAAACCAATATTTCATTTCACAAAATGTTTAACTAATTCATTAAAACTTGCAAAGAAAGGAGAATGATTAATTAAATTTATCTAATTAGCTGTTAAAGGTGATCTTACCCTCCGAAGGGGCCTATTCTTTTATAGTACAAATATCCTAAGAGTAGCACCGCAACCAGCAGCAGAGCCAGCAGCACAGCCAGCACAATCACACAAGTCTGCACAATGAAGAACAGCTCATGATTCGGGACAGTGGTGAAGAAAGCCTTTTTAACTTTTAATTAATAAGTGGGTGCAGGTTACAATGAGGAAAATGTAGGTCCTTATTTCCACCTTGGACACTCGGTCCACAAAACTATGGTCTACATGAAGATGCTTGTCCATGAAGCTGCCTGAACTATGAGGATTATATCAGATTCATTCCGATTAGCTCTCCACACATCTGTGTATATACACAAGCACCGGTTCATGTGTTCATTTTTCAGTCATGCAATTAAAATCTCACATATTTAATTAAAATGTAACAACAATTCAAATAAAAGAAGCTGTTTGGCTCCCTGCTGCACTCAGTGAAGCACTCTCAGCAGGAGATTCAGATTTAATCAGACTAATGTGAATGTACCTGGAATATTCCTTTAATATTTACTATCTATTTTAGAGTTCACCCTTCAACCGTACATTGCAAATCAGCCAGTCCATCACAACAGTAAAAGTAAAATGAAGAAACATTAACAGCAATATTAAAATCTTAAATAATGTTAGGATTTATAATATCTGCATGCGTGTCCAAGAAGGGGGCACAGAACCAAAAGTGCACCGTGAGAACAAAAGCAACACTTTTACTAGAGAATTAACAGAACACAAACACTCATAGGAGTCAAAAAAGAATTGAAAATCATTCCAAGTCTAAGTATATTTAGTCAGGGGATCTTCTGAATGCTGAGAAATGCTGTTTGAATAAGTATTCATCTGTCGCCGAGTATTTTGTAAACTAAACCCTTTTCTTCAAAAACTGCTTTTAAATGCTAACAGCTGTAAGGAAAGGTTTTTATCAGCTTTTATGATTGTCTGGGAGTGAATCCTTCTTTTCCAAGTGTTTCTCTTCCTTATATCTACAGTATCGCCAAAAGGTGTGTGCACTCCTCACATCTGTGTTAATACTTTATTATATGCTCCCCGTTCACACCTGAGACCTTGTAACACTAACGAGTCACATGATACCGGCGAGGGAAAATGGCTAATTGGGCACAATGTGGAACTGTTTCACTGAGGGGTGTACTCACTTTTGTTGCCAGTTGTTTAGACATTAATGGCTGTGTGTTGAGTTATTTTGATGTGACAGCAAATTTACACTATTATGTAAGCTGAACACACGGACTGCTTTACACTGTACCAGTGTCAGATCTTCAGTGTCGTCCCATCAAAAGACAGAATAAAATATTTACAAAAATGTGAGGGGTGCACTTACTTTAGTGAGATACTGTAAATGCTGGAGATATAAATAGAGAAACTACACAGTTTGTGTAACTTATTGTAACTTCACAAGTGAAAAACACTGGACATGATGCCTGTTTTTTATAGTTTAATAATGAAAAGCGTGTTTGGATTCCTGTGCTGAGTTGGACATTACTGAAATTAGCATTTCTCTTTAGGAGATGGTTCAATGTTGTTCTGTTTCTTTAACTTTTGTAATTGATTGTGATGGAAAAAAACAGGCAGTAACGGGTGAACGTATATGATGAATTAAAATTAAATGATTTTGATATACTTACACGCCAGTCGGGTGAAGAGCACTGAAGATTTGCTGTCCCTAGTTGAGCAAAAAGAAAAGAGAATGTGGAGATGAAATGGACCATGTTTGTGGTTGTGGACGTGTTAATTATTATGTTCAGGAGAAAGAAGAGGTTAAAGGTTCACCCTTAAAAACAGGAAACAGTCTGTTACACTTCCAAGTTCTAGCTACGTCCCACCCAGTGATCACCTAGAACACAGCTGAAGCTCAGTGGTATGAACTGCTCCAGCAGGAGATGACTGAGTCTCTCGTGTCCCTAATAAGCTTCTGAGCGATTACATTTCCCTGTGATTTAGGTTGATCAGGTTTGGGATTCTTTTCTGATTTGACTTTGTTTTGTAATTTAGGTTCTTGTTCAGTTCCTGTTTCATCTTGCCTGATATTTTTGACTACGTTGTTGAGTTGTGCTCATTGTTGTTTCTTTTGTGGGACTGTGGGTAAAATGCTTGAAGGGAATGAATGAAATGATACCTTCAGACTGTGTGCCATTACTTCCATTTCCTGAAAAAAAAGATATCCATCAGTCCATCATTAGCTTGTTGGATAAGAGCGTCTGCTAAATGCCGTAGATGTAAATGTAAATGTAAATGTAGCTCACAGTTTGGCCATGTTATTCAACAGGCTATTTTAATTGGCTCTTGAACTGCTCAACTTTTACAGTGAAGTCTCAGTGTTTTGTGTACACTTTACTGTAAAATGAATAAACTAATTTCTGAAAGTCTTTCCTCAATAAATCTCTTCCACTAAACATCTCACACACTTGCACACTGTTACTGTTTAAAACACCAGATATAAATGTCTAATTTCTAGTTTCATTTCTAGGTTAGCTGAGAAATTTCTAAAGATCTCTTTGGGAAAACATTTGAAGGAGAAGGAGGTTGAGGATCCTTTGGAGTTTGCTGAATGTGTTAAAATATTAAAGTCCCCTTTTATAGCTTCAAACTCGGACTTCTCTGTCATTCTTCCTAACATGTACAAAGAGCCCCGTTCACTGGTGTATATTCAGCCTGTTCATTTAGTTTGGATAATGTGATTTTGGCCAGAGTTCTAGCTACATCCCTCCCCATGACCACCTTGGACATTGCTGAAGCTCATTGGTATGGACAATTCTAACAAGAAACAATAGCATAGTCTCTTGTGTCCCCAACCAGTTTTCTGAGCATTGATGTTTCCTTTTGATTTTGGATTCTCATGTTTTGGACTGTTTAGACTGTGATTTTGTCTCTGATCTCGTTCAGTTCATGTTGGACTTTTCCTGCTCTCTATCTTTTGTTATTGTGGTTTCTTTTGTGGGACTGTGATTAAAAGTGCTCTCACTAAACTGCTGCCTCATTGAATGAATTATGATATTTCAATTAATGAGATCTAGTTCATAACCATCATATGTGCGGTTAATAGTTTAGGACCTTGAGCTGAACAATTTGCCTGTAAGGATTAATATAATGAGATAATTGATCATCACAATTTAGACTGTACAAAAAAAGCAGAAAGTTACCAGTTAAAATCAAACACTTTAATGAAAGTTTACCTGCTAACCGTGTCTCTGTATTTCCATTTTCTGAAACAAAAAAAAAAAAATAAATCAGTCCATCATTAGCTTAGAGCTTGGCCATGTTATTCTACAGGATATTTTTAGCTGGCTCAGGAACTGGTAAACTTTTACAGTGAAGTTTCACAGTGATTTGTGTAAACTACTGTAAATTAAAGTAACTAACTTCTAAAATTCTAAAAAAAAAAAAAAAAGTCCCCTTTTAAAACTTCAAACTCAGATTTCCCTGTGCCATTCTTCCCAATGTGTACAATGATCTGCTTCACTGTATGTTCAGTCTGTTCATTTAGAATAGATAAGCCTTCAATTGGACTTTGAAAGAGGGTAGAGTTGTAATTTCTCTGTTCTGTGGAAGAGAGTTCCACAGCTTGGAGGCTGCAACCTTAAACTTATAAACAATATTACAGTTTTATTTGTTTTAAGCTTCTGGAAGTTGGTGTTGAATGCAAGTAGAGAGGTAATGTGGGGAAATGGTAGTAGGGGGCTTCCAGCTGATACATTTTTGGGTGTTGTTAGTGTTGCAGTGAAAATTAAGACCACATTAGTGGATGATTTGTCCTAAGGGAAGCATATTAATAGTAAAGAGGAGTGGTCCTAGAACTGATCTCTGTGGAACGCCACAAGTATCAGAACCCAAAGAGGATTTACGCTTGGAAGAGAATACAGAATCAGCAATATAAACAGCAGAGTCTGGAGAGAAGGAGCTCATGGCAAGCAGTATCAGAAACACAGCTATGGTCAAGGAGGTGAAAAATGTTAAGAGCTCCAGTATCAGCACATGAAAGGATGTCATTAACTACCTTCAAAAATGCCAGCTCAGTACTATGGGATGGGTGAAAACCAGACTGAAAACTTTTATATTGGTTATTGATGGCAAGATGAGATTATAGCTGGGAATTGACAACCATTACACAAAGTTTTGCAATATATGGCAGGTTTGAGATGGATTTTTTTTTTTTAAGCACTGGGGTGACTGCTGCAGTTTTAACATCAGGTGAAAAAATGGCAGAAGCAGGAGATCTGTTAATGCGATGAGAGAAATGCTCAGCAATAGCAGGTATTAGTTCTTTTAGGAGAGGTTTGGGAACTGGATCTAACTGGTAATAAAAGTCGTTTTTAATTACTGGTTAAGAATGTCACCAAGGCTTGTAAGTGTGGGACAGATACCAGTATTGTTGAATTTAGAAAAGAGTAGAAGTTTACTGTATATCAAGGTCTTGCACACTGACCCAGCTGAACACAAAGGAGGGGGAACAGCTAAGGATGGAAGACTGAAGTTACAAAACATAATCTTTGAGCATGAATGTAAGATGGCCATTGAGTGTCACCTTCTGCTGGTTTTTCCTTGTCTTCTTTCTGGAAGGAGTCTTTTTGTGTCGTTCCTTCAAAAGTAAAAGGAAAAAAATGGTGCTAATGAAGCCAAAACTGAATCACCATCAACCCCACCACTTTCCAAAACAAAGAATAACGTAGATGTTTTCAAAGATGACAGTTTTCAAAAATATGATTTTGCACCATTCCTAATTGAAACTTTGATATGATTTTTAAAAAGCATAAAAATATATAATAAATACAAAATTGAGCATTAAAGATTTATTTTGACAGAGAATCCTATTCAGTTCCAAGTGTTACAACATTTCTGTGGTTAGTCCCAGTCATCACCAAAGAACCAGCAATTGAACAAAAAAAGAGAAAGAGAAAAAAAAAAAACAACAAAATTGGTCTGTCACAAAGAATGAACCAATAGATGCAGCCTATGACCCATGGCTTGAAATGAAATAATGTTTTGTTTTTTTGTTTTTTAAATTAAGCATTTGTCCTTTTTCATTTTTCTGACAATGACATTTTTCTGAATGATGTTTTGTGTGGATCGAAGAAAGTGATTTTGGAGTGCTAGGAACCCTTTTCTTGACAGTAGTTGCAATATTTTGTCCCCTTTTATAACTATAAATGTTTGAGTAAAAGAACAAATTTAAACTTTTGTTGTTTAAAAATTTGCCAGAGGATTTTAGAATCTTTCGGCCAAATCCTGGTCACGCTACCATGTTAGAACTTGTCACTGTCACGGGTGAGGTTCGTTTTGGGCACGGTAGAGCGCGCTCTGTTCTGACTGAACACACCTGAGCTCATGAAGGCACAGGTGTGCTTCACTGGGGCTGCTATTTAAGCCCCGATGAGTCAGACCAGAGCGCGGTTCATTCACGAGGCGAAGCCTCATGTTAATGGTGGTTTTTGGTCATTTTGGTCAGACTGCAGTTCCTTGCGTCTTGGTTTTATGAGAACTGCAGTTCTTGGATCTTGTTTTTGGTTATGAAGTATAAAGTTATGTTCCTGACTCCTGGCTCTGCACTGATGTCCGCACCCCGCCACTGTTACAGTCACATACAAAGAAAAGTTATTTTTATGTCAAATAAAAGCAGAATCTCTACAATCAAGAAGAGCCTTTGTGTCAAGAATTAAAAATAAATACAATTATTTTGAATATTTCTTGATTTCTTTGGACTGGATAAAATGTGTAAAATACATTTAGTGAAAATAAATGTAAAGACAATATATTATTTAGTTACATACCTGGCTGTGTTATAGTGCAGTTTAGATGTTCTGTCAAGTTCCATACTGGATTGTTTCTGATGCATTTGCTCACTTAAAAAATAGAAATGTCAAGAAAAATATATTTTACTTTAGTGTACTCATCTGCATGGTTTTCTTTCTGGATACAATTTGCTGCCAAAACCTTAACTAATGCTAAAGGCAAGATGCTAACAGTGATGAAAATATATAAAACCAATAAAATAACTCTCCTTCCTCTCCTCTCTAGAGCAGAGGTGGGCAATTCAGGTCCTGGAGGGCTGGTGTCCTCCAGAGTTTAGTGAGTTCCCTGCTTAAACACACCTGGTACAGCTCACCTGATCATTGTCAAGTTTGGTGAGTGTGTTTAAGCAGGAATTCATTAAACTCTAGAGCATAGCTCCACCTCACCAGGTTCTCCTCCAGCTGCTCCCTACTCTCACTGCAGATCGCAATATTGTCAGCAAACATCATTGTCCATGGAGAATCCTGTCTAACCTCGTCCATTAACCTGTCCATTACTATTGCAAACAGCAATGGGCTCAGCGCTGATCCTTGACGTAATCCAGCCTCTACCTTAAATAACTTTCTCAGCATAAAACCATACTGCTGTTCACTGATCCTCATCTCTTTTCTTAACCTAGCTTCCACTACTCTTTCCCAAAACTTCATGGTGTGGCTGATTAACTTTATCCCTCTATAGTTACTACAGCTCTGTGCATCACCCTTATTCCTGAAGATCGGTACCAGTACACTTTGTCTTCACTCCTCAGGCTCCTCTCACTTTCCAAGATTGTGTTAAACACTCTGGTAAGAAACTCAACTGCCATCTCCCCTAAACTCCTCCATGCTTCCACTGGGATGTCATCCGGTCAAACAGCCTTTCCATTCTTCATCCTCTTCATCACTGCCTTTACTTCCATCTTGCTTATTTGCTGCACTCTCTCTCTCTCACTCTCTCTCTCTCACTCTCTCTCTCTCTCTCTCTCTCACTCTCAGTTTCTTCATTTATCAGCCCTTCAAAGTACTCCTCCCATCTGCTCAACACGCTCTGTTCACCTGTGAGTACGTTTCCATTTCTATCTTTAATCATCCTGACCTGCTGCACATCTTTCCCAGATCTGTCTCTGTCTAGCCAATCGGTGAAGGTCCTTTTCTCCCTCCTCAATATCCAACCCCTCATACAATTCACCAAACACCTTATCTTTGGCCTTCCCCACTGCTCTCTTCTCGCTGAGGTTCATCTCCTTGTATTCCTGTCAACTTTCTTCATCTCTCTGATTGCCCCATGTCTTCTTTGCCTCCCTCTTCTTCTGTATACACTCCTGGACGTCTTGATTCCACCCCCA
This sequence comes from Hepsetus odoe, assembly GCA_017165825.1. Lineage (NCBI taxonomy): Eukaryota > Metazoa > Chordata > Actinopteri > Characiformes > Hepsetidae > Hepsetus > Hepsetus odoe. Next base: position 1,259,790 of record CM029382.1, read on the forward strand.
GGTTTCATTATCCTCTCTCTTCATTCCAGATGTCACACCAAGTATATTTCTGGTTGTCTGTCTTACCACTTCTGCAGCAGTTTCCCAGCAATACGGTAGCTCTTCAACACCTCCTAGTGCCTGAATTCCACCTTGCATTCCTCCTTCTTCAGCTTGCACCACTGGATCCTCAACTCTGCCCTCACTTTCCTGACCTCCACCACTTTCTTGACCTCCAAGGTCATCCTACAGACCACTATCCTATGCTGTTTCGCTACACTCTCCCCTGTAACTACTTTGCAGTCTTCATTCTCCTTTAGACTGACTGCTCTCTCTCCTGCAAAGGATATATTCCACCTGTGTGCATAATCTACCTGTGTGCTCCTCCCTTTTCTTAAAATAAATATTAATTAAGTGGGGCAGCAGTGGCCTAGTGGTTAGGGAGTTGCCCCCGCATCGGAAGATTGTGGGTTTAATTCCCTCACCAGTAGGTTGCCCTGAGGTACCCTTGAGCAAGGTACCGTCCCCATCACTGCTCCCCGTGCACTTTCAATAGCTGCCCACTGCTGCAGGGTTTTTGCATGGGTTAATGAGGGTTGTCACTTTCACTTTCAACTACAGCCATTTCCAACCTTTTTGCAAATTCTACAACCATCTGATCTTCAGCATTCCCATCCTTGATACCATACCTACACCATCACGTCTGTTTCCTTCACCAACATGTCTGCACCTGTCACGGATGAGGTGTTTTGTGCACGATAGAGGGCGCTCTGTTCTGACTGAACACACCTGAGCTAATGAAGGCACAGGTGTGTTTCATTGGGGCTGACTATTTAAGCCCCGATGAGTCAGAACAGAGCGCGGCTCATTAGTTAGGCTTAGCCTACACTCTGTGGTGGTTTTGTGTTTGGGAATCTGGTGTTCTTGGTTTAGGCTGCAGTTCCCTTGTTTTAGTTAAGACTGCAGTCCTTGTTTCTTGTTTTGGAAGTATAGTTAATAAAGTTACGTTTCGAACCCCTGGCTCAGCATTGGCGTCCTCCCTGAACCCCGCCACCGTTACAGAATGAGCCGCCTGTACCTGGACGTCGCGAGCCACGAGGGCGAGCAGGAGCGCGTGTTGTGGGCGGCAGCGAACGTTGTCGAGCGGACGCTGCAGCTGATAAAGACCTGGGAGACAGAGGTGACTTCTCTAGACCTCCGTGAGCATCTGGACGGTGAGGAGTGGGTGCGACGGACGCCGACGGCCATGGCAAGGGAGCTTGAGCGCCGTCTGAAGAATGCGATGTCGCTGCTCCCACTCGATATCATCCCGGATCCCTAGGGCATGGATCGGTTCGCGCTTTGTCTCCGGATGCTGGTCTCCATGGCTGCAAGGGCGCAGCGCTATCTCGACATGCTGGACCGCGTGTTTTTTTCCGCAAACGACATGGAAGGCGGGGCTTCGTTGACGGCTGGCATTGCTCAACGCGGAAGCACGTCGCCAACCGCGCTGCAAGCGGCTCAACCCGGAAGCACGTCGCCAACCGCGCCGCAAGCGGCTCAACCCGGAAGCACGTCGCCAACCGCGCCGCAAGCGGCTCAACGCGGAGATTCAGCTCTGAAAGTGCTGCGCGCCAATAACCGCGATCCGCCATCGGAGAAAGCACCGCGCGCAGCTAATAGCGGGAACACGGCCAGAGCGAATCACAAGAGGTTGGTAGCAAACGCGCCTTGCCTTGTTCTTGCCGCGAAAGCACGGCGCCCAGCTCGCCGCAACGCGAAAGCACGGCGCCCAGCTCGCCGCAACGTGAAAGCACGGCGCCCAGCTCGCCGCAACGCGAAAGCACGGCACCCACCGAAAGGAACACCAGGAAGGCTGCCCGCAACAAAAGAAGCGAGGCAGTGGCAAAGAAGGTCGTTCCTGACACAGAGAGCTGGAAGACGGCAGAGACCGCGTCCTGCATCGTGCAACTGGGGAGGTCGACCAAGGAAGCCCTTCACAGCAAGGAAAGCGGCATCAAGGAGTCGATCCATAAACCCAGCCCCACTAAGCCATCCGCTGCACAGCAGACCGAGAAGGAGCAGCTCCAGGTTAGTGGGAAGTTTAGAATGAAAGTTCGGGTTCAGATGCAAATTGAACATGAGGCTGCAGTAACCATTCAGGCACAGGTGAGGAAGCATTTGAGCAGAAAGTACTACCTGAAGCTACTGTGGGCAGCCAGGACTGTTCAGCAACATTACCGAGCTAACAAGATGATGAAGCAAGAAATGAAGTCTTTGAAGGAGAAAAAGATGGCTGCTGTTGTTCTGCAAGCCGCATTCCGAGGGATGAAGACCAGACAGACTCTGAAACAGAAGCACCAGGCTGCAACTGTGGTACAATGTGCTTACAGGGCTCACTGTGCTCGGACGCGATATTTATGCATCAAGTATGCTGCTATTGCCATCCAGCTTAGGTATCGCTCCACACTTGATGCCAGAAAGCAGAGGGAGGAATTCTTGAAATTGCGCTCTGCTGCAATGTTCCTGCAAGCCTGCTTTAGAGGTCAGAGGGTCAGAAGGGAGGTGATCCTGCAACATCAGGCAGCTTCCCTGATTCAGGCTGCATTCAGAAGACACCGGGAGGTAGTAAAGTACCAAGCCATAAGGATGTCAGCCATCATCATTCAAAGACATTTTAGGTCCTACACTAAGGGTAAATTTGAGCAAGAGAGATTCCAGGTGTTGAGAAGGTCAGTGATATGCATCCAGGCAGCTTTTAGGGGTTTTTCTGTTCGAAAGAATGTTGCTGCAATGCACAAAGCTGCCACCATGATTCAGGCTGTAGTAAGAATGCACCAGCAAAGATTGGTTTTCAAGAAGCAGTGCTGGGCAGCAAGTGTTCTTCAGAGGAGGTTTAGAAGGTGGAAGCTTGGGCATCAACAAAAGCAGAGGTATCAGCTGTTCAGACATGCTGCAATTTGCTTGCAAAAGTCATTCAGAGGAAAGCAGGCAAGGGATCTGGCCAAACGGCTCAGAGCTGCAAAGACAATCCAATCTCACCTCAGAGATGAACAAATCAGCTACATGAATGTTCAGCTCACTGAACAGAAGGAGTTGCTGACAGAGCTCTACCAGCAGCTGATGGCGAAAGAAGCCTCGATGCTACAGGTGAATGCCTCGGTCACGAATGAAGGGTTGAAACGCAAGGAAAGGATCACCTATCTGCTTCCTCAGCTGGAGAGGACCAAAGGACTCTTGTCCAGTTGCCAAGGGGAGATCGAAGCCATGGAAACAGAAAGAAAAGCTCTGGCTCAAGACAAAGGTGAACTTCAAGGAAAGAGCGCGAAATTCAGAGAAGGGAGAGATGTCTCAAGAATAAAGCTGCACGCTGTGACGGCTGTCCAAAGAGAAAGGCTGGAGAGAACGGATGAACAGAGGAACCTAACTGTCTGCCAGACAACGAGGAAAGTTGAGACTCCAACCATTCAGGAGAAGCTGGAAGCTAAAATAGCCACTATGGAAGAACAACTGAATCAGACCAGAGCAGAGTTGAGATGGGTGCAGGACCACAACGTTGCTCTGCAGGCTGAACTGAGAGAAGCCCAAAGTGAGGCCAGTAAGCTCAGCGAGCTGGAGAAGCAGGTTAGAGGTATGGAAGCAAGATTGGCGATCTTCGAATCTCGACTCACTCCACAGACACCAGTGCATGCTGGGACCCTGGTGGTTAACGCCAGAGCGGAGCAGCTGAGGAACAGTCTGATGGAGAAGCCGGCAGAGATTCCAGAGGGTGAACAGCTGCATGATGACTCCCTACCTTTAGTTCACCCTCCGAGTTCAGCAGACTCGGAACAAGGTGGTTCGTGGAGGAGTTCAAGTGGAACTTCTCGTAGTGGAACCAGGAGCTGGGATGCTGCCTCACTGAGCTCCAAGCAGCAGGGAAGTACGACCGAGAAGAGGAAGGAGCCAAAGGACATCAGCAATGACCTGCCTCAGTTTAAGGAAGTGAACGACAGCTTCTGTACTGTGGATTCTGTGATAAGAGACGTGAAGAACAAAGATGGCAAGGGTTGGAAACAGGGTTCGGACTATGTGAAAAAGACTTCCTCTTTGAACCCTTTAAGATCTGTGTTTAGCTCTCTTTCAGGTTCCGCCAAGGCGAGGCGTTCCACTGAATCAGGCGATTCCTCCAGTGACTCTAGGGTCGGGTTCAGACATCAGTCAAAAGGGTGGACTGAACTGCTGGGATTCCCTTCACCACCACCAGCTGCCTCACATGTCTGGTCGGAGGTCCTTTTCATGTATTTTGTGGACCTGACCGTACGTCCCAACAAGGGACTTTTGTCTTTGTAAAGTTTTGGTGTTCTTGGCCTCCCCCCAGAGGTTCGGCTGTGTTTGGCACTTTGGGAGCCGCGCCTTTTGGGGGGGGTTCTGTCACGGATGAGGTGTTTTGTGCACGATAGAGGGCGCTCTGTTCTGACTGAACACACCTGAGCTAATGAAGGCACAGGTGTGTTTCATTGGGGCTGACTATTTAAGCCCCGATGAGTCAGAACAGAGCGCGGCTCATTAGTTAGGCTTAGCCTACACTCTGTGGTGGTTTTGTGTTTGGGAATCTGGTGTTCTTGGTTTAGGCTGCAGTTCCCTTGTTTTAGTTAAGACTGCAGTCCTTGTTTCTTGTTTTGGAAGTATAGTTAATAAAGTTACGTTTCGAACCCCTGGCTCAGCATTGGCGTCCTCCCTGAACCCCGCCACCGTTACAGCACCAATCACCACTCCCTCTCCCCTGGGTATCCTCTCTATCACTTCATCTAACTCACTCCAGAAATCCTTTTTCTCTTCCATCTCACAACCAACTTGTGGGGCTTAAACACTAACAACATTCATTATCACACCTTCAATTTCCAGCTTCAAACTCATCACCCTCCCTGACACCCTCTTCACCTCCAAAACACTCTCCACATACTCTTCCTTCAGGATAACACCTACTCCATTCTGTCAGCACCTACACCTACCCCTCTGTCCATCCACACCATGGTAAAACCATTTAAACCTCCTCCAATACACCAGGCCTTACTGCCCTTCCATCTAGTCTCTTACACACAAAATATCAACCTTCCTTCTCTCCATCATATCAGCTAAATCTCTACCTTTTCCAGTCATCCTGTCAACATTCAAAGTCCCTACCCTCACTTCCACTTTCTTCCCCTTCTTTCTCTCCTTCTCCATCTGGACATGCCTTCCTCCTCCTCTTCTTCTCCTTCTCCTTTGGCCAACAGTAGTCCAATTTCCACCAGCACCCTGTAGGCTAACAGCACTGGTGGTGGTCGTTGTTAAACCGGGCCTCGACCTGTATGGAATTCTGTTTCGCTGTTTGCATATTGATCCTGACGTAAACCCTCCCCATTTACCCGTTCTTGGGACGAGCACGATATTCACTGGCTTGTGCATCCCTAGTGGCTGGGTTAGTGGCTATATATATAAAACACCTTAGATTATTATTATTTTTAATAATTAATAATCAACTTCCTTTGAAATTAAAAGTACACAAAAAAAACAACTTACCATCATAGGTGAGAACACATCTAGCATTGTCAATTTCCTTAAAATATTGATTGGGCCTCCATCCACACTGTGTTGGAGAAACACAGATATGGCTCCCCTTTGCGCATGCCATTTCAAGTTTACAGCGGATTTTAGGATTGTTTTTTTTTTCTTAAAAGGGAAAAAATGGATAATTAGAAAATACTTACTTAACTCTTTTTCATGTCAGTTATCAGCAGTCAAAAGAAATCTGAGTTTCAATGTAAATTACAATTGCTATTTTGTCTTATTTTTAATAAAAAAATAAAACAGTAGCCTATATGAACGTATTATATTGATATATTTTATCATAGTTTATATTATTGCATTTATTTAAGTGGACAGTAGATAACAATAAACTTTACATTTGTATAATTAAATTAATGTTGCCTTAGCTTACGGCCCAGTTTCGGGATCCAAAACTTCACTCAATTGTAACATTATAACAATATAATATATGGATTTAGGATTTTTGGATTTCAGATAATGTATTATAATTTCTTGAATAAATCCTACATTGATCTATAAAAAAAAATTAAATTAATGATTCCATTCTTTCAAAAAACTGGGAGGGATTATAAAAAGGCCGGTAATAAACAGTTTAGCTTACCTTCTTTAATTTTTATTTGGCATTCTACACTACCCACCAAGTTATCTGGAAACTCAGAGAATCCACATTCTTTACTCGAATTACAGAAACTCACAGCTTTTGGAATGTCATTTTCAATGCAGTGCATCTGTAAAGCTGGAAGATTAGAAATGTGAAAAATATGAGTGTTGACACTGATTAAATTCCTTTGATGAAGGTGGCAAAGGTACCAGTAAAGTATCACTTACAGTGAAAGAAAAGGATTATAGGAAGGTAGTGAGACCAGCTATGCTATACGGGTTGGAAACAGTAGCGCTGATGATAACACAGGTGGCAGAGCAGGAGCTGTCAGAGTTAAAGATGCTGAGATTTGTGTTGGGAGGGACGAGGATGGACAGGACTGGAAATTACTTCATTAGAGGGACAGCTCAGGACAATTTTGAGACAGAGTTAGAGAAGCCAGACTGCTGGTTTGGACATGTACAGAGGAGCGATGAGGAGTACATCAGGAGAAAGATGTTGAGGATGGAGCTGCCTGGAAAGAGGAGAAGAAGAAGGTCAAAGAGGAGGTTTATGGACGTGGTGAGAGAGGACATGCAGGCGGTCATTGTGAAATAGGAAAATGCAGAGGACAGGGTTGAATTAAACTTGAAGGGGAATTTGGAGATTTATACTAAATAAAAGAGCAAATTTCAGACTTACTTTGGCATTTGAATAAGTCAGCTCTCCATGTGCACGAATTTGGTTCCGCACATGAAACCGTATTCTCGTCGTCTTTGAAATCACAGTGTATTTGTAATTGCTGAAGAACTACAAAACATTTCATGGGTAAACCGTGCTTTGAACAGACATAAGACATGAATGCTGCTGCATGTTTCTGCATCATCATAAATGAAAGCTAATTTGTACAAATTTTCATTTTTGTGACACCCAAAGATAATTATAATCAGCAAATATTACCATGTTCACAAACCCAGAATAATACCTGTCTATGCACTGAAGAATGAAATCAGCAAATAAAAATATACAAAATATAAAAATGTATAAATGAAAACCTACCACAGTTAATAAGCAAAGGCTGGACCAGGAGCATTAATGATCCCACACATGGCAACTCCATTATCTGTAGAATGAATGAATGAATGAATGAACGAATGAATGAATGAATGAACACGTGAATGAATGAATGTATGAATGAATTAATAAACACCCTCACTACAGACACATTTAAATGATCGGCAAAAACATCTCAAAGGTTCATTAAATTGAATGTTACTTATTCAGAGTTTTGACAGCTGTTTATTAATATTTGCCAAAAACATGAAGCTTCATTCACTTTCCTATTTGTTCTAGTTCTAAACCCGATGAAGAGCAGGGACTCTACACCGACACTCCATCAGTCTGATTGTTGATTTTAGTGAAATCTATCACTGTGAGGGTAAAACACCACCAGGTGGAGTCACGTCCCTGAAATGCAGCTCAGAGGAGCTCAGAGTCAAACATATCAAACCTGCTACAAACACAGCAAGCAGGAAATTAAACACAGCAAACTCACTGAAACTGGTAAACTCAGTGAATAATTCAATCAAGTACAGCACAGTAAACACAGTGCAGTGAGCCCAGTTCAACACTTCAAACCCAGTAAAATATAGTCAGTCAGTCAGTCATTTTCTGCCGCTTGTCTCAAGTGGGGTCGTGGGGGAGTGCAGGAGTCCATCCCCGCTCACACAGGGCGAAGGACGGGGGACACACCCTGGACAGGTCACCAGCCCATCGCAGGAAGTAAAATATAATAAAACCATTAAAATACCATAAACACAATAAAACACAGAAACCCAGTAAATCCAGTAAAACACAGTAAACACAGTAACATGCAATACACTGTTACAGTACGCTGCGTGATACAATAAAATGAATACAGTAAATAGAGTTAATACAGTAAATAGAGTTAACACAATAAATAGAGTTAATACAGTAAATAGAGTTAACACAGTAAATAGAGTTAATACAGTAAACAGAGTTAATACAGTAAAGAGAGTTCATACAGTGACTAGAGTTAATACAGTAAATAGAGTTAACACAGTAAATAGAGTTAATACAGTAAACAGTTAATACAGTAAATAGAGTTAATACAGTAAACAGAGTTAATACAGTAAATAGAGTTAATACAGTAAATAGAGTTAATGTGGTAAACAGAGTTAACAGAGTTAATAGAGTTAACACAGTAAATAGAGTTAATACACTAAACAGAGTTAACACAGTAAATAGAGTTAATACAGTAAACAGAGTTAAAACAGTAAACAGAGTTAACACAGTAAATAGAGTTAAGCCCTGCTGCTTGTCTGACATGAACATGGACTCTGATCTGATTCACGTATTCACTCTTTTCTGTCTTTTAGTTCTTTGATTTAAAAAGACTGAAGAACACAGACTCACCGTGACTGGGTCCTGCAGGATGTGCTGGGAATAAACAGGGTGTGGATGAACACAGAAAGTGAAAGTGTTCTGGATGGAGGGTCTGTGGATTAGGGGAGGGACGTTTAAACTACTGAGTAAATTCAGGGCGATATCAAGTCAAGTCAAGTAGGTTTTTTATTGTCACTTCATCCATACACACAGTACACAGTGAAACAAAATAACGTTCCTCCAGGACCCTGGTGCTACACACGAGACAGCATCAGACACAACAGAAGACACAAGACAAGGCAACAAGTGCAGACAACAGACAGCACAACAGACAGTACATTCATCCGTCAGAGGGCCGCAGTGTTGTGGAACAAAGCAGCCCAGGTTGTTGGGCAGTGGAACAGTGTAACAGAGCAGCGTTATGAGTAAAGTGCAGAGTGCACGAAAAAAAATAGATGAAAGAAACATATAGATGAATAAAAGTGGGAAGACATTAGCAGTTTAAAAGTCTGATGGCAAGGAGGAAGAAGCTATTTCCCGTAGTGGAGTGGAGGCCCATATGCTTCAGAACCTTTTCCTGGATGGCAGGAGGGAGAAGAGCGTGTGGGATGGGTGAGTGAGATCACCCACAATGCTGGTTGCTTTACGGATGCAGTAAATGGTGAAGATGTCCTGATTGATACAAATAAATGTTTTGAGAACTTCTATACAGAAGATGTGAGCGTCAAAAACACAAAAACCGTCTTCATAGGATTTGGGGTTCGTTCTTTTGGATCTTCTTCCGAATGATTAATGCACAGGTAATGGTGGAGGTTAAAAAGACCAGAAGATTAACAGAGAACAGGAGATATCTCAGCCATGCAGGTGGAGGATCTGGCCGTCGCTCTGAAATGTGGCAGAATTTGGAAAGTTGTTAATATTTTGGAGAGGAGGATCATGTTTTAGGAACTATATTATGCATTTTTCACTCACCAGTGATTTTCAGTGAGATCCCACTACCAGAGATCTGGGTCAGCGTTCCATCTATAATACAGGACGCTGAGCAGAACAGCAGCTCCATGTCATTTAAAGTAAGGCTATCAAGAATCAAGGAACTGAAAGTAGTGGCAGAGTCAACACAGACTCTGCGCTGATATCTCTCTACTGTTAAAATGTCTTTGGTCTTTGTTTTTATACTTTGGTTGATAATGACCCATTGTATCCCACATCCTTTAAGAGTTTCTCCATCAGAAGTGATGTTGCACTGAAGGACGGCTGCACCTCCCACTTCATATGTGTCTCTGGTCGTCCACTGCAAAACTGAAACGCTGCAAAACACAATTCCTGGGAAAGAAAGAAGACTTGTACATGTTGACAAGGGAAACTAAAAAAATCCCCTGTTTAAAAATGATGGAGGTTTTCAGGAAGTTACAACCATCAAGAAAAATGAAGATTTAGAATAAAAACATTCTTTCCCCATACAGACACAAACAAGGATGGCATCAACAGTCTCATCCTGCTAAAGTCTCAGTTCTTGTGCTTCTTGTCACTGAAAATGACAGTTAGTGAAAGAGCAACACCCTTCCTCTGCCAAGAGAGACAATGACTCAAGTCAAGAGTGATCAGAAAAAAACTTCAGGGCAAAATGTGCTGTGCTGTTTGCTTGGTGCAAAGTCCATAAATCCAAAATCCTTCCCTTCAAAGATGTTTTGCAGCCTCAGGCACAGGGAGCCTTGTTCAGGTGCATGGCATCATGAAAAAAGAAAATTCTGTTGACATTTTGAGGGAGAATATGCAGAAATCTGCTTGTCGTCTAGGCTTAGGTCGTCGCTGGGTCTTCCAACTAGACAATGTCCCAATGCATGCATCGAAATTAGTCCAACAGTTCCTCAAGGATACCAAAACCAAGATCCTGGAGTGGCCCGCACAGAACCCAGACCTCAATCCTATTGAGAATTTGTGGCGGGTGCTCAAAGTGAATGTCCATGCTCGGAAACCACGCAATTTGGACCAGCTAGAACAATTTGCAATGGAAGAATGGGCCAGAATCCCTGAGGAGACCTGTGCCAACCTAGTAAAGAACTGCTCTAAGAGACTGTTGTCAGTTGTGGCTCAGAAAGGGTTCACTATTGACTATTAATGGCCAGGGGGCTAATCATTTTGGATGTCTCATTTTTGTCCTTTCTTGTTTCAACTCAATTATCAATAAAATATCCTAATTCAACTTAGTGGACATTGTTTTTTATAATGTATTTGTTTCCAAAATAACAAACATTTGTTGTTAATGGTCATTTTCATGGAGAAATCAAGAGTGTTCTAATTTCATAAGGGGGGTCTAATAATTTTGGCCTCAACTGAAAATATTTTTAACTGATTGATTCATTTCACCTTTTCATTATTAGATGCTGAAATACATGTCTAATGAATTATTATCAAACCTGGTTTGCTGAAGTTCTGCAGTATCATGTTAACTGTTAGTGACACAGAAGGGAGGGGAAACTCAGTTAGGCTCTTTTGGGCTCTCACCGAAGAGTCTAACTGATTCCTTCCTTTCATTCCATTTGAATTGTTTCCTGTTTGTGTTTTTAGTCTGGCTAGTGTTTAGTTTTGAATTTTCACTCCACTGGTCACGGCTCATGCCATACCTCACTGACCTCCACTGGATAACCAAATTCAAGTCTCAGAAAGGACCTGGACCACCATAGCCGGGAAAGAAACCTGGGACCTTCTCGCTGACAGATGACAGCGCCACCCATTGCATCACCATGCCGCCCATCCATCCCAAAAGGCTTTCTGTCTCTCTCTCCAGGCTCAATAAACCTCAGGATCATGCTTTTAAATCTGTGCTCCTAGACTGTGAAACTGTTTCTGCAACCTTTTTTGCCCAGATTTATATTTTTAGACAAGCTTTTGGATTCTTTTTTTCACTTCCTCTATATGACTAATTCTGAGCTATTTTTACTGTTTCTATTTTTAGCATTATCTTATTTAGTTATAGTTCACAACTAAAAACCATGGCTAGTCATGTTCCATAACTAGTTTTGTGATGTTTGTTACATGTTCTATCGTAGGTCATCACCTAGAACAACACAGGCCAGATGTCAAATTTTGTCACGACTATGCAGATGACCTGAATGGCTCTAAACCTCACAGTACTGCTCTGCAGTGCATTGTTCACGGCAGCAAAAAGATGCAGTACTTCCTCCTTGTTTCCATTAAATGTTACCTAGAGCTCTAAGGTTTGTTTCCTGTCTAGCTTGAGAAGAGGAAGTGGTTTATGTGCTTAAATGTCAGTCAGTCAGTCATTATTCGGGCCGCTTGTCCTAATCAGGGTCGCTGGGGGGTGCTGGAGTCCAGCCTAGCTCACACAGGGCGAAGGACGGGGGCACACCCTGGACAGGTCGCCAGCCTATCGCAGGGAGTGCTTAAAGGTATGTGACAGTAAAAATATGCAATGCAGGGACATTTAGGTCACACAGAAAGATGATTTGAAGGCTTTCTATTATTAGTCCAGTAGGTTTTATTGTCATTTCAACCATTTACAAAGTTCACAGTGAAACAACCTTAGAGATGCTGCTGGGCAAGACAATGATCATAAATAAATAAATCATAAAATCAAAATCATTAAATCATAAATAAAATGGTTTTAGAATTCAAGATTTGTTGACAAAATCGCAAATAGCCTGAAGTGGAATAAAAACGCCAGCTTCTCATTCCAGGGGTAACATCCATGCCATGTTCTCTGTTTTTTCACACAGTGCTTCTTCCTTCTATTGTTTTGCTTCCTCTGAAAGTGAAAAAAGTCAAAGTGACTATTCTTGTCATTGCAAGGTAACAGCACAGCACACCGTGAACCACAATGAAATTGGACCTCTGCATTTAACCCATGCACACAAACACTGTGCGGCAGTGGGCAGCTATTGAAAGCACCTGGGGAGCAGTGACGGGGACAGAACCTTGCTCAAGGGTACCTCAGGGCAACCTACTGGTAAGGGGTTTGAAACCACAATCATCCAATCCTGTGGCCAAACTCCCTAAACACTAGACCACCGCTGGACGTCTGTTCCTCCAGAATATCAATGCCTTTATTTACTTTTGAATAAAATTTCATGCCATGTCCTTTTAGCTGGTTCCTTTTGCTTCTTCTTCTCTTTCTATGTCACCAGGTGTCTGTTTGCAGCTTGTTTTTAATTATTATTCAGCAGTGCTATGCTGTTTGTTATATATATTTATTTGTGTGTGTGTGTGTGTGTGTGTGTAGGTTCACATTTTCTTTTTTCATTTGTCGAGTATTGTTTAAGTACTGTACAAGTACTGCAATCCATGTTATTAATATGTTTATTTTTCTCCCAGTTTCTTCCAGGGATTTGTACATGGTCAGTTATGACCCCCCACCAGAGGGAGGCAGAGAGCAGCCAGTGATTGATAGTAATCAGTCTCAACTGTGATTGACCTGCTAAAGGGGTGCAGGGAGGTTGCTCAGATGCTCAGTCTTGAGTTCAACATATTATGTTGTGGTGGCTTAGACTAAGCTGCTCAACGGTACCGTGTAGGAAATAAAACATCAGCAAGAAGCAGCAAGTTTGATTTATATAATTTAAGCAAACCCAAAGATACTTTACACAAGGATGGATATTAGTTAACAAAAGAGGAAGAAAAGCTGAGTCTTCAGCTGTGTGTTGAACATGGGGAGAAAAGTAATTTCATGAAGGTTTTGAGGAAGATGGTTCCACAGCTCGGCGGCTGCAACCCTGAATGAGCCTGTGATGGTTTGAATTGAGAGACAGTCAAAGGCCTGGGAGATGTTTTAGCTTTGTGAACAGGAGAATATGGCTGCAGTAGTTCTGGGAGATGGTCATGATGGAGTTTAATTGATGTTCATTAATAGATTTTTAAGAAAATTATAATATTATGAATTAGTGACAATTTGATGTGATCCATTAGTTTACAAATTCAAGCCTGTGCTGGTAAGTTGTTAATTAGCACACCAGAGCCTCTTTACATAGTCAAAGAAACAGTCTCTTATCTAGGAACGGGAAACTTGAAAAGTGGCAACTAGAAACATCATGTTTATATTTTACATTTTTGTTAACACTACTGCCCTCTAGTGGAGAAAAATCTCAAGTGCAACTTCTGTGTATGAAACATGCTGGGATTTAAAAAAAGACATGTGAACAGTGAATTTGTCCTCTTTAATCCATCCATCGCGCACACACACACACACACTAAGAGCTGTGGGCTACATACCAGCACTGTTTACGGGGTTAAATGCTTTGCTTAAAGGAGCTGTGTTGTCCACCATTCTTTCACTTGCCCACTTTTTCTTGCTGGTCCAGGTGCTTCAATTGGCAGCCCTCTGGGTGCACTGCAAGCCACCTTACTGTGCTGGATGTAAATGTAAGTAGGTCAAAACACAGAATTATCACTTAAATGTTGAAAATATCCTGTAAATTCAGCTGCTAAATTGGAGTTTAGAGTCTTTCATCTTGAGTGTTCCTCCTATTTCAGTGTCCCCACTAATTCATTCAAATGAGACATGACATATCAAGACATCAAAACCACACCGCAGTGTTCAGTTAGCCTTTATTTATTGAATGAAGGTTTTTAAAACTTCAACAAAAATGTGTAACTTGATTATTTCATGTTTCAAACATTTGTTTTTTTATGCTAAAAATACCAGGACGTGTGAAGTTACATCACCTCGAGGGTTGATTTAGTTCAAATGTATTTGTGAAGCACTTTGTGCAACAGACATCAGCACAAAACTGATGAGCTGAAACCTCAAAGTGCGTAATCACTGGGTGACGCAAAGATTAACCTCTCTCTAAGCAGGAAGAAGAAACCTTAAAAGGAACGAAGACTTAAGAGGAACCTTTCCTTCTAGTCGTGACTGGACAAATATGATCAGCAAAAAAGAAAACACAAAGAATGAATGACTGACTGAGAATGAGGTGAACGTGACTTTGTCGTTGTGAAACACGGCACAGCTCACAGTGAAAAACAAATTAAACACTTCTTCTGTATTTAACCCACAACCACAGTGCAGCAGGGGAGCAGCTACATAAAGCAGGGAGCGGTGATGGGGATGGTACCTTGCTCATGGATACCTAAGGGCAGTCTACTGGTTTGGGATTGGAACCCACGACCTTCAGATCCAGGGGTTTAGTCCCTAAACAATAGGCCACTGCTTATGGTTAGGCCCTGATAATTAAGAAGCAAGCTTCTCAGAGAAGTTAACAGTTTAACCGATTAGAATAAAGATCAGTAGGAGTTGTGTTCTGGGAAGAGTTCAGTATAGTGCAGCGCTATTGAGCTGTGGGCATGTGAGCTATGGTCAGCCTCAGTGACGTTCAGCAGCACTGTGATACTTAGTTCTTCCCTCTGCAAAGTCTGGAAAATACAGAATGGATCAGCAGCTGAGGCACCTGATGCAACCACGAATCAGGATGTTATACTGGCTGTGCTTTTGTTCAAAGCTGAGTAAAAAGAAAGTATTGCTATTCTTTTCACATACCCCTCAGTATCATTTGGGTTTAGTAGGTTCTGAAATAAAGACCGTTATTCCTGTGAAACACAGCACACAGTGATCCATACCGAAATGTATCCTCTGCTTTTAAGAAACACCGTGCGGTAGGCCGAAGCCATACCCAGCACCCAGGGAGCAGTGATGGGGACAGTTCCTTGCTCAAGGATACCTCAGGGCAACATACTGGGATTCAAACCCTGTTGTAACTTGAGCAAGGTACTGTACCATTCAATGCTCCTGGATGCTTGATATGACTGCCTACTGCTACAGTGCGTGTGAGTCAAATGCAGAGGAAGCACATCATGATGCACCGTGTGCTGTGGTGCGTTGATGATCACATGGTCACTTTCACTTTCACTTCAATCCATGTTTCTAATCTGCCTAGTAGGATAGCAGCAGGAATTAGCATCACCGCAGCTAACCTTTCTTTTCTCAAAAAAAAAAAAAAAAACTAAAATGAATAGAATTCTGAATTTTATTGTTTGTCTAGCTTTCATTTTAGTCTTTGTTTTAATGTCCTTCCAAATTTAAAAACAAATAGCAAGAAATTTTGTAACAAGATAGATTAGTAGGCCATTGTATAGTTGCTTCGGACTCTTAGTTAATTTCCATTGAAATAGTTAACTGTAAATAAAATTATGTCCTGATATTATAATCACAGAATTTCTTGAAAATTCCAAAAAAAGAAACAAATAAAAAACTTAACAAAACATGGATTAACATCCTTAACAGTTGAAATGCATTAGACTTGAAAATATAATTCATTTAGTATAACTTTAAAGCTGTATATTTAGCAACTCGTTTACCATGCATGATTGGCTGTTCATTGTTCTTAGACTAATATAATATAATATAAAGCAATAAAAGCACTTTTGTTAGAGAATCTGACACAAATCATCAGCTTATGTGATGATGGGTGCCATGTGTGTAGTACAATTTAATGAGAACCAGACAGCAGACTATACTTATACTTAAGAAAGATCTTTAGCATTAAAAAGACACTAAGTAAGCGGCTGAAAAGGAAGAGTGGAAATAATGAAATTAAAAAGATTAATAAAACATCAGGCACTGTGTCATTTTTTCCTGATTTCATTAGTGTTGCTACTTGTTTTTTTCTTAGATGTTCCCTCTTGCCGTCCTGCTCCTTGGGGAGTTTCTTCTTGGGGTCCTGACTCTTGAGGTGTTTCTTTTTAGGATGTTCCCTCTTGGGGTTCTGCTCCTTCTGAGGTTGGTTCTGCTGGCCTTTCCCCTTGTGGTGCTGCCTCATGTTCTTCTGCATTGTCATTTCTTGATACATGCATCAAGAGGTCCTGCTCATGATTTCCTTGATTCTGTGTCTGTGGACGCCCTTGAAGATAAACAAATCAGAAATGACAATAAAGCATGTTTTAAGAGACCTTGAGTGATCAATAATTTAATCAGTAATTCCGACTTTTCTGCTTCAGTTGTCATAAGAAATTATTTGTGGCTAAAGACTGAATCTAAGAACCAATGTGTAAAAAATGTATTTTGGCATTCAAAATATGAAACACTGTATTTTGATATTCATACCTTCATTAGCTTTTCTACATATGTATATCTAGAAAAGGGGAACAGGAATGACATTGAGTTTAGGTGAGGTATACACAGTCTAAAAATATCAGACTTTACAGTAAATTTGATGAAAAGATGATTGTACCAAGAAAATATTTCTTACCCATGCAAACTGCAATACTAATAACAAAAGTGAAATTTGCAAAACAGAAATCAGTTTTTTTTTTCAGTTCAATATCAATTCATCAGCATCAGCATTCATGCATTCAGCGGTGTGAAGGGCATTTGAAATATTTCAAAGCACACTTACGAGCACTATCACAAGTAAACAGTTGATTGTGATGCTTATGATCAATCCAGGTTCTTTTGTCTCTGAAAACAAAGATAAGTAATTATTAAAGTAAATGATGACAATTTGGGATAATATTAATAATTATGCATGAGGCTTCCAGAATCACACAATTCAGGCAGAATATGGAGACTAAAGTACCAGCGTATCTTTATTTATTGATTGATTTATTTAAACTCTTTTTAAACCAGTGACAACATGCTTGGAAATAGTGGGGTAAAGGAGAGCATGAGGTCAACCACCCAGATAGAAAAAGAAAAATTATGCCATCTTGGCGCTGAATGATTATGGAATTACAGGGAATATATTGTTCCCTCAACTTAAATAGTTTTTATATTTAGCAGATATTTACAAACCTGGTTCATTACATGGTGTAATGGATGCTTTGCCCGGAACGTTTTGCTCTGCAGGAAAGGCCGATAAAATGTTATTGACACTAAAGGTTAGGAACCAGATGGAAAATGGATTAACAGAAACCAGTGGTGGACAAAAATGCATGAGAATATAAAATCAATTAACTGCACCTTTAGAGTGGCATGCAAATTGTTTTTACAGTTGTTTTTTTAAATTATAATTTATTTAATATATATAATATTATTTAATAATATTATTAAATAATATATAATATTATTTTTTAAACTTTTTTAGGCTGTTAGATTTGACCACTTTAAGGACTTTGGAATAAGATAATGAGAACGTTTGTGGTACTGGGTGTTTACATGATGGCTGTATATCTATAATGGTTGCCAAATAATCTAAACAAATAGATCCTTGGTCTAGATGCTTTGAAATTGGAGCCAAGTTGTGAAGATGAAGATATTCTCTTTCTATTACCAGTTAAACCAATGAGCAACAACATAATGGAGGCCTTCACTTCCTACTCTAAAGTGGCTGCACTTTAATACTAATTTTGGTCCCCAAAAGGTGCTAGAGCAGGTAAAAGAACAAAGCAGGAAGTCTACTGTCACCCAGGTTTGTTGAAAGAAAGCAGCTCTTGGTTTTAAAAACAGGGCTTTCCAGGGTGAGGGAACTGTTTCCTTTAGAAACTATAAAGCACTTCTGTGCATTGCTCTGGATAAGAGTGTCTGTCAAATAATGTAAATATAATGAAATCATAGCTTGTTTCTGGTGAATGTCTGAAAGAAAAAAAATCAAATCAGTCTAGGATTATAACTTAGTCACATTCATTATTAGTTCAAGAATTACTCTAGTTTTTACTTTTTACCCGCCCTTTTTTTCTTCTAGCCCTACTTGACCAAAATGAAAAATAATGTAGATAAATAAATCTATTTATTACAGTTATTTAGATAAGATAATTATCCCAAATTGTGCAAAAAAACTTAATTCATTTATAAAGAAAGCTTAGAATTGAATAACTTTTACTGTACTAACCTTAGGAGTTAGAAAAACTACCAAACTGAACACATTTTGTTCTCTTCACAAGCTGAGTACATGTATTGTATACAGGAGAGTTTTAAGGTTTTTTGGAAACTCATGGAAAATTAGCAATGCAAAAAACAATTTTCTTTGACAGAGTGTCTCCCAAATAATGTTAATATACTCATGCCTTCTTTCAAGTTGAAAATTTCTGGGGGGAAAAAAAATAAGAAACAATCAATTTTGAATTATTTTGAATTATGCTAAAATTCAGTATACCTACAGCACATTTTGCACATGCTTGTGTTCTATTTTCAAAACAATATAAGCTTAAAATCTGAAATGGGCAAATATTACTGCACAGGTATAATAACAAGCTGTGCTACTGTGATACATTTGTAAAAGTAAATACATAATTATTAGTTACATTGAAATGTTATGAGCTATATATTACTACTTGAAGTGTTGCTTTCTTCTAGGTTAATAATTTAAGAAACAAAAGAAAAATCTCTCTAATACTAAATTTTACAGTTATACAACTAAAAAGGTTAGTTTTACCTTGGTCAGGTGTCAAATATAAGAAGAAAATCTGTAAAGAGTCTGGGGAAGGGAAAAGGAAATCTGTTTAAAAAATTATTTCCAATTTGTTAGGTGACAATTTCATCAGGTGATCATTAAAAAAAAATACTGAATGTTTTAGCTTAGAAATTAAGTAAACTAACAAATGTCAAACAGGTGAATGAAGAGAATGAGAGACAGAAAAAATTGAATGATGAGCATAGTGAACCAGGAAGTGCAGCAAATAAGCAAGCAGCGATGAAGAGGATGAAGAACGGAGAAGCTGTTGGACCGGATGACATACCAGTGGAAGTATGGAGGTGTTTAGGGGTACCAATTTTCAAAGTGTACTGGTACCAGTTTTCAAGAATAAGGGTAATAAACAAAGCTGTAGTAACTATAGAGGGATAAAGCTCATCAGCCACACCATGAAGTTATGGGAAAGAGCATGAGGTGACAAAGAAGCCAAATTTCCCTAGTCATCTATAAGTGTGGGAGAGATAAGAGTAATGTCTATTATAACAAATAAAAAAGAGGAGTTCTGTAAATTGTGCTGTCCTCTATAAAATGTATATATTAAATGTTGAATATATTAAAATATAAAAACTACAAAAAGAGAGGAGCTGGGATGATGTGCATTCTCAAGTCTTAAAAATTTTACATGAGAGTCAGTGCTATTTTTTGTTTATTCTGCTGTATTGCTGTAATTCAGTGTAAATGTAACTACATTTTTATACCTGTCACATTTAAGGTAGCTTCTGTAGCATTCCTCCACTTCAGAACATATTCTTCTATCTCATTTAGATCTTTGAGGTGAGCAGAAAATAAGATGTTTTTATTTTATTTTTTTAAAATGGAAATAAAAGAGTATACATCATAACCATGATAGTGTTCAGAAGTTGACTTACCTTGAAACCTAGTTTGGCATTTAGCATTTTTTATATTGTTAAACTTGTCATTTTTTTCCCAACCACACTGAAGGTTTTCACATGAATGTTTATCTAGTTCACACTTCATGGTAGAGCCATTCTGCTTCTCTATCAAGTTAGAAAGTATAACAGAAATATATAATAAATGCATTTCAGCCTTTGATGCTTTTTTAAGGCAACCACTTAAATCAACCCTTAAATGACAATATGTGAAATGCTAACAGTGCTAACAAACAATGGTAAACTTGGTTTGCTAATATATATTTGAGTACTTGTAACCAAAAATAGCAATAACATGGAATGGGTGAAATAAAAAAATGCTTCAAATATTATTTTCTTTATGTTCCAGCTATCAATTTCATGAAATAAAAAAAAGAAAAGATTGACAAAGTAAAACATTAAATACACTTAGTTCTGTACTGTTTTTACTCATTTAAAGAGAATTTACAAATCATTGTTTTTGTTTGCATTATTCATATTTTCATACATTTTTGGAATTTATGTTTGGATGGTTTCCTTCAATTTTACAAACTTGACAAAATCTTGATTTACTTAACAAGCAAGATTTACTCATACTTTAAAAAATGTGTTCAGTTTGTATATACTTTACCAGACAGGGTGCAATTTGCAGTTGTTGAATATAGATGTTCACTGAATCCACACTCTTTATAAGAATTGCAGATAAGTGTACCGTCTCTATTTTGATTCACACAAGACAGTTCCAGAACTGCATTCAAAAGTCCAATAAGACAAAAAGTTCAATAAGACATTCAAAAGACAATAAATTAATATCCAATATACACATACATTTTTTTGTTTATATTTTCAAATATGTTATATGTTGTCTACAATTGCCAGTATTATTGAATTGGGGAAGCGGTAGTCTACTGGTCAGGGAGTTGGACCCCAGATCGGTGGGTTTGATGGTGGGTCCCTTACCAGTAGGTTGCCCAAAGGGCAATGAGCATGTTATCGTCTCCAACACTGCTCCCTGGGTCCTTTAAATAGCAGCCCCCTCCTGCACATGTGTTAGTATGGGTAAAATGCAGAGGTCTGATTTCACTGTGGGACCGTGGTGGCCTAGTGGTTAGGGAGTTAGCCCCAGGATCAGATGATCGTGGTTTCAAATCTCAGACCAGTAGGTTGCCCGTGAGCAAGGTACCGTCCCCATCACTGCTCCCCGGGCGCTTTCAATAGCTGCCCTCCTGCTGCCCTGAGGTGTAATTTTGTTGTGATTCACTGTGTGTCACAATGACAAGAATGGTCACTTTCACTTGTTTGAAATGGAACCCAAAGCAAATGGAACCCAAAACTTACCCTTCACTCGGGTAATGTTGTATGTGAAATCGTTCTGCCCGTATCTGAGCCGAAGCACGTTCCCTTTGGAAAGTTAAAGAAATAACAGTTTTCTTATTAGCCATTTACTAATGTAAACATATATGATGTAAAACATTATAATTCCTTACCATCAACCTAGCCTCATTGTTTAAATCAACATAAAGCAATGACACTGGGGATAATCAATACCTTTGAATTGGACACTTTCTGTATAATTAAAATGATTATGAACATTTTTTCGTTTTTCCTTTTCCCAAAAATGTTGTCCTTCAAAGTAATGGAACAGCATGGTTTTACTTTGCACTAAAGACATATGTCTTTGACATCAAAAGTTTAAAAGGATAAGAGGTCAGATTTTCATCTTTTGTTTTCTGATATGTACAGTCTCTCAAAAGTGCAGCTCAGTTTCAGGGTGTTGGCAATCTTCTTATAGCCTAGGCCATGTTTATGTAGAGCAACAGATCTTTAATTCAGATCCTCAGAGAGTTCTTTGCCATGAGGTGCCATGTTGAGTCACATGACACCGGGGAGGGAAAATGGCTAACTGGGCACAATGTGGACATTTTTCACTGTGGGGTGTACTCACTTTTGTTGCCAGTGGTTTAGACATTCATGGCTGTGTGCAGAGTTATTTTGAGGGGACAGCAAACGTACACTGTTACACTGTAAACTGTATACACCGACTACTTTACACTGTCATCTTCTGCCGCTTGTCCCAAACAGGGTCACGGGGGTGGGAGCTGGAGACCAACCTAGCGCACACAGGGCAAAGGACGGGGGACACACCCCTGGAGGTGTGTCGCCAGCCCATCGCAGGGAGGAGCGAGACGGGGACGGCACCTTGCTCAAGGGTACCTCAGGGCAACCCACCGGTAAGGGGTTCGTACCCACAACCTTCTGATCTTGAGCAAACTCCCTAACCGCCAGGCCACCGCTGCCACACTGAATGAATTATGATGTTTAAATTAATGAGATATAGTTCATAACCACAACATGTGCGCTTAATAGTTTAGGATCTTGGACTGATCAATTTGCCTGTAAGGATTAATATAATGAGATAATTGATCATCACATTTAGACTGTACAAAAATAGTAGAACATTATCAGTGAAAGTTAAACACATGAATGAAAGTTTACCTGCCCGTGTCTCTGTATTTCCATTTTCTGAAACAAACAAAAAGNCACTAACACAGAATGAGATACTGGGATACAGAACCGAGGAAAGAAACCAAACAAACAACAATTCAGATGGAACACGGCAGCAGTACTGTACCTGAGCTAGTGTAATGAACCGTAAGTACTTCTATTGTAGCCGTTACAAGGATGCATTTTTCAATTTTTTTTTTTTTTCCAAAAGGGGCGTGAATTTCTCCTTGGTGTATGAAAATAAAAGTCCGTTTTGCTCAATCGATTTTTACATTTCAGTCCATTTACATAAAAGAATAATAAATATTGCCATGATATATTACAATGGCATCGACGTAAATACCGTATTTATTGATTTAAACGTGTATAAAATATAAACCAGGAAGAAAATGCATAAAATGTCTGGTTCATATACATTTTCCACACTTTACCTAGTTCTAAATCTATAAAAGAAGCTAACCTATTTCAGTATATTCTACTAACTCTACCTTAGTAGAAACGGTGTCAGATATATCAAATAAGCGTCACTGAAAAGTTTGCTGGGTTTTAAACACAGACATCAAAAGGCGATAATTCGGCCTGATTTCACGCTGGGTCAAATGTATATGCATTACACATCAGTAAAGGATTGTGTCAGCATCAGACCTACTCAGGTACATTCTACTAACTGTACTTTAATACAAACAAGTGTCAGATATATCAAATAAGCGTCATTGAAAAGTTTGCTGGGTTTTAAACACAGACACACACAAGTCTCCCTCGTCAGTCAGTCAGTCATTTTCTGCCGCTTGTTTCAAGCGGGGTCGCGGGGGGAGTGCTGGAGTCCATCCCAGCTCACACAGGGCGAAGGACAGGGGACACACCCTGGACAGGTCGCCAGCCCATCGCAGAAGTCTCCCTCGTATTCTTGGCAATTTCACACTGCTAGTAGAACTGCAGTGGAAGATTTTAGCTCATCCTTTATTGGTACAGAATCGGAAGTGTGTTTTTGCTCAAAAAATCTTCTTTTTTTACTTCTTTGTCAAAAAAAAAATATATATTTTTTTATATATACAGTACTGTGCAAAGGTTTTAGGCAGCTGTGAAAAAATGCTGTAGACAAAGAATGCTTTCAGAAATATGAAGTAATTGTTTATTTTAATCAATTTACAAAATGCAAAGTGAGCGAACAAAAGAAAAATCTAAATCAGATCAATATTTGGTGTTTCTACCTTTTGCCTTCAGACCAGCATCAGTTCTTCTGGCCCCCACAGAGCCCTGATCTCCACATCATCCAGTGTGTCTGGATTACATGAAGAGACAGAAGGATGTGAGGAAGCTACATCCACAGAAGATCTGTGGTTAGTTCTGGAACGACCTACCGGCCGAGCTCCTTCAAAAACTGTGTGCGAGTGTACCTAGAAGAACTGATGCTGTTTTGAAGGCAAAGGGTGGTCACACCAAGTATTGATTTGATTTAGATTCTCTTTTGTTCATTCACTGCATTTTGTTGATTGATGAAAATAAGTGATGAACACTTCCATTTCTGAAAGCGTTCTGTTTACAGCATTTTTTCACACCTGCCTAAAACTTTTGCACAGTACTGTGTGTGTGTGTGTGTGTGTGTGTGTGTGTGTGTTTAATATTGATTATAATAGTAATATCCACAGCTTCTCCCCTGAATGTGCTTCAGCCTGACCGTTGCAGCTCCTTATCTGAATATGAGAGAAGGGCTGTTATGATAGAAATCTTCCAGATACGGATCTCTCTCTCTCTCTCTCTCTCTCTCTCTCTCTCTCTCTCTCTCTGTCTCTGTAGGTCTTTTCATCAGTGTTGGTGTTCAGGCCTCCAATCCAGTCGTGTGTGTTTTTAATACGTAACCGGAAATTCAGGCTGTGTTTTTAGGTTTTTACTTTCCTGAAATCATACTTTTATTTTGAGTATGCTCGCATGTCTCTAGACTGAAATGTGGCTTTTTTTCTTGTTGTTTTTTTTTTTTAGGTTTAAGTCCCCAATGATTGCATATTAATCAGAGGAAGACTTCCTCAATGTGCCCCAGTTCAGCCTTTTAGAGCTCCCATTCATTTCCATTCATTTGCGTGTCCAGTGTCTCGCTGCAGGGCTCCCTGCTGCTTCCTGATGTAGGTAGTAAACAGTTAGATTGGTTAGACTGGGCCAAGAAAGGTCACAAGAGTGAAATAATCTGTTACTCCAACATATCACTCCTTAAAATTAAAGTCCACTGAGATGATAACGTTTACGAGCTTTCACTGTGTAGACTTTGTAGGTAAACTCAATCATTTACTGCCACTTTCACTTTCAGAATAAGGTTCCAGATTATTCCCTTCTGAGGAACCCTTAATGAAATCTTTAATTTTGTTTTAAGATTAAAAAGTGAAAGTGACAACCCTTGTCATTGCAAGGTCACAGCACAGCACACAGTGAACCACAACGAAATTGTACCTCTGCATTTAACTCATGCAAACACCGTGCAGCAGTGGGCAGCTATTGAAAGCGCCCGGGGACCAGTGACGGGGACGGTACCTTGCTCAAGGGTACCTCAGGGCAACCTGCTGGTGGGGAATCGAACCCACAGTCTTCCGATGCGGGGCAACTCCCTAACCACTAGGCCACCACTGCCCCATAAAAAAGGTTTTTTATACTCAAGTGAAAATGAAGTGAACATGACTATTTGTCATTGTGAACACACAGTAAACAGTGTAGCACAACCAAACACATCCTCTGTATTTACCCCACAGAGGAGCAGTGGGAAGCCAGTGCCCAGGGAGCAGTGGTGGGGACAGTACCTTGCACAAAGGGACCTCGGGGCAACCTATCAGTCTGGGTCTCAAACCTACGATTTTTTGTTAAAGGTCACTAACCACTAGGCCACCACTGCCCCAGAGAAACTACTAAAGCTCCGTCTAGAAACTCTTGCTGTTGAAGGCGGGCTAAACATGGTTCTTAGAAAATGCATCTTTTGAAAGGTTCTTTGGGGAACCGAAAGTGGATTGTCTAGTGCATCAC
The DNA here is from genome assembly GCA_017165825.1 of Hepsetus odoe. Classification (NCBI taxonomy): domain Eukaryota; kingdom Metazoa; phylum Chordata; class Actinopteri; order Characiformes; family Hepsetidae; genus Hepsetus; species Hepsetus odoe. The sequence goes on from CM029382.1 coordinate 1,285,046, forward strand.
TTTAAACTGTTACAATTAAACCGTTGGCCGCATGATTGGAGGATCGGGGGTTCGAACCCCTTCCCAATAGGTTGCCCTGAGGTACCCTTGAGCAAGGTGCCGTCCCCGTCACGCTCCTCCCTGTGATGGGCTGGCGACCTGTCCAGGGTGTGTCCCCCGTCCTTCGCCCTGTGTGCGCTGGGATGGACACCAGCACTCCCCCGCGACCCCGTTTGGGACAAGCGGCAGATAATGGATGGCATAAAATGACTGACTGGAGGATCATGGGTTCCTGGTAGCTTCACGTTTGGTTCTTCTCAAATCTTTGGCAGTTCATTTGAAACTGAAAGTTCATATGAAACACTTTTCTTGCAATCCTGTTGACTTTTTTTTATGATTTGGTTGGTTTGATTTGATCCGTTTTTTGTTTTTTTCCATGAGTCAGTTCTCTCTCTTTTTTGGCCCCTTTTTGCCCAAGGAGGAAAAAAAACACTGCCTAATAATTTTGCACACCTTGATACAGGGTGTTGATCTCCTTAGGCCACACCCACCCTCATTAAACAAATTCATCATTACATATCACCTGATCTGCTTAAATCCAGTTATCATTCAGGTATATACAGCTTGGAGTTATAGATGCATAAAAATGGTAATATGGTCAAAATACTTACTTGTCCAATAATTGTGCACACAGTGTGTGTGTGTGTGTGTGTGTGTGTGTGTGTTTGTATATATACAAAAAACTTTTTTGAGACTTTTAAAATTCAAACTGAAAGTTTACATCAATAATGTGTTCTTAATGAGCGTGTGTTGGTTACTTTACAGAAATCACATTTCCTCCTCTAAAGGACTTTAGTGGTTGTTTCAGTAATTACCAATCTGAGTGATCTGGATAATGTAATGGGAAAAAAAAAAAAAAGACTTTGTGCAGGAAAGATCTGTATTTACACAATATTGTATAGCTGTTTTACCTGCTTTACAAAAGAGCCCTTTCTTAAAGGGTTAAAAATATACATTTTACAATAATAATAATATAAATATTATACAATATAACCACTGACAGGTGAAATGAATAACATTGATGATCTCATTATGATGGCACTTGTTAGTCTTGGTTCCTCCAAGGGTTTCTTCCTCCTGTTTTAGGGAGTTTTGCCTCCATCGGCCTCGGCTCACTCACTTGAGGCTCAGACTCGGATTCTGTAAAGCTGCTTTGTGACAAGTTGTAAAAAGTTAATTTGACTTGTGTAGGGGAGATATAATGTAGACAGCAACTGAGCTGTTAGTCTTTAAAGTTGATGTGTTGGGGCAGAGGTTCTTAATCTGGTGTGACTGATTTTAATAATTTGGTTGGATGACTGGGTCAGAGCATCTCCAAAGTGCAGATCTTCAGGACTGTCCCGGTTTGCAGTGGTCCGGAAATGACTTCACAAACCTCATTGGTCCACATGAGGGATAAAAAAACAAGGGTTGTAACTACTGGAGTTTAGGTTCGTTGTTTCGGATCCTCTTTCGTATGATCAGTGCACAAATAAAGCTGGCAATTAAGAAGATCGGAAGATTGATCGAGAAGAAGAGATATTTCAGCCATCTGAGAATAAAGTGAGGAAAGTGACAACCCTTGTCATTGCAAGGTCACAGCACTGCACACCATGAACCACAACGAAATTGGACCTCTGCTTTTAACCCATGCACACAGACACCGTGCAGCAGTGGGCAGCTATTGAAAGCACCCAGGGAGCAGTGACTGGGACGGTACCTCAGGGCAACCTACTTGTGAGGGAATCGAGCCCACAATCTTCCGATGCGGGGCAACTCCCTAACCACTAGACCACTGCTGCCCCATTAAATACTTTGACAAGGCCTCATTTAATAATTAAGCCATATTGTACATATTAACAGAGGTTAAAAAAACCCTCTTTTGTTTAGTGTGGTGTTGTGAGCATTAAATATATAATTTTATCCATTAAGCTCTCAATCACTGTCAGTTTGTTCATTGATTGAAAAAAGCTGGTTACTGTACTGCTTTTGGTCTCCTGTAGTTCATATGAACTGCACCATGTTTTAAAACAAGTCAAGATCAATTCAAACGAAGTCAAGTGAGCTTGATTGGCTGGTAGAGAGAGCAGTTGAGAGGTGTTATACTGGCTTCTACCAGTAGTGGGCAGTGACTAAAGCAACAGTAAGTTTGACAAGCCCGTGTTGTTTGAGAGCACTCTATGTGAAATTTGCATAATGATAATGAAACCAAACGTATATATTTTCACTTACCAGTTCTTGCAATTATTTGTAACGATATCCCGCTGCCTGAGATCAGGCTCAGTTTCCTATTGATGATGCAGGACGCTGTGCAGAACAGAGGTTCGGTGTCATTGGCTGTTAGCTCGTTGATGGTCATGGAACTGAAGGAACTATTCGAGTGAATTTGTACTCTGTGCTGATATTTCTCTACTTTTAAGATGTCTTTTGTCTTTCTTTTGTTGCTTTGGTTGATAATGACCCACTGCATCCTGCAATTCTCAAGCGTTTCTTCATGAGCACTGATGTTGCACTGGAGCACTGAAGAGTCTCCAGTTGCATGTATGTCTCTTGTAGACCACTGCATGATCCAAACAAGGCCAGACACAAAACCTTGAAAATAAAATGCATTTATTTAAAAAATAAAGGGACATTCCTCTTTTAATGTCCTGAGATCTGATATCAAACCATCTAGTCTCCCTTCTAGCTGCCATTTTAGTCTCATGTCCCGTCTCCTCTCCAGTCTCCCTTCCTGTCTTGTTTCTTATCTCCTGTCCAATCTCCTGTCCTGCCTGAAGGACAGTCATCTACTTTCCTTGTCTAGTTCCCATGTCCAATGCCATTAATACATTGGGTACAATCTGGGTGTTCCACTGAAGTGTTATTAATGTCTGTAGGGTATTGAAATGTAGATATCCTGTTAAACTGACAGCATAAATGTTACTGTGAGGTTTTTACTGCAGATTTTAGTCTAATTCTGCAACATGAGGCTCAGTATCACAGGGAAACACAGCAAGATAATAAAAATAGATCTACATAATAGTATACATTTAAAAAGCTGCTTGGACAGCATTAAGTTTTGCAACAAAATGAAAGAATACATAATTCTTTGTTTTGTATAAACATACTACTTTCTTAAGAAAAGCTTTTAGCAGCATTTTGATCTGATAATCTTATCTAATATCTTACTGCCTGATGAATATCAGTTGGTAATGTGTTCAAGACTTTTGGCACGTAATAAAGGATTTTTATGCTTTATTTTAGTAACATTCAGTAAAGCTTTGTTGATCTTAAGGCTCGATTACAGATTGCCTGCACTCCTAATGTATCTGGGAACTGATCCATTAAGAGCTTTAAAAACCAGTAAAGCAAATAAAAATCTTTTCTAAATGAGACAGACGGCCAGGGTGATGAGGTTTAAACTGGTATTATTGTTTATCTATTTGTTTGTTTTTGTTCATATGTGTTCACACTTATGTAAAATCCAGTAAATACGTTTAGTCATTCAGAATCTTTCCTAACTTTTTATTGTTTTTGCCTTAGTGAACTGGTGCCGGAGCAGAACTGGTGCTGGTCTGTGTTTGGGGAAAATACATATTTAATTCTGAGTTTGTAACCCTCCTTCTAGGAATGCCTGTTTGCTAATGTTACTGTTAAAGTAACAACCCTTGTCATTGCGAGGTCACAGCACATGTGAACCACAACGAAATTGGACCTCTGCATTTAACCCATGCAAACACCGTGCAGCAGTGGTCAGCTATTGAAAGCACCTGGGGAGCAGTGACAGGGAGGGTACCTTGCTCAAGGGTACCTCAGGGTAACCTACCTAAGGGAATCAAACCCACATCTTCCAATGCGGGGGCGACGCCCTAACCACTAGGCCACCACTGCCGCAGAACGTCAAAAGATGGAGAAGAACATTGAGAACAACATCAAAAGTCTCATGCTGTTGTGCTGTCAACTCTTTCCTGTAACTGATTCAAATTTACAGGTTAAGGAACCACAACAGTGCAATGGAAAGAAATGACATGTTGGCACACTACAGTAAAAAAAAAAAAAAAAGAAGCCACAAGCAGGTGAGATTTGAGATTCAAGATTTTTTATTTTTTTTCATGTGCAAAGAAAATTCTGGAAAACTGTCCATTAACATTTTAAACTGCTAATCCTCACTTTACAAGAAAGACCTAAATCACTTTAGTAGAGCTGCATAAAAAAGTGAACGTGACTATTCTTTTCATTGTGAAACACGGCACAGCACACAGTGAGACACAACGAAATCCAACATTTGCATTTTACCCACACGTGCAGCTGGGGCCAGCTATTGAAAACCCCCGGTGAGCAATGATGGGGACCGCACCTTGCTCAAGGGTACCTCAGGGCAACCTATTGATCTGGGATTTGAACCAATGACCTTCCGATCCTGGGGCCTCGTTACTGAACAGGGTCTAGTCCCAGTGACCATTCTAAGCACCCTAAGCAGTATTTCTAACAGCAGGTACACAACAAAGCACTGAGTAAAGCGTGTGTGTCAGCAGAGTTACACCCATTGCTGTGGAGAAGAGGCAGTGTGTGAGGAAAATTGTTGTGGGAGGACAGATTCTGTAGCAGGCTGTGTTAAAGCTGGCCAGGTGTAAAGACTGACAGCTCTCAGTCACAAGAGGCCACAAGCATGTTGGAGCATAAACATGGTCTTTGTTTCTTCCTACATTCTGGACATCACTTTATATTAACTTTGACACGGTGTCAGCCAACTGTGCCATGATATGCTTGAATAAAGAAACCATCTTTTCTAACCATTTAAACACACAATAGCTGTATAGCTCTGACAAAGTAACTGCCATTTTAAATATTACAAAAATATTATGATGTTTGATTTCTTAGATTTTTTGTGTTTTCGTCCAATTTTAAAATAATTACTCCACTTGAAAGCTCTGCTGATGATATTGTGATCTGCGCTGAGAGTAGGCAGCAGCTTGAGGAGAAGCTGGAGAGATGGAGATCTGCTCTAGAGAGGAGAGGAATGAAAGTGAGTTGGTCAAAGACAGAATACGTGAGTGTAAATGAAATGGAGGAAAGTGGAGTGGTGAGGATGGAGGGAGTAGAGGAGGTGATAAAGGTGGAGGAGTTTAAATACTTGGGATCAACAGTTCAGAGTAACGGCGAGTGTGGAAGAGAGGTGAAGAAGAGAGTGCAGGCAGGTTGGAACGGGTGGAGAAGAATGGCTGGAGTGATCTGTGACAGACCGGTACCAGCGAGAGTGAAAGGGAAGGTTTACAGGACAGTGATCCATCATCCACCCTTGAACCAAAAAAAAAAGATAAAAGATTGAGATAAAAGGTTAGTTGATGGAAAAACGCCTGTATAGTATGACAAATATATATTTATATTCGACTTTCCATCATGGTCCTGTTCTGAGGGTGCAAGTTTAATTTCTTTAATACTTTTTCTGATTATACTGTGTCACGGTGGCGGGGTGCGGGAAGGACGTCAGTGCTGAGCCAGAGATTCCAGACATACTTTTATTTAACATAAACATGAATCAAGACACGAAGCTGGAACAAATCAGAACCAAAACCACACGTAATCTAAGGCTTCGCCTATTGAATGAACCGTGCTCTGTTCTGACTCATTGAGGCTTAAGAAGTCGGCCTCAATGTAGCACACCTGTGCCTCATGAGCCCAGGTGTGCTCAGTCAGAATGGAGCGCCACCTACCGTGAACAAAAACAACAAAACCCTCCAAACCCTGACATCACTCCCCCTCTCAAGGGTGCAACTCCAGAGGCACTTCTCCAGTGCCGGAACCTGGAGGGGAGACAAGCCGGAACAACGAAAACAGTCAGGTCAATATTTTCAAATTAACAAACAAATATACAGGAAGGGGGACACAGTCATGTCTCGGGCTGTTGGCGGTGGTGAGGGGTACCCCAGAGCTTCAGTCCATATTCTCTCAAACAAGTTCTTGTATTCCTGTGTCTCCTCCGTCACCCGTCTCTCCGACTCTGTATTGGGGCCTCTGGAGGATTTAACCTCGACATCAGGCATCTGAAAAAGAGCTGAACACATGAGATTCTCTATGGTTAGAAAAGTAAGAGTTCTTTACCACGTGCGTGCTCCGCCTCCGGTCTCTGTCCTCCTCGCTATCCATGACTACCAATTCATAAATCTGAGGTGTGAAATCTTTCGTCTCTTTCTTTCTCTTTCGGAGACTGATAAAGTGGACGTGTTATGGGCACAGTGCAATTCCCCTCTGGAACAAGCAGGTGCTGATTGAAGCTTAGTTGTAGTGTTGTGCCTACTGGGATGACATTCACACGGGCATTTAGCATGAGGTTTGGGGGAAGAACAGCTGGCGTAAAGACTCTTTTGGGTGCACTGGCTGCAATAAAGGAAAGGTATCCTTCCACTGCTGCTGTAAACGCTGTTGCACTGCTGGCTTTTGGGAGGCCTGGGTAACTGTGTGCTTCCATCACTGAGAGGCATGATAACTTGTGCTTGTGCTTTACTGACCTCACACTTAACAACATGGGTTACTCCTCTATTCTGAGCAGGAGGGGGTTTCACTAATTCCTCAGCCTCTGGTATCTGTGGGTCCTCCACTGGAACATCAGATTGGGCTGTTGGATTGTCATCACCGTTAGCTGATGAACTGATCTGTTCATCTTGTTGGTGAATGTCTTTGAGAAGTGCACTGTGCTTCCTGTAGGCCTGTCTGAGTCTTTCTCACTCAGCCCTTAAGTTCTCCTGGGTACTGTTCAAGCTTTCGGTTAACCAAACTATCTGTTCACTGATGCCCTTACAGACTTTCTCACGCTCTAGGTACACAGCCTGCCTTTCCTCAAGTTCCCCATTTACTTTAACTAGTTCCTCCTGAAGGGAATGTACCTTAAACTGGTTGCTTACCTGTAGCTGGTGATTCATGGCCTGAAGAGAGGTGTTTTCATCCTCCAATCTCTTACACTTTGCATTCAAGACTTCGAGATTCTGGTTACGTGTACACATTTCCTGATCCTTTACAGTGAGCTCAGCCTCCATTTCTTGGAGCTGCTCGACAAAGGCCATTTTGGTCTGTCTTTCTTTGCCCAGAACAGACTGCCATGCTTTCTCAGATTCCTTTCTCAGAGTCCTTTCACTAACCTGGAATGGCACACAATCTTCTAACCTGAACCCACAATCTTCCAATCCTGTGGCCGACTCCCTAACCACTAGGTCACCGCTGCCCCACTTCTTCTTCTTCTTTTTCTATGTCACCAGGTGTCTGCTTGCAGCTTGTTTTTAATTATTATTCAGCAGTAGTATGCTGTTTGTTATTTATATATATATATATATTTGTGTGTGTATGTGTGGGTTCACATTTTCCCACTGCAGTCCATATAATTAATATTTTCTTAGTTTTTCTCCCAGTTTCTTCCAGGAATTTGTATATGGTCAGTTATGACCCCCCCCTGTATTTCAAACAGAAAAGAGGCAGTGAAAGTGACTACCCTTGTCATTGTGAAACGCAGCACAACACAACGAAATTCAACCGCGTTTCACCCAAACACACACGTGCAGCAGGGGGCAGCTATTGAAAGCGCCTGGGGAGCAGTGATGAGGACGGTACCTTGCTCAAGGGTACCTCAAGGCAACCTACTGGTGAGGGAATCGAACCCACATACAGGGCCGACTCCATAACCACCAGGCTGTGTTAAAGCTGGCCAGGTGTAAAGACTGACAGCTTTCAGTCAAAAGAAGCCACAAGCACGTTGGAGCATAAACATGATCTTTGTTTCTTCCTACATTCTGGACATCACTTTATATTAACTTTGACACGGTGTCAGCCAACTGTGCCGTGATGTGCTTGAATAAAGAAACCATCTTCTCTAACCATTTAAACACACAGTAGCTGTATAGCTCTGACAAAGTATTTGCCATTTTAAAATGTTCACTCCTCTTGAAAGCTCTCAAACATGGGACAACAACATGAAATGCTTATTTTTGGAAGCATTTAACATAAAAGCACGTTTAAGAAAGAAAAGATTAGTTGATTGGAAATGCTTTGTATAATATGGCAAACATTTTATATATATATATATTTCTGGTTTCACACATTCAAATTTCCAACATGGTTCTGTTCTGAAGGTTCTGAGAAGTTGAAGTTATTTAATGCTTTTTCTGATTATACCGACACCAAGTAAGTCTTGGGACTGAGTACCATTTGTGAGTTATTTATTTATTTATTTTTATATACCCATTCATGAACAGATTGAAATACAGATTGTCAGGATGAGTTTGTGTCTGTTTGCTGCTCCGCCCGGTTTCTGTGATCACTCTATAAGTAAGTATTTTCCTGATTTCCCTGATTTTGTTGCTGGTTTAGCTGAGCCTGCTCAGTGTATTAACTTGAATAATTACCATCAATTTATTTTAATGGCTTGCAAAGTAGAAAACAACATATTGATCACTTCTCAGTGATTCTACTCTTTGTTTAGACTGTGTGGAACTGACAGCTATAGTCCAGCTACTGTAGCAATGTTCACCTGTTCAAGGTGCATCACTTCCACCTTTCTCTCTGATGTGTGCTGGTATCCAGGCTGAGTAGCACACCGTCTCCTTTCCCCACAGGCAACGAGACAAAGTCCAACAGAGACGTCCACGTTCCTAGTTTTAGGTGCTGTTTAAGATTTCAGAAGTTTAAGATTAAGTCTAATCTTTCTGTTAGTGGATGCGGCCAGGATAATGAATTATGCATTCTATGATGTGTACACAACATGCCAGAGGTTTGGGCCCACCTTTGGAATATCAATCAATCAATCAATCAATCAATGATACACTGCTTTTTCAACAATGTACTACTAGAGAATGTTAGAAATACTTAAAATAAATGAAATTATTTTTGATGTTTTATAGCCTGTATTAGTACCTTATTTAGACTCATCGTCTTTTTGTGATTGTCTTAATGAAGTGAACAATAGAACCCAGTCCACCGCGTCTAAGATCATTTTGTGATAGGTTGAATTCACTGTGCTCATTTAAATCTTCTGCTCTACTGAAAAATATATTCTGTAGACATTTTTTGTCTATTTACTGGCTAGAAAGGCACATCTTATGTTAGAAAAAAGACAATTACAAATAATTCTGCAAATATTCTCTGGTATCCCGACAAGCCTAGTTTGGAAAATTGGCTCAGACAATGAATGGACAAATGGATTTACACATTTTGTGGCTGAAAAGGAAGGAAAAAAAGCAACTTAACTAAACTTTCTAACTGTTTTATGAATTTTGTAGCTGTAAGAACTGATATGAGGTAATGTTTGATATCTGCAATAACAGAGCAGCCGTTTTTTAAACAAGCAACAAAAAGTACAGTTTCAAGTCAGCATCACTTCACAGCAGCATTTCCTTCATTTCCTCAGAAGCTCACTCTGAAGAAAACCTCTTGTAGATTTTTCTGAGAGCAAAACAAGCTGCTGATTTTCAGATTTTTTAAATTTTTGAAGTACTTTTTGATTCTTAAATTTTAAATTACACAAAACGTGCAGGTCTTCAGTGAGATGTTGGGACGACACAAAGCTGCCTCGCTGGTGTTAAAGTGCATCACATGCAGACGAGCTGTTCCTCTTATTTGTATTCCATGTCATTTGTGTTTGTATGTTTGATCTGCTCACAACCTCGGTTTCACTACTAAGTGATGCCATGTGTCATAAAAACGTGACCTGTTGCACTTCAGACAGTTTATATACCAGGAACTCTCAGGGAAAGTCTAGACATTAATAAAGACAATAAAGAAATTTATTTTTGGCCTTGTCTATACAATTCTAGTGAACAGATAGTTCCTGCATTTCAATGGAGCGTAAGTTCTGATGTTCTTCCTCATCCCCAGGAGCTAAAGAAATCAAAGGAAACAAAAATACATCAAAAAGCAATTTTAAGCAATTTCTATTCAATTTCATTCACTCAGGAGCTTCATGCCACCTAACAGGTGCTGTGATCATAAAAAAAATCAACTTTAATGATACTGAGGTGGACCAGCTGCCCCATTTCCCCAGTTACTGCTCATCAGAAACAGTAGAAAAACTATTAAAGGTTTCTGGACACAGCCAATGCATTAGAAACAAAAATTGCTTACTCGCTGCTTGAGTTGATGGGTTTCTTGGTTCTGCAATGAAGAGAATAATTAAGAAACCAGTTAATGATCTTTTAAAGGCATTTGCTGAGACATTTCTTCATCCAGCACTTTGGGTTTTGCCTTCTTATTGTAGTTTAAAAATCTTCACAATCTACACAAACAAACAAAACATGTTTACAGCGACACACTTGACGAGCAGGTTTACTAGAGAAACATCTGGATTAATTATACGTATCACTAAATACACCACTGCTTTTATTACCAGGCTAGATTCATTATCTTCATGCTACACTCTTCTAAAACTCATCTGTCTTTCAACAAAGTGGCACTGGGTCAACAGAGAGCTGATCTCAAACCTGCAGCGCAGCTCAACCCATACTGCCATGTTCAAAAATCATGAATCTCCCATCATATTTACATTTAAAATCAAAATTTCTTAATAATATTTCTGAATAATTCAGAATTATTTGAACAATGTTCATGACTGGAAGGGTTGTTAACACAGTAGTGGAATATTTGTGAAACTGTGTGGATTGAAAGTGTTATTTAAAGCATTAAAATAGCAAAAATGTACAAATTGAGTTTACATCTGGAAACCCTGATTCTGAACAAACGGGTTTATTTCTTTATTGAATTGATTTGTTTAATAAAATGACGTGATGTCCTCGGGCCAGGGCCCGTATGAGGTCGGTTTATTAGAGATGCTGTAGGACATTGTGTTTATACCTGCAAGAACTCAGAAAGAAGAGCTCTGGCTGACTTCCTCTTAATCAATAAAACAATACTGTAGATCCAACAACTTCTGTCTTTTCTATGAAGAAACTCCTAAAAGCTAAATCAGTTTATGATAAGTTTAATTCACTGTGCCTTAATCTTCTGCTCTACTGATTTTAAAAAATTAAACATATTTTGGATGTTTTAATAGCTAGAAAATCATAGCTAACGATAGAAAAGAGCCTGAATCAAAAAAAAAAAAAAAAAGAAAAGTAAATTTGAGTAAATGAGGGTTCTCTCCTCATCTCGTCTCCTCATCAAATAAGACAGAACTGACAGCCTGATGGAAAAGGTTATTTCTAAAAACTGTTAGAAATGATTCAGCAGTCACATCCATTAAATTGAAAATTGTAACTTTTCAAATAACACTTGAAACCCTGTCAGTGAAATTAAAGTTTGGTTTTTGTTTTTTTTTTCCAAATGCCAGGATCAACAAACCTGGGCTCTGGTGTAAATAAAATAACGATTTCAGGCCTGTTATTTGTTTAATACTGGCATTTCTAGATGATCAGTTATCAAGATGCTTCAAACACACACCCTTGTCTGGAATCTTTTCTCACACAGGGCAGCGGTGGCCTAGTGGTGAGGGAGTTGGCCCCCGGATTGGAAGATTGTGGGTTCGATCCCCTCACAAGTGGTACCCTTGAGCAAGGTACTGTCCCCGTCACTGCTCCCTGGGTC